>JARFJB010002075.1:1617500-1650000 GCA_036346205.1 Vesta saturnalis
ATATATCTTTATTGTCTTTAATAAATCATAAAAGCAAAAATTCAATTTTGATTAGATCATTTTTGAAATCCTTATTACTTAATACTTTTTGGAGAGTTAAAATCTAATAATGTTCTCTATAGATTTACCGCAGATTTACGTCATAATAGGATTATTGCATTCTTCAATTTCGGGTTTTCTATTTACGCATTTAAGTAACTTTCATTCAAGTTACCTTGTATCTCTAGTGATGTCCAAAAACCAAACACCAAAATGTTAATATAGCAAGCCTTAAAGAAGAGCATGTTTTGGATTTAATGGAATTTCGATAGTAATGATCATTATTAAAGGATAAAAATGGAATGACCCATATCACATTAGTGATCTGTTGGTCAATGAAGTGTAATATTAGTTGATAAAACTTCAGTCTTTTCTTAACTATTAATTATATATCGTCAATTTCATTGAACCTAAACCATAATTATTAATAACATGTTAACAAGATATTACATTATGTTTTATGTAGAGAAACAGAAGTCACAAAATTAAGATTATGAAAATAGAAGAACTTGTCGGATTTGTTTTTTATGATTAAATGAGTGTTGCCTTAATTAACAAAATTGCTGTATCACGCAAACAAATAAAAAATCTCTATTGCAAGAACTAGAGGTCGTATTTATAATATCAGGGAATCCCCCTATTAGTAAATAAACATTAGTTATGGTCACTTTCACCTTAAATATTTCCATTTGTATCCGTTCTTATTATGATTTTTTCGTTTCACTAAACAGCATTTTGAACGGCACAAGTAAAATGCAAGCTTTACATGAGAAGTAACTGAAATTTTTTATTATGTTTTCTTTACATCTAATATCTTGAATAACCAAACTTCGTATTTGTGTTTGCTTTTTGGTAAATTAACTACATTAAAAACAATCTGCCTGACTAATCATTTTTTTTAAATGTAAGCAAAAAAATTAATAATTGCTGCGTAGTTTATTCATTCTTATGGATACCCAACACCGTGCGTTAACCAAAGTTTTTTTTACAGGCACTTTGCTGCGTCAATGTTATTCAACACTGTTCGACTATCGTTGATTTTTTTTTCGAAAAAGCTAACATAATTAATAATTTATTCGATCTTTATTGTACAAAACATTATTTTTTTAAATTAATAATAATTAAAGAGATTCACAAATGTCTACTCAATTATAGGTAAGTACTAAATACGAACAAAGCTATTATTACTATTATTGGAAATGGTTGAACATAGGGGTCACTTTAAAACAGTTTGTTTCAACAAAATTATATCGAAACTATAACAAAAGTTGTTTGAACATAATGCATGCTAACTATAAATAACAAACTGAATAATTATTAATTATAAAGGGTATCCAATAAAGGTTGATTCTCACTGAAGGAATTGTGCACTGACCGGGCGACGACTGTGTCACGTCATTTGTAATCAAAAGATTGCGCGTCCGGCGTACCGTTTAACACTAGAACTACCAAATGCAGTCAATTGACGGTTTTCGATTTTTGTTACCTCATTTTTGCTGAAATCTGTTATGCAATCGCTTTGATGGTTTATGACTTTTAATAAATTGATCAGAGGGTGCTTTACAATTGCTTGCAAACTTTTCTTCCAATAAATTTCTTCATAAACGTTTAAAATACCTAAAACAACCAAAATTTGACGGGCGCCTATTTAAATTGCAGCTATGTGCATTTCTCGAGGTTTTGCGAGTGTCGCCGATGATCGTGGTGGTGGGGGACCTTATGTGCTGGAGTTCTTGGCGCGAATGATCAGCGTTTTGAGATATTGCACTCGTTGTAGGAAGTTTCAAGCATTATGCATCGAAAACTCATTGACGCGGAATTATTGGAATATATAAATAATATGTCTCCTATCAATTCTGGAAATGAAAAGTCGACCTCAAATAATGAATCTGACAGCGGGGAAGAATTCGCTCCCGCGTTTAGTGAAGAAGATTTTTATGACAGCAATCTAAGCGATTGTATTGTTGCAGAAACGAAAAGAGGTACAGCCACGTGCTTCTAATCTGGTTCTTCCGCGTAAGTATCATTATAATATATTGCGATTATTGTATTTTTCATCCTATATAAAAGATGTTACTCGGTCTCGTCGTTATAATACTATAATGAGATACTAAATTATTTAAATAAACAATTGTAAAAATAAAAAAATAAATTCTATTCTAAAACAATATAAATTTGTAGATCCTGAAACAAGACGTCGAGGAAAACGCAGTGGATGTGGAAGAGGGCGAGGAGCTCGTTGTAATACCGGAAGTAAGCTGTACGTCGACAATATCTCTTTTCTACTAGTTATATTGACAAAACTTCAATGTTTTTAATTTTCTAGCCAATGCTACTACTCAACCCGAGAAACCAATTATTGGAGGTGAAGAGCAAAGCGCTGATGGAACTGTTCGGACACGAGTTGCAGAAGGTTCTACTACAGGCAGACGAGGTCAACAGAATATACTTCTGGAAACAGCAGGGCCAACTGGGCATCAAAGGGGTATATTGCAACAGATTCGCCTTCAAGCGCTTGAAGACTTTTTGTATCTGAACCAATGTTACGCCTGATCAACCACTGTACAGAATTAGAAGCATGCAAACTTTTGAATGATGATTCCTGGGCTATGTCTTTATAGTAACTTGATGCATTTATTGCAATTTTGTATGCTCAAGGAGCGTATGGTGGCAGAACTCTAAAACTCTCTGACTTGCGGAGTGAAAAGTGGGGCCTACCGTTTTTCTCAGAAACCCTGCCGAGAAATCGATTCACTGATATACTGCGATTCTTGAGAAAGTTACACATCGCCAAAGAATAAACTTGGACAAATACTGTGGTCTCTGAACTGTGGTACAAATTTATTGAAAATTGTATTGCTTGCTACAGACCAACAGAAAACATTACTCTAGATGAACAATTATTTCCATCAACATGTTGTTGCCCTTTTACTCAGTACATTAGTAACAAACCTGACAAATATGGGGTGACATATTGGATTGCCACTGATGCAAAAGTGTGATACAATCAAAAAAAGGCATAAAGCAGTTGGCGGTCACTTGACTGCCCGTGGTCGTTATAGGAAGGCGACTCGTTGCGGTTGTTCTAGTGTTAAAAAGGACGCGTAGGAAATTTTCTATTCACACCTATATCTGCCCGATCAGTATGAATGCTGGAGCAATTACGCACTGATAAGATTGGCGTACGCACAAACGAAGATAAATGACAAAGAACTGATAAGTTATTTTCAAGAACATGAATCTACAGCACAAAGATTGCGACAATTTAATTAAGTAATATGTTTGGCACCAAATACCTAGCAAATTAAACTCAAGTGGTAGGGATAGTTGCAACAAGAGAATACGGCATCAGAATTTCATGTTTGTGATTTTGCAATCGACGCTTGTAAGAACAGATAGCAGCTGTTGAGAAATAATTATAGAAGAACTCTTCAAAGTCGAAAAGTGGCCAGTCCGCGAAAAAATAAAAAAATTGAGGTTAGAAGAGCAAAGGACGTTTCTGAAGCCCCATTTAAAAGAGATAGAGTACGTACAGTACAGATTTGTACACAGTACAGTACATGTCATCTATATTCGATACCCATTCTATATCGGCGGAAATTTGCATTCTTCTTTTGAAGATCATGCCTCAAAATATCAAATAAACCGGAAGTATTTGAGAAATTTTACTGTATCGTTTTTCAGCCTATTGGAGATGGTGTGGAATTCGCCTCATTCATCTTTTGTACGATATATATTGTTGAACCCAATAGTACCTCCGGCGCTTTCTTTTTTGCTCCTTTCGTCTTCTCAACACTCGAAAACCAGCCGCAAGTATTATACCATCATCAGAACTGTCTACATTCGCCATTACGCAACTAAGTTTGACGACACTTCGAATAGTACTGACGCAGCCCAATCTCTTAGTGTGAATCCAAACAGTCGAACACAGTCGAAAAACCCAGTCGTGGCCCGGTCGGTGCACAGACCCGTCAGTGAGAATAAGCCTTAAGCGAGTGTCGGTCAATAATTACTTATGGGAAAATTTTCTTAATGTGTCATCCTTGCTACAACCCAAAATTGTTGTAGAATAATTCTTAATTGAATAAACGTGCATAAAACAATTAATTAGTGTGAAAAGCGAAAATATTCATTCCAAGTGGTTATAACATGACTACTTACGAACTACAGTTTAATGGAACTAATTGCTTTGTACGGCATTACCGTCACACTAACAGAGGTGCCAATGAATTCGGTTCATGTTTATGCTACTATCTTGTGGACTAGAATCAAAACACCTCTGAGAAAATTGTAATGATCCTGCTAGAATTCTTACAAATTTTCCATTTGTAGAAATAATTCATATCAATCCTTATTTCCAAATTGTTTCCCCAACTGTATTATCATCGTTTAGAAATGATGTCAGTTGTTATTCCGTTTCCCCACTCCAGCCTTGTCCCTACATATAACCGCTCCTCAACCATTAGATGACATTACTTTACTTTTGATTTTGCTTTTGCTTTGCTTTTGCTTTTGCTTTTGCTTTTGCTTTTGCTTTCGCTTTCGCTTTCGCTTTCGCTTTCGCTTTCGCTTTCGCTTTCGCTTTCGCTTTCGCTTTCGCTTTCGCTTTCGCTTTCGCTTTCGCTTTCGCTTTCTTTACTTTTACTTTCTTTGCCTTTCGCTTTAGTATTTTCTAACATTATACCTTTCGCTTTCGCTTTCGCTTTCGCTTTCGATTTCGCTTTCGCTTTCGCTTTCGCTTTCGCTTTCTCTTTCGCTTTCGCTTTTGCTTTTACCTTTACCTTTACTTTTACTTTTACTTTACTTTGCCTTTATCTGACCTCTTAGTATTTTCTAACATTATACCTTCGCTTTCGCTTTCGCTTTCGCTTTCGCTTTCGCTTTCGCTTTCGCATTCGCTTTCGCTTTCTCTTTCGCTTTCGCTTTTGCTTTTACCGTTATCTTTACTTTTACTTTTACTTTACTTTGCCTTTATCTGACCTCTTAGTATTTTCTAACATTATACCTGACTTGATACAACACACATTAGACATTCCTTTTAATTATTATTGCCTCTCTCACCACCCAAGTTACTACCAGTCCTGATCCAAAACCAGTTAGCAGACATAGTAAATCCCCTCTCATACTTCCAGCTACCCTAGTCGTATTCACATAGACATCCAACGTGCTTGGCTGCTACCGCACCGAGATCGGAATGACAAATTGTCTAAAGCACGTAGTAGGTGAATTTCGTATTTTCACATAGTGCGTCTTTGCTACCTGTTATATAATTATATCTTTTCACCACGAAAGCAGAAAGTTTGCCACAATAGCGAAAAGCGATTTAAACCAATTTTATAATTTGAACTGGTATTGTTTACTGTTCTGCACCGACTTGGAGGTTTAAAGTATAATTACACACGAGCTACCAGAAATTTGCTTTGTTGACGAACGTCACAAAATTTGTATTAAACGTTCTAGTGATAACGGCGCAGGGCAAAATAAAATAGGTTTATTTTTGCCTTTTATAGTTATGCTATTCTAAATTTAGCAAACATAAAGTCACTCACAAGTTTCTTGTAATTGGACATACGCAGAACGAGGGAGACCATGTGCACTCCATAATTTAAAGTGCTATAAAAAATTTAAAAATCTTCTCCGATTTGCTTCCCTGTTTCAATAATAAAACAAGTCAAGAAGCGTGTAAAACCCTACCGAGTTCGCGAAATTAGCTTTTTAGAATTTTTTGGCTTCAAATTAATAGAGCAAGAAACAGGATTTAAATATGTTTTTAAAAATCAGGAAGGTGAAGCAGTTAGCTATTTAAAATTTATGCAGTGAAGGTTACAAAAGATAATCCTGAAGAATTTTTCTACAACATGTCTTAAAATGAAAAGGGCTTTCGTTCTCTCGTGGTTTTAATTTTTTTAATTATCTACGACAGTGAAATGAATCTATATCATGATAGAAAGGAATAATATCTACAAAATGATTTAGCACAGATTCAGACATTTTTAAATTATTCGTACACTTCATATTTAAACTAAAATGTTGTCTAAAACTTCAACAAGCTCTATTGCAAATTTTGCTTTGGGTTGTGACTCTTCTTCCAAACTGGAGATACGTAAGCATTGTTTGGAATTATACATTGCGCTAGTTTAATGCTAATAGAGGTTATTTAAATACAACTTGGGATTACAGCATTAAAATGCTCAATGAATACATACTACAAAATTATGTTATCCATAACCGTTATTTCATAGCATAATATGTGAGATTCT
This sequence comes from Vesta saturnalis, assembly GCA_036346205.1. Lineage (NCBI taxonomy): Eukaryota > Metazoa > Arthropoda > Insecta > Coleoptera > Lampyridae > Vesta > Vesta saturnalis. Next base: position 1,623,800 of record JARFJB010002075.1, read on the forward strand.
AACAAACAATAGTTATGACTCGTGTGGTATCTAAGCGCGCAAGAAAAGCCTAAAAACACGAAAACGAAATTTGAGTCTCATCTTTCTTAAGTGTAAGGCTTACAATGCTGTGTTGCCGATTTTCAGAGACGCAAACGTAACCCTGCTACAACGAAATCTCAACTCATATATTCGGCCGATTATGTACCCATAATATTAGAAGAGCGATACTAGCGCAAGGGATATCTAGCGGAACTAGAAGACCAATTTGGGGTTACTGCAGATACACTGACACCTCCAGCTGCAACATTGTTTTTGGAGTAGTCGAAGGGCCCCAACGCCTAAACTATTAATGAACGTGATCGCCTCCGAAAGCGCAGGGGCTAAGGTTATGTATTAGGTGATAGCGTTTCTAGTACGTATTCCCTCGCAAGTAATAAGGCAACCTCGGTATGTGTATATGTTGAGATGATATTTACAATGTTAAATCTCATGGTAATATAGAAATAAGCTCAGAATAAAAGGTACATTAAACATAGAGTAGTTTCGAAGGAATTGATTAAACATATATGTAAACCGCAAGTTGCATAAGTTCAACTTAACATAAAACTAAGTACATATGTAATTATACGGCATATTGTTAGCTATTTAATTCAAGTTTCACATGTTTTACATTATATATATATATATATATATATATATATATATATATATATATATATATATATAATTATATATAAATGTGTTTGTTTCAATAAAATTCAAGTTATCAATTTGAATAAGGAATTCCTATTCTGGTAGCATAATCTGCTCCTGTTCTGAAAGTAAAAGAAGATAATTTGTATCAGTTAATGTAGGTGAAGTAAAGTGTATGTCAAATTGTAAAATAAAAGACGAAATTTGAATAGATTCATAGAACAAGTGTAAAATGTGAAATTAAATAATTACTTAAAATAACATTGTAAATGCAAATTAAGTGCAAGTGTTGAGAAACCAGGTTATGTCAAGTACGAACATAGAGGTTGAGATGGAAATTTTCAAAATAAACTATAATTGTGTTAGAGACTGATGTATCCTTATGTTTATTGGGTCATAGAATCCATTTCTGTTTATAGTTTTTCTGTAGAAGGTAAGATAAGTAAATTTGTACATGTAAAACTTCATAATGATTGAAATGTTAATGAATCAAGTATTATAGAAGTAAATAGGGCATATGAGGTACCGGTGGAAAGAACATTTTGTGTAGATTTCAAAAATAATAATGTTTTAAAGATATGTCCTCATATAAAAACATTTTGTGTAAAAGCAATAATTTGCAAATTTCAGAAATATGATTATCCAATCAGAATTAAGGTCTGTTATGTTTGTACAGAAAAAATGTTCTCCAATTGGTTGTTAGGCAAAGAAATGATATGATTTTGTTATATCTTTCAAACAGCCCCTATCAATCCCTCAAGCTGAGACCACTCGATGTGTACATGGGTTCAGATTTAAGATTGATCGTGTGTTTCGTATAACCTAAAATAATTTATATTCCAAAACAATTGAAATGTTTGAAATACATAATAAGTAAGGTTAACGTGAATTATTTGTACGAGTAATGTGTTATCGTTAAACAATCGAAGTTAAATCAAGTTTTCAATTATTTTTTTTAATATAAAATTATTTTAACAAAGTTCACATGGTGTTATTATATCAATAGAAATAAAATTTAAAAAAAATTCGATTAAATAAAATGTGTATGCAGATAAATTATTGTATTTAATTATACAATAACTTTACATCAAATAATTATATTTAACTATATAATACATACAATTACAAGTGTTTACGAAAAGTTTAGTAAATATTTCAATGAAATTACGGTGACCTTCATCCGTGTACTGGATTCGCAGATGTTGATCCTGCGTTGGAAGATGTTTCGAGATAGCGAGTATAGGGCGCGGACAACTCTATCTCGCCGGTCGAGGACATCGGGAAGAGGGAGTGAGTAAGGATTTGAAGGAAGTCTTTTATGGACAGGGATTCGGTGTCGGGAGAAGGTTTAAGATGGGCTGTCTTCCGAGTCAGACTTTTCGGAAGACAAGATGGGTTCGAGGGAAGTCATCTCCGACGGAGGACTAGCAGCTTCCCCGCAGTTGTTACACCTTGGGGTAGCCGAGGATTTACAGGAGGATCTGTGGCTTTCGCCACAGTTGGGACATCCGATAGAGTGGGTGGGACACTCCTCAGCGGTATGCCCCACCTGCGTGCAAGTGTAGCAATACTTAGGGAGAGGTTGAGGGATAAGGGAGGGTTCGCAACTGTAGTGTCGCCCGAACATGACGACGCCGCGTGCGAGGAGATACTTCTAGGATGGTTTGGAAAGATAATATGAGACGGATAAGGGATGTGAGGGTATTGGTCGCTTTGGAGGTAATGCGAACGGCTTTCCTCACGTGTGGAAGATCGATCGTACCGAGGATCTCGGGTTCTAGGATGTCCTTACCTACGAGACAAATCACGCAGGAAAAGGAGGGCGCTCTAAGAGTGGTGTAAGGACGGGGACCGGATAGTTGGGTAAGGGTGACGGTGGGATCACCGAAATGGTGCCTCAGCCTAAGCTGTGTACCATCAGGCAAGGGAGAGGGGGTCTCTAAGAGACAGGTGTGGTTATGGTTAACCTTTAAGTTTAACCCGGGAAGCTTTAGGGGTTTAAGGGATGTGAATAGGGATTTTTGGGTGGATATGGGGATTTTTGGGTGGATATGGATTTAGGGATATTGCGGATGCATTACCTCGAAGATTAACAGCGGATTAGGGAAGCGGGTGTACAAATCATGGCAGGTACAGGTGGCTAGGAAGGTGTGGGTAAGAGGGCGGGTTTGTGTGAGTGTGCGGGGTTTTGTGTTTTTGTGGAGGCCGAGGAGCGAGTCGAGATATAGGAGTGAGTGGATGAGATAGAAATGGAGGAAGAGTTTTATTGGGATCGAGTACGTGAGGGTGGTGGTGGCGAGGCGAGGGTGTGTGCGTATGTGTGTGTGTGTGTTGTGAGTGTAGGTGTAGGTGGACGGGCGGCGTCGGGGATACAACCGGTACGGTAGCATGGTGGCGACCGTACTTAGCCATCGCGGTTGTTGTTAATCGGGTTTTGAAAAAAAGGAGTAAAGAAATAAATAGTTTTAAAGAAAGGCCGCGTCTCCACCGAGGTGCAGTCTCACACCCCGAGGAATAGAGACTTGGAAACCAGAGACCCAAATAGAAAAAGGAGGAAAACAAGTGTTAAAATAAAACAATAAATTAATATTAATTAAAATATATTTTTTATTGAACGGTAACTATTTTCTTACCCGACGTGGATCCTGTAGTTGGCGGTGGCGGTGTCCTGGATGCTTCTTTATTTACGTTTCTCGCTCCTGCTATATTCCGGCGGATCCTGCTGGCTGCTAGGCTGTGGCTCCTCTACTGATGACCGCTTCGTCGAATTATTTGTATGCAAGCAGTTGACAGATCTAACTCCGAAGCGGCGAAGATTACGATGTCGGAACGATGAGCGTAAAAACGCTAGGTTCTTTTTTTGGAAATTAAAAGATTGTAATAAAAATCACAAAACTTACGCGAGTAGGGGCTTACGTTCGATACCGAGGTTCGGACTGCCCTGTGTGGAATTATAATAAAACTTTCACTTTTATACTTAATACGGAAGTGGAGTTTTGGCAAATTAGACGCGACATCTTTTGCATATATGTATAGAGAAGGGGACTGGTGCGTACACAAACGTGACGTTTGTTCACACATCTGGATTCTGGAATTGGATAAACTGTTGTATAAATTATTATCAGTATAATTTTAAGATAATAAAAATGTATTCATCTTACTAATGTTTCTGGCTCATTACAATATTGAGCAGTGATTGTGTGGCCACGTTCCAAAACATCTACCAGTAAAATTACTTCGGTATCCCAAAAAACTGTAGCCATTATCTTGCCCGCTGAAGCCAGTACACGAAATTTGCATGGAGGGGGAGATCCTGGATGACGCCGCTCCATACTTTGTTGTTTGCACTCGAGATCGAAGTGATGAGCACAAGTTTCATCAACCGTAACATAGCGAATCGAGGAAACATTTAGGATTACGGTTTAACAAGGATGAATTAGCTATTGAAGAAGTGACTCTCAAACGCTTCTGTTCGGGCGTCAAGATTCGTGGTACCCATCCAGACAACACCTTATGAAGCCCTAAATTGTCATTTTCTATGGTTCCAATGGTATCAATTGTAAGGCGTGTTATTTTCGTTACACGCCTTGTTGTCAATCGACGATCTTCTCTGATTATGTCATTTACAAGATCAACGTTTTCTTGAGTACACGCAGAATGCGGCCGGCCAGCACCTTTTGCATATTCGCAGGTTGTTCTGTCATATTTGAACGCTGGGGACCAATTTTGTATTACTTGGTAGGAAGCAGCAGAATCTCTAAGCACGATAACCATGCCTGTATGAATTTCTTTTGGTGTTAAACCTTTTTAGGTACTTGATGACAACATCAAGCTCACTTTTTTTCCATTTCCCAAAATCTTCGTGCAACCACTGCTTTTAACTTGTACAACTTTGACACTATTAAAGCTCGACTAACCAAATTTGGCATTTTGTTTGTCAATAAAATAACAAGCAAGTGCTGTTACTAGAGGCAACATATTTTAAAAGTTATAGACATTGAAGAGAAGAACACATAAAATAAATAAAAACATGATTTTTATTGGTGTTACTATTTGTTACAATTAGTTGTTACTGTTTGGCCTCTTTAAATGATGTTTCCTAGATGTTTCCATTTTGCTTATTTTACTTATGGTCATTACAGCACTGCAACATCACGCTCTCAAAAAACTAATACACTTTTTACAAAAAAGAATAATGCAATTTCAAAACGCATTCTGTGCTTATCTCTATCACGAGAACATTAGTCACTGTTATTTTCAGTAAACGATGCAACATAAAATTAGATGCAAAATATGCAAGTGGTTATTAGCAAATGCACGTATAAATCCCCGGAATAGAACAATAAAGAAATTAACGTTAATATAAGTTAAGAGGATGTTATAGCTGAAGCCACGGATTAAAACGATAGCAGAACCTCGCTGAAGAGTTATGTTCATTGCCAGTACTAAAAGAAATAAGACTTTAATCTTGCGGAACACAATTTGTAATTTATTTTCTTTATGCTCGCTTAGGGGATGTGTTGAACATTTAAAACGCTTTAAGCAAGAATAACCTGTATGTGCTTAGCATTTTAATTACATTCCTGAACCCAATTTTGAAGTAATTTTAGTTGCTTATCATTCACGGTAATTATAAATTACAAGCCGTCTACACTCACCCTCTTAAAATTTATAATTATAATCAAAGGAGGCGCGAATATTAACTAATTGTTCCATAATTTTCAAATTATATGCCCATACTTTCGTAAAATAATTAGCAAGTGAATTTTCGCACCATCTTTCGGGATGCTGTTTAACTGCGATTGAAGGCAACGCTTTATCTATATAGGACATTGATGTAATAAATTAATCGCTTTTGGTTAATGATCAATATTTCACAACATATAAATCAAAATGCTACGAAGAGTAATTATTGTAATAACTGTAGCTCTTTTTTTCCATTTTCAAAATATATGCGGAGAAAATTCGGAAGACAAGTTCGGTGAGTTATTGATTGAAGGTACTTATATTCTTATTTTTATATCGCGTTATTATTCTTTTTAGAATGTAAAGAAAACGTTACGTACATATTAGATGGTGCCTTCAATTGTGAGTGCCTTACAGAATTAAACTATACACTAAATTGTGATCTCACTAAATGGTACGGTAAAGGTATTATATTCGTAAAATTGTAATTTTTTTTTCTAATAGTCCTGACAAGCCAGTAATAAAATTAGATTGCATAATTGGGTCAAGTTGGAAAGATGGTTGTGGTGAGTGTTGGTGCCGGGCTATTGGTAGAGTGTGTTCTTATGAAAATTGTGTTTCATGAGACATTTTAAAATCAGCTTTTAAAATGAAATCAAATAAATTATATTTTAGTACTTATTAAAGTTTGTGTTATTAAAACATGAATGATATTAAATGGGAAACTCCGTATTTAAGGAAGTTAATATGTGGTGTGGAACAACACATGACCTTCCAATCGACAACGTGAAGATTCAATGAAACGAATTAATGGCTTTTTTAGGATAATTACGCACCTCTCTTGTGATACGTTCATAATGAAAATAGGCAACATTGTAAAAACAACAATAACAATCTACATCGCTGCCTTGGTGGTGGAATGGTTAGAGTGGGTGCCCTTCACCCGTGTGGCGCGGGTTCATGGTCCTTTCTCCATCCCACCTGATCGAAGTAGCCTTTTTTTTAAAACGGAGAAAAAAAGTCCCGTGGCAATACGGTGATTCTCACTAAAGTTGGATCCATTTAGTTTTAGTAACGAATAGTGCTAATAACCATTAGTAGTTGGTGCGCATAGCGATGTCTGACATTTTCGTTTGTCTCTAAATCTGGGCCCATAAATACAAAAACAAATAATATATCATTAGACATTTAAACCTCAATATCAGATAGAGGTTAACAGACGTACAACTGCTAACTTGAAAAAACAATTCCAAAGCCACAAGCTTCTGTAAGTACCCATTTGGATAATGCTGTTTAAGCATTTTTAACCCTATGGGATTAATTTTTAAGGCATATTTTGCTTCATATTAAGAACCGGAAAACTTACGTAAAAATAAATTATCTGCAGAAAATATCTTTACACAGTTTCCTATAAATTTGATCGTTATTCAGATAATGAAAAAATTTAAACTCTTAAATTCCACACCAGGAACTTTTTTACCGCCAAATTACGCATTGTACCAAAAATAATTAATTCAGTTTTTTAAGATCTATGTGATGATATTTTTATGTATTGAAAGTATGTAGCTGTACCAGAAATATTAGATAAAAATCAAAATCTAATGTAACTCTCTTACAGCCGCTGGATTTGTCCTGAAATCAAAACAGCTCCAATAAAATCAAGCTCAGATACGAAATTTCAACATACGGGTTATGGTTTTGGAGTTATCGTGGATACTAACACACACACACACACACACACACACACACACACACACACACACACACACACACACACACAACACGCACGCATGGCCGCGCGAAAACACCCCGTTTAACCGCGCGCACGTACGCACTCCCCACACACAGACGCACACACACACCAGTACGCAAGAGCGCACGCGAAACCTTGTCAAACTGTGTAAAATGAGCTAACAAGTGGATTTAGGGTTTTTGGAAAAAGAGTCGATTGCGTAATCTTCTATGCCTACATATGTATATCTAGGTTGGAGAGCCATTTTATTCGTCAACGTTTTGAGACAATTGTAATGTCCCAAACACAACTTAGTTGTGTACCTCTGTTTTCAAACTACCGACTAAAAATAGAAGCTTGACTACACTGACAAATCAATATAGATCTCTTTGTAGAGTTACCAAAACGAAGTAAAAACCTTTTCAAAGAAATTTTTATTTGGATCATAATTTGGATATGACATAAACTATAAATTCAAATCATAGGTCGCTCTAAGAGATGACTTATTCTATGGACTTTTCATTGACATGTAGTTTATTGATAATGTTAGATTTTAATTAAATAGGTGTAGCACGTGTTCCTGAAACCTCACAATAGGAGAGTACCGTTAGGCACCGTAAGAAATATACTTTCGAAACGAAATTCTATGAATGGATTTAAATGAAATTGTGTTCGTAATACTAGTTATTTTTCATCAAAAACTTATCGAAAAATCCTACAAATTTCTTAAAAAGATTACTGTCTTCCGTAGTTTGAAGAATTTTTTATCTATGGATCAAAAAATTGATTGTACCGTAATAGTTTTCGAGGTTTGTGGCTCCAAATTAAGGTAAAAATTCCAAATTAAAAGTATAGGACGTAAGATTAGTGGACCTGAAAGATTGATATTAGGTCCAATATTAAAACATAGTAAAATAATATATGGACAAAAATACTTACACAACAAATAATGCACAACACTTGAATGTTGGCGCGAAAAAAAGGAAAAGGCCACGTAATTCATTCTCTCCCCAAGGGAAAGGCTTTTCAAGCCCCTTCGGCACATTAGTGGATTCCCAGCGTACATACATATTATATATATATATATATATATATATATATATATATATATATATATATATATATATATATATATATATATATATATATATATATATATATATATATATATATATATATATATATATATTTAGATGGTGGGATTAAGGATGGGTGTGGTCAGGATAGGATCGGAAGGAACGGAAAAATACTACCCCAGCATTCGCCTAAGTAGCCGCACATGGTGTTTATATACGCAATGACCATGCCGCTACATGTGTATGAGAAAAACCTCCTAAAAAAACCTCATACAAAGTAGACGGCTAAGCAGGTCGTGTCACGACTACTCTACTCTCTCGGTATGTTGGCGCACAGAAAAAATGGGGTCCTATTACAGCACATCAATTTTAAAAATAAATAATACCTTGCGCTTATGTAACACATCCGTGTACTCAAGGAGAGGTAAACGACTTTCCTTTCGCAAACATCAGCAAACTAAACATACTGGAAGGGCCAAATTCCGATTATCATACGTTTAAACAGGTAGGAAAAGGAATTCGTTAAGACGCTGGCAGAATACACTGAAATTATAGCTTAAAATCTCTACAGTATTATTATTGTTACTCCATGTACAGGTTAATCAAACATACACAAAGACTAAAGAAATTCTAGTGTTCGTACATGAGGTTCTTTAATAAATTCCATAACAAATGGAAGTTTCCAGATGGAGCAGGTAACGTCCTTCAAGAGCACCAGCTGACACTTGATTCTGCGCAGACTCTCATGTTTATAGTTTCAATTCACTGTCGATATTTACTTTAATTAATATATATACCAAAAGTAATAAAAAAAACATGCTAAAAAAGCTGTGTTTACATCAACAAAGTCCAAACACGTTATTATACATAACTTCTCCAATTTTACCTAGACGGTAAATTTTCGATAAACGTTGACATAATACAAAACAGACGACATAGCCAAACATGGACACTCCGTACCCCACTTAATAAAAAACGGTAAAAACTACAATGCTTAACAGATTCGTAATGTATGCAATATCCGCCTACTGCAGTTTGTCACGTTAACTATCTTAAGCTTGGAGCTAAACTGACTCAAAAGGAAGTAACGCTCTCTTTTAAAATCTCATCAACGTAACACTTTCAACCAGTAAAGAAAACTTTTAAAGAGCCAACTCGTTCATTTGCACGATAAACTTGCTCTCTGTGTAAGCTTCGACAACTTGGGAAATAACCAATATTAAACATTTCTCATACGGTAACCATCTTTAACTTAACAACATTTTTATTGAACTTGAACGTTACATATGTGACAAATTTTACTATATATAAATTTAATCTGGCCAGACACCGTTATGAAGAACTAACACAGAAACGTTCTATCGAAACAATTCCAACGATGCTTATAAAAAATCCGCCTGCTATTCATTAAATTAAGTAAAACACTTTTTCATCACCCGTTATTAAATAATAACTGTCTTTAATTACACAGGTGTAATTAAATTATACCTCTATTTATGAATACAGATCGAACGTGACAAAAAGAAAATTTTATTTAATAACAATCTCGTAAGTGAAATTGTTTTCCAAACACTCTCATGCTTATAATGTAAGTGTGATGTACAGTTAAGTAATAAAACAATTTATACAATGTTGGATCTTGACTAAACCTGAAATCTTAAAAACGTAATACAATACAATTTTGTGGCGATTTGGAATTCTAGCAAAGGCTGCCAAATTTGTCTACCTTTCCACTGCTAAGGACAACAACAGTACTGCTATGTGGTAAGTATAAAGTATGGTGACAGAATAATGATACACTGAAGTGTTAGCTACCATTGGGTTTCTTCGATTACTTCAAGGAAGACGATCGATTTGGAACTTTCAAGGCCTGCTTGACGAATAAAGGCGTATTTATTACAATCCCAAGCGAACCAGTGATGGAAAACATACGTTTACGTACTGGCCCTAACGCCATTAGAATACCGGTATTATCACGTTTCCTTTAAAAGCAATCAACCAGGAGGCTGCCTGTTTTTTTGGATTTTCTATGCAACGGTTTCGGCATGCTGAAAAATAGAACGAATGCTTTAATATTCTTCGGAAAAATGCAAATCTTTAAACCAAAGGTGAAGATGTATTCGCATAAAAAAACATGTAAATTATTACACCTACAGAAAGTATCTTACAGATTTTTGCACGTACAACTTCACACATATAACTCATTTACGTACTGCTCGAGGCATGTAATATACTGTTACGTAATAAATGGTCACTAGGACAAGGTAAAAGATAAACCTGGTTTTTGCACGGCTAGCTCGGCGTGCGGGTGAGGGTCCACTGGGACAAAGCAGTCTCGTCTCCGTAGTTTACGCTATCTACCAAAGTCGAAATCGGGAAAATGACACAATAGGTTCCGGTAGGCGCCAGGATATTCTAAAGAACACACCAGGGTGTTTTAAAATGCGAATAAAACGACGGTACGCAGTGGTGCGAATACCCAACTTACCACGCTTACCACGTCGTAACGCTCTTTGCTCAGGTTCCGCAATACTGCTTCACCTGAAAAGGCTTCAAAATCGGCATCTTAATCTGCTCAACTTACCACCGTGCAGCTATACTCAAATTCAATACAAATCTCTAATGTTCCCCTTACGTTAAATTACTAATCTCCCTTAGATCAATCCAAATAACACATACTAAACTGACTTCAATTCGGTTAAAACTCTTTTCTAAATTTGTAAATTATGTTACGTTAATTTAATTTGCCCATCAAACAAAACAAAACAAAAACAACACTCCACTTCTCTCAAATAAAACGCGACTACGTAACTAAGTTAAACATCTATTAAATCAAAATAAATAAATAAAACAATTAAAATTTAAACAGGTCAATTTGAATATAACGGTAATCGTATCTTCTTAACTTTTACCTCATTGAATTCTGGCCAGTAGCAAAACTATCTTAAACTAAATTGCATTCAAAGAAATTCAATAAATTTGGATTACTCCAGCACGTAAATCTTATATAAACTGAATAATGAAGATAAGATTTTATTTACCTCCCTGCATAAAACATTAATGGTATTTAAAAAAAACAAAACACCTTAAATAGCTACTAAATAGACAAAGGAAACTGTCCGATAACATTAACAAAATGACACAATAAATTCAAAAAATACAAATAAATTACTTTCAACAGGTTCCTTCGTTAACACACATTACATAAAAACACAATCAAATTTTATTCTTTCAAGTTGCAAGATCACCAACAGAATGTAAATTATATTACCTAAGTCACGCAGGAAAATAGGGGATGATTTCTGCTCTAGAAGAGCGTCGGATACGGCTTGTACAGTCCACCGTATTGCTGCTGGTCGACGACACGAAGCTGCCTCCCTCCAGGTCTCTACCACGAATTCAACTTGCTTTTCAATATAATGTCTCGTAACTTATTGAAGCAGCATTAACTAATTTAAATCCCTCTAATAATTTCTTTTAACTCAAAGTTGATAAGGTTTGGCAAACAAACAAAAAACGAACACTCAGCAATTCGTCTTACATAATCTTAAACAATACGTGTGGGTGGGTGTTCGGTCACTACGTTCACTAAATCTTAGGAAAGGGGTTCTCTAATTATATCTCGTTATTAACGAAAATTCAATAGTCCTCAGGTTCGCACTACAATAAACACGAACCAAATTTCTATCATAAACGCACTCGAAGATGCCGTTCTTCTCCACTAAACTAAATAAATGCGCGAGCCCGGTTGAAATGTTACTTCACAAAAAAAATCCCAAACTTGGTTATAATCGACTATTCTTTCAAGTCCTCGACACTACTCCCTTAACTTTCACTAGGAGCTCGCACAATGATGAAAGCCCGATTCCGGTAATTCGACGACTTCCCCGACACGCACAACTTTACGCTTCAAAAACTTAAGACAGAGTCTCTCTCATTCAAAATTACTTTATCGCCATATTAAAAAAACGTTCCCCTCCATACAGATTCATTCAAATACACCAATCAACCACTTTAATTTTAAAATTGCTACCCCCTTATATTTACGATGCTATCTCGACTTCAGGCGAAGAAACTGCAATGTTTGCACTTTCCTTCGACACGATACAAAAAATACAAAAGGTACAACCAATCGCCCATCCATATTACTTACACGGGTGAAAACTAACATTCCGACTCTCCAGCTGTTCCTCTACACAAATGCGACAGTACGGCACCAATGCGATAACAACGCTTCTTTATACTGAAACTAGGTAATAAAACTAAACGAATTTATCTCAATAAAACTTTACATATGATTCGGGCAATAAACTGAAGATTGTACTTAAAATTCCAAAAAAAAACTACACTGACTTTTCTTAATGAAAATTACGTAACTACACCAAAAAAAAACGAAATTCCTTAATACACCTTACACATTCCTAAAACTCCTTTACATACAGCGCGTTCCATTCAAACAAAACATTCATCTACAGTAAGCTCTTAACCAAAACAAAAAAAATATACATACGGAATCTAACTAAGCGAATAAAATTACAATCAAAATTACCCAATACGTATACAGGGTGTTCAATATACCCTGACAATACCGTACAGGCCTTCTTGTGACCGTAGCACAGAAAACTATTTGTTGGCTTGCAAGGTCTCTTGCAGGGATCCTAGCCTGCACAGAATTACATTGGGCACGTCGAGGGTAATGGTAAAATAGGCCGTATTTATGAGAAGTAGGCTATTTATGCCATTACTGACCGGTAATACAACGATACCGTCAGTAGGGAATGGTACATCGCCTGTGAGGGAGGAATATTGAGTTACGAAACTAGTATGATGCTTCGGTTCTCCTCTCAGGCTGTAAGGGGTGGTCAGGGTTGAAACACACAGGCCTATTGTTAGCGGTATGTGTAGTGAAAGGTTTGAAATTATGAATATAATGAATGAAATGCAGCTTGGCATTCCGTGCGTACTTTATTTTTCAGAATAGAATGGTTGGGTAACAGGCGTTAAACAATAATTTGATTATCTCGTCATTTACAATTAAACATGTACTAAAATAATTTTTTACAAAATCAATCATTGATAATCTATGTAATCTAAAATATAGAAACATTAACGTATAAAGTCCACACACATCCGAATGGTAGGCTTGCACTATTGTTTTATTGTACACGAAGCATCTGGAATTCTTCTCTAGGAAACGTAAATGTTATCCCAGCGGTGCTCGTCCAAAGGAACCAAAATACTCTCCGTTACCATTCTCGTCAATGTAGATAGCGGTCCAAGGCTGACCTGGTTTGTTTACAGGATCCGTGTTTGTTGTGATCTGTAACCACGGCAATTCCTTTCGGTATGAATTCGTTGTTAACACCACTAAACCCTTGTACGTCCAAGTATGCGTCCATTTTCTATCGGCTGCTGCTGTACACTGAAGCTTGCAGGTTAGAGCTACCACTTTTAACAGCTAAAATCCACAACGATACTCCGATGTTTACCGATCTCGATCACATTATCGAATTCTTCATACACCAAACAGTTAACGGTTACGGTGAGCGCTTCTTCAAACCCGACTTCCAGCCGAAGGGAGCCGTTTCTAACTAAATTCCAGTGCGTACTAGCGTTTGCAGACAAGTCAGGTGTTAGGTCAAAGGCCATTAAACAGTAGCCGTTGGAGTAATCACTTCTCGATACATCGTTACCTTCATACAAAAAATGAATACCCGTACAAGAGAATAAGGTGTGGTACGCTTTTACATATAAACCATTAGCTGTAAAGTCTGGTTGTAAGGCCTTCGATGGAATTTTTTGCCCGTCAATATACAACGACATTTAGTTAATATTGCAGTGACGAAAATTGAACGGATTTGAGGGGTAGTCACTATTGAAGGCTTTGTTTGCTACAAAGCCTACGATGCATCGTTTAGGGAACTGACCCAGGAAAACATTATCCAATGGTTTTCGCTGTATGCCTGCAGTGATAGTTAACACTTTTACGTCGGTCCTTGCAACAGGGTATTTTGCGGCTGTTGTTTCTAAAACTTTAGCGTGCGCAATTAGAATAGTTGGATTGATTCGCATACCTCTCACCAGTAAACTAGCGTCTATAATTCGCGTCTTGTAAATTGAAGCGAATGCCGCCATTAGGCTAAAGGTATCTCTTGACCGTACAAATTTGGCCTTTGATTCAACACCACTTATGAGAAACTTTTCTTGATTAAAATCATCTCTATCTGTTTCCCGGTAGCCGCAAGTGCTTGACGTTTTGAGAAACCGTTATTTGCGTTTCCCAGTGTATTTATCTGTCCAGATGTATCATTGTGCCATAAGGTACATCCTAGATGTGAACTCTTGACCTCCTTTCCATAATTTAGCAGCGTTTCGATATATGAACGGTAGGCGTAGGTGTTGTTTGGTTGTGACACCATCTCCTGATTTAAGTAAACCTCCACCTGTGAGAAAAGCAAATGCATCCAATTGTTTGCCGGTGCTACATCAGCGTCTGTAAGTGCTGTATCGTCTTGCTTTAGAACTTTAGCTGTGATGTACAACATGGTCTGACTTAAATCTATATAATCGTTTCCATTTCCGGGGACTACAAATTCTATTAGGGCGTCATCACTCAGAGCTGATAAGAGCTTGTAAAATATCCATTCGCCACTCTCGATACTTGTCTGCGTCGATGGTAAAGCGAACATATTCAATTCGGACTTGACGCATTCACACGATTGGGCATGTAGAAAAGCCATTATCTTGAAAATATATCGTCTTAGCGACAGCTCTCAGTGGAGACTGATTATTATCGGACAGACGTACTCTTTTATAACCCGAACCCTCCATCATTTTATCGATTTTCTCGTCGAATTTACGCTTAAGGTTTCTACCTACCTCGTGAAATCTGTCTTTAAACGAATCCTTAATAGGTCGATCCTCTATGACGTCACCAAGAATATTAGCACCCGTTCTAAGAGCTTCTTTTCCAATAGTCCCCGGAAATGGAAACGTTTATATATATTTAAGTCAGACCATGTTGTACATTACAGCTAAAGTTCTAAAGCAAGACGATACAGCACTGACAGACGCTGATGTAGCACCGGTAAACAATTGGATGCATTCGCTTTTCTCACAGGTGGAGGTTTACTTAAATCAGAAGATGGTGTCACAACCAAACAACACCTACGCCTACCGTTCATATATCGAAACGCTGCTAAATTATGGAAAGGAGGCCAAGAGTTCACATCTAGGATGTACATTATGGCACAATGATACAGCTGGAAAGATGAATACACTGGGAAACGCAAATTACGGTTTCTCAAAACGTCAAGCACTTACGGCTACCGGGAAACAGATAGAGATGATTGGTCACGTGCACTCTGATTTGTTTAATCAAGAAAAGTTTCTCATAAGTGGTGTTGAGTTAAAGGCTAAATTTGTACGATCAAGAGATACCTTTAGCCTAATGGCGGCACTCGCTTCAAATTACAAGACGCGAATTATAGACGCTAGTTTACTGGTGAGATGTATGCGAATCAATTCAACTATTCTAATTGCGCACGCTAAAGCTTTAGAAACAACAGCCGCAAAATACCCTGTTACAAGGACCGACGTAAAAGTATTAACGATACCTGCAGGCATATAGCTAGAATCATTGGATAATGTTTTCCTGGGTCAGTTACCTAAACGATGCATTGTAGGCTTTGCAGCAAATAAATCCTTCAACGGCGACTACCCCTCAAACCTGTTCAAATTTCATCACTGCAATATTAACTACATGTCTATATATATATATATATATATATATATATATATATATATATAACGGCTAGTGTTTAATGGACTTTGACCTAACACCTGACTTGTCTACAAACGCTGGTACGCACTGAAATTTAGTAAGAAACGTGGAATTTAGCTGTTAAAAGTGGTAGCTCTAACCTGCAAGCTTCAGTGTACAGCAGCAGCCGATAGAAGATGGATGCATACTTGGACGTACAAGGATTTAGTGGTGTTAACAACGAATTCATACCGAAAGAAATTGCCGTGGTTACAGATCATGCTCGTTTATCGTTGATGGTGATAAAACCACCTCGAGGTTACTTTATCTCAAGATCCATGTGACGACATATAAAATTTATGAAAGATAATTATCATGGGTTGAAATGGTGGTCGGGTCATGTACATTACAACAATTTCCGTGAGGAGTTGATGAGAGTATTACGCCCATTTAACAAAAGTCACGTTAAGGGCGGTCACAAACAACAGTTTTTAAGGGTTCCTAACAAACCAATAGTAAACCTGGAGGAGACTGGTTTCCCGTCGATTAAACAGTTGAAAAAGGAAGCAAAAGCATATAGCTGTTTAAACCATAACATCACTGAGCCTGTGTGTGCACTCGAAAACGCCTTGCTACTGCAAGACTGGAGGCATACCAATTCCAAAGATGTATGCGGTACAAGTGTTGAGATGCTTGAAATCGATCCCCAGCCCCAAGAAGAATGTGTTTCGGCTTGTATGTGCTTCTAATCAAGTACAGAGACACGAACCTAGACCGTGTGCAATTATCGTAAACACGGATCCTGCAAACAAACCAGGTCAGCATTGGACCGCTATCTACACTGTCGAGAATGGTAACGGAGAGTATTTTGATATCTTTGGACGAGCACCGCTAGGATATCATTTACGTTTCCTACAGAAGAATTCCAGATGTTTCGTATACTATAAAACAATACTGCAAGACTACCATTCGGATGTGTGTGGACTTTATACGTTAATGTTTCTATATTTTAGATTACATAGTTTATCAATGATTGATTTTGTAAAAAAATATTTTAGTACATGTTTAATTGTAAATGACGAGATAAATAAATTATTGTTTAACGCCTGTTACCCAACCATTTTATTCTGATAAATAAAGATATTTTTTAGTATCTTACCTTTTTTAATTAAGAATTACGTAATACCTACTGTTTTTTTTCTTTTTAATTCAGCATGTGTGTTTTTAAAAATCGTGTTATAAAATTTTATGATTTAGTGTTTTTTAAAAAGAAATTTTATGTTAACCATTCGATATTGGTAATCAATTTTTTTAGACTATTAAATTTAACAAGCTAAAAGTAAAAAACATGAACAGTGATTTCTTACTACATACTGTTGTGGAATTTAAAACACGTAATTATTACATTCCAGCTTTTAATGTGTTTTTTTCTTATAAAAATAATTTGTGTGTCCGTATGTACAATATGAATATTTTTCAAACCGATTTGTTATTAATTATTTTAAAAGAAAGGTAAATACGAGTTGCGGTAAGTGTGATAAAGATAATAAGGTTGTTTGTATATTTACAGTCTAAAAATTAATTATGGGAAATCAATAGCTAGTTTTTACATCAATGTAGAAAGTTGTTTTTTAGTTTGATTAGACAAGCAACACATAGCAGGGACTATCACTCGTGAAGCAGTCCCTCAAAAACGTTTTTTAAGTACAGAGCTAGTAAGTGTTCTGTTAACCATTGATCTATTTACAGATTTTTAATATTACAGTTATAAAACGCATCTAAGCTATACGTAACAAGTTTCTTTAAAAAATATTAAGGCGTACGACATTTTAACCGTCGGATGGATATTAAACATATTTTAGTGCAGTCAATGCAGGTAAACTATGTTTTAATATTCGTTTTAGAAGAAAATAATGTAATAACTTATGTAATTAATTAACTTAATAAAAAAAATTTGTTTCATTAGAGAATAACTCGAATGTCAGTAATTTTTTTTTGATAACTCACTGAGGATTTTTTAATTATGACATTTACAATAAAAATAAGTGTTCTATAATTAGATTTGACTGTGAGTCAAATTCCCCCACGCAAGATCAATCCTTAACACAACTCCTGTCTTACAAGGACCTCCTTATTAGAAATACAACGTTGTCTCGTATAGGTAAAAGATCGTCCAATAGCATTTGACCATTTTAAAACAATAGGATCGATAATTTTAATAATAATAATATCTTATTAGGGTAATTATGCAATTTCCAACATTGTATGCGTGTGCAATTGCCTAACCTCCAGGGGCACTGCTGTTAATATAGCCAGAAGGACCTTAATTAGATGACCATTAAAAATAACCCTAAGAACAACTCCAAGTCCAAGCCAAGACCAGGTCCAGGTCCAAGACCAATCCCCCAAGACAGCTCCTGGTCCAGCCCCAAGACCAAACCCTAAGACTTATCCCAAGGCCAAGGCCAGCTCCAGCTACGACCCCAAGACCAGCTCTAGGTCCAGCCCCAGCACAAAGACCAACCCCTCACGTGAGCAAGTACAGAAAGGCTCTAATTATGGTTGACCCTCGAAAAGAAACCATAGGGTAGAAAGTACGCATCCTATACGTGATCTGTCATAAAATAGGGATGAAAAACACGTCCTACACGTGGGTATGTAAAAAAATAATTAGGGGTAAAAAAGGGTAGAAAATACGATCTCACACATGAGCGGGTAAAAATAATTAGGGATGAAAAAATACGTCCCCCACGTAAGCGAGTAAAAATAATTAGGGGTTGAGAGGGCCTCCGAAAAGAAACAATAGGGGTTGCAAATGCGGTCTCACACGTGAGCGGGTAAAAATAGTTAGTGCTGAAAATTCCAGCAGGGGTGGAAAATATGGTCTCCCACGTGGGCGGTCTTGTGACGCCAAAATCCAAGATGGCGGCGCAAATGCCGCACTTCTACTATTATGGACGAACTACTACCAACAGCCAGCTGCCCAAGTAATTTTTCCAAGCCACGAACTTGAAATACACTGGTATTCGAATAAATTCGAAAATTATCGATATCTTCATCATAGGATCGCTGTTTTATGATATGATTTTTACAGTACCGATTTCCTTCAGGACTAAAGAGTTGCCTTTTTGCAAATACTTGTTGGCGAGCGTCGAATGGAACTAATGTAATATTTGTTGATGATCTACAAATGCAACAATATCTTTGAGTGGAAACGATTCGATGACAACTCAATTACACAAGTTCTAATCCTTCTTCCATTGTTAAAATTGCTTGACATTTATTACAAAAAGTATCATTGATAAAGACTCCTTTTCCAATTTTTTCTGTCGCAATATTAGCCTCATCAGTTGTACAATTGAGGCATTTTTTATCAGCATCCATTCTGAAAACAAGCGAGAGCTAGGCAGTAATGATCAATAGATATGGCATTCTAGCGCGCTGGCCAAGCGCTAATTTTGAAAATAATATGTAGATCACAATGAGTTATTTAGACCTTTGAAAAAATTGTTTCAAACTATTTTAAAATTATATAATCTCTAATGGTCTTTACGCAATCACTTTGCAGTAAAAAGATTAAAAAAATAATTTTTTATACCATCAAAAAAATATAAGTTTGTTTAAAAGCAAGATTACTGAAAAAATTACTTTTTAATTTTTTTCATATTGTTCCACCACTTCAAAAAAATCGAAAAAATTCCTGAATATAGAGGTGTATAAAAGACATTTTCTGACAACATTTGGTGAGTGACACTTTTCAAGACGGCGATAAACAAAAAGATTTAAATTTTATTTCTTTCGCCAAACATTGGCTATTCATCTGGGAATCATAAAAAATATTTTTTAATGCATTTTACTTGTAAAAATTAGGAAAAAATCACCATTCATTAATTTTCAATTTTACTGTTAAAAAATAATAAAAACGGAAAAATAATTTTTTTTGAAAAACTCAGAAACTGTTTGAGATCAAGACCTGAACATTTGACTGAATTATTTTTGTTTGGTATCAAAACGACCCCTCAAGTCCCAATAAAAAAAGCTGCGGGGGCAGATTTCCCATATATGTCCGGCAGTACCCTTTGTATTTTAATATAGAACCTATCGAGGTTCCTCATTGCAGTTTTAAGGACATTAATTTAACGCGCATAGTAAATTGAACTTTATTCAAATAACGTAGCTGTAAAAATAGGACTAAAGCTCTTCCTTGAAAAAAGCAGAACCAAATAACACATGTAAAGGTCAATTATTTGCATTTAACATTTAATGAAAACTACATCTTCTTTTTCTAGTTTTGTGTTGTTTTTAATATATAGTCACATTAATCGTTGAGCTATACATTTTTTCACTTTTCAAGGTTGTTTTTATAACAATAAGGTTTATCCATGAAGCTTTAGTAATTCTTTTTTTGACTGTGTACTCAATACAAATTTAATTTTTTCTTAAATTTATTTAGCCTTTAGATTAAATGTAAAAACTTTGCTTTGTACAACAAACGAATTGTACAATTATTAAAACAATAAATTTGTTGTGTTATCCCTTTTAATAAATCGGTGTAATATGGCGTAGTTTACTACAAGTTTAATTAACAACTCTGTTAAGGACTTGTTAATGCTTTGAAGTTCATAAAATTGAAACTTTGGTAAGTACACGTGTTTAGCCTAACAAAGTACTATATAACTATATTATTTAGGGCTCTTGTTTCTGGTTTGTACATTAGGTAATAAGAAAAAGTCAATTCTGTATTATAGTGTTTTGTAACGGTGGTTTCCTATTGGTTAAGTTGATCGGCCTATTTCCACAGTTATTCCTTTTATAGCGCTATAAAAGGAAAAACTGTGGAAACAGACCGATCAACTCAACTAAAAACTCAATATTATTGTATTTTAGAAATAAACTAAAATCCACTTTTCTATTTAGACTAGAATATATTTCTTAAAAAAACTATTATGCTACAATTAGTCACTAACTTTTAGGCAAATTGTGTCTTAAAATTGGTATTGCGACCCAACGTTTGTTCTTAGAAAAGTCTGGCACGACCGAACGCGACAAACTCCGAACTGTACAAAATTTTTGTTTTTTTTTGCTTTGCAAACCTGACATCAAAGCAAATATCGTAAAAGTGACGAAAACAACACTATCCGCAGGGTGACCAAATAGTGCAACAAAGGTCAATATCTCCTGTACCATCAAAGATAACGAAAAAAAATTTCAGGAGGTATTAAGGGTTAAGAGATTCATCTTCTAAAATTATTTTCGAGTATACAGGGTACTCCAAAAAGGCGGCGCGGTAAAAATTTTATATTTTTTAAATGGAACACCCTGTATTTTTTTACAAATTTTAATTCGCCCTAAAACTCTGTATTTAGTACCGAAATTTGTATAGCATATTTTTGCAAAGCTGCCAATTAAATCTAAAAATTCCTTAAATTTGTAAAAAAACATGGGTCAATGAAATTTGCAATATTCTTTAACTTATAATAACTGGAAACAAAACGGAAACGGAAAGAGGAATGATGACAGAAGTCCCCTAACAAGATAACACAGATTAATGTTTTTCTACAAGGTGTTTTTTATATGGTCGTGCCAACATTGCGAGCTTTAAACCTAATTTTCGAAAGTTTTTTTAAATGGAACACACTGTATTTTATTACTTGGGTTTGTAGGCAATTTAATCCTCCTTAACTTTTGTAAAGGTCTTCCTATGCCTATCTTTACTAATTTTGATGGTACATAAAATAGATGCAAAATATTATCATTTTAAACAAAACGTCAGTTTAGTATTTTTTCTATTGTATTGACAATTGTGTGACAATTAAAGTGATTTAGTGAGTTGTTTCATCAAAATTATTAACCTTTTAAGGCGCAGAACTATTTTTGGTAGAAATATTTATTTTTTAGTAGTGAATGTTATTAAACGTAGGGCCAGAATACGCAAAAAAATGTTTAAAAAAATCTAGGAATGGCCGTTTAGGCTGTAAAGGGTGGTAGACAGCTACCATTGACCACTATCATCAATGACCAACCTTTAGTGAGCACTGGTAGATATAGCTACCTTAACAAATAAATAAATTTTCCGCCTTTCGATATGTTAACAAATCATTACAACCACGTTAATTTAGATGTAATGTTACTCATTACTCCCATAGGCCCGTAATAACTTTCCCGTTACCATCGAAACTGAAAATTCTTTAGATAGAGATAGAAAATTATTAATAAATGCGCTAGAAAGACGTAATTTTACCTTTTCTCGAAATTTAGTTGCCATGAAATAAATGCGTAGATAGTTTGTCAAATAAACGTCAGTCTAACAATTAAGTAATATGTATTTAATAAAAATGTGGTTTGCAATTATAGTGCAAAATAAAATCTCTTCAGGCGGAAAAATATTGTACGCGCTACAGGAGTAATGTGGGTTACAGTCTCAGCTTGTTACGCCCTCAGCTACGCTTCGGGCGCAACCTCAAGCTTCGACTGTAAAATACCACATTACTCCCTAGCAGCGTAAATAACTATCTCTGTTGTATTGTACAAAAAAATATAATTGTAAAAGAAAAAATTTATAAAAAAAACATTTATGAATTAAAATTTCACATCATTTTAAATGATATGGTGCAAAGCAATCTTTACATAGGGCAACATTACACACTTGACATATTATATTGCACCGCTTTTGCTTGTGTTTCAATGAACTGCAGAGCACACAACGACGGTAGGTCCCCTTGATGGGAAGATGTGCACCGACATTCAAAGTAGATGGCTTCTGTTGCGGCCCAGGTTTTTTTCTTTGGGTAAATGTTCCAATTAGTTCATTTGCCAGTTCACTTCGAAACTGTAAAGCAGTTAGAGGTTTAGCACTTGTATTTGTTTTCTTTAAGGTTTCTTTATAGAGTATATAGCTGTTGACTATAGATGCATCTACTAAGTAGTAAAGTATTTTAATCCACCAACGTCTAGATTTCCACGCAATTGAGTAGTTTGCATGATATTGGTCAAAAAGGTCTACTCCGCCCATATATCTATCGTATTCCGCAATAGATTCTGGGCACGGTACGCTATCCCTTTGTCCTGTTTTATTGGTTCGTAAAACCTGTGTTTTTTCTCTATAGTCGTGTTTATTACTAGCAAAAGCTACGCATTTTACACCCCGATCCTTCCATTTGTAGACCTATATATTACCTGAAGCAATAGAATCTGATTGGCTGCGAGAAAGATCCTTATCAATGCTCAACAAGTGCTTGGGAAAATTCTTTCTATGTTGCCTAATAGTACCACAACCAAAAAGACCTCTGTTTAACAGTTTCTGCGTTCGCCCAACATATCACCGGTTGATTCCGCCTTGCCTTGATAAATCTGAAAGTTGAGTAGATATCCTGTTGTCGCGCATGCCAAAGGCCATATTTTGAAACCCCTTTTAATGGGTTTCATGGGCATATATTGTTTCATGGACGTACGCCCTTTGAAAGCACACATACTTTCGTCGATGGACAAATGTCTGTAAGGTGTAAAAGCGGTTTGGAACAGGTTAGTAAGATGAGTTAACAATGGCCTAAGTGTGTACAACTTATCGAAGTTAAGAGTTTTCGGTTGTGGCATTGTTTCATTGTTGTTTAGATGCAAGTACCTAAGAATTTTTAAAAATCTTTTTAGAGTAAATATCTTCGTAACACGTTCGACGTGAAAATTCTCATTTGTAGACCAATATGATCTCAGTGTAGGTAGGCTGTGAAAACCCATCACTATTAGTATACCTAGAAATGCATCAAGTTCTTCTGCACTTAATCCTAACTGAGTGTTTTTTTGACTAGCATTGATATTTGATTCACCAACTATCATTTCACAGATATTTTTGTTAAAATAAATCTTGAAATAATCGATAGGTTTACACGAATCGACTACAACGTTCACTCGTGAGGACTCAGCAAAATGATACGATTGAAACATCAGTGGCTGAGTATTTTTCTTGGACCATGAAAATTTTTCATGTGGTGAAACTACATCCTCTGAAACTACATCCTCTGAAACTAAATCCTCTGAAACTACATCCTCTTCCTCTTCGTCCTCAGAAGACAGTTCATTATTTATGGGGAACAACCTCGCAAGTTTGTTTGGTGGACCATTCATATCGTTTGGATCGAAATCTGGGACTGCATCTGAGTCATCACAAACTTCCTCACTGTTACTATCCGCATTTTGTGGGGTAGCTTTTGAAAGCACCCTCCTTCTCAATCCCATACTGGATGAACTAATAGGTTGACAATCAATACCTGACAATGCTGACGATGAAGATGAGCTTTCAAGAGGCAAATCGTCTTCAGCATCATCATCCCCTCCAAATTCCGAAGCACAATAATCTTCATCACTAAGGTTTACTACCATTTCCTCCAATTTAGCTTGAGTTAGCGATCGATTTCTGAACGACATATTGAAAAAAGGGAGAAGTTCGATGTAACATTCGACGTTTTTCTGCGGTAATTTTGAAATATTTTCCTAGCGCAATAACCATATATTAAAATACTTGCAATAACGTGTTGACAGCTGTTTTGTACTTCTTTCAGTAATAAAATAAATTCTATCAACCGAAAATTACATTGTTCTTACGGAAGAACAATTATTGTTGATTTGCTAGGTTATGCCTTAGTACAGAACAATTTTTAATTTTTCTAGTTTTTGGAGGTGATCAAATTTAATACTTAACTAGGAATAGATAGCAAACATATGAATAATTTACTTACCTAGTGAATATCACTTTAAACTAAATTCAACACAAATATATTTTACATCAAAATAACTAAACACCACAAAATTATTTACCGTCGGTATCCATAATGCACAGTGGTAAATTATCCTACCACACGTGGTTCATACGCTAACGGGGAGCAATATGCGCACGCTTGGTATCAATACTTACCGGGGAACAATCTAGTTAACGACTAGGTTCATTAGAACCAGAATCGCTTGACCGGTTACAGCAGTATAAGCCTTAACAGCGCCTGGTATATATTGCTACCAGGGGGCGTTAAAGGGTTAAAAATGAATTTTTCAAATTCCTAATTGGTGGATATGGTTTAATTTAAAGGATCTTTTACCTTATGTTCCTCAAATAAAGCAGCTTGTACTATGCAATATGCAGTAAGAACGAAAAAGATAAAAAGACGGCCGCGCGACCTGCATATATAACGTCGGGACGTTCGCGGAAGGGTCCACTTGGAAATTTCCAGTTTTCCTATGGTCAGGCGGCAGCGTCAAAAGTTGCTTTAATTAAAATTAAATCAATTATTGATTTAATGTTTATCTTGATATGCTAAAATTATTATTTATGAAATAACGGAGCGATTGATATAAAAATTTTACCAATTCCTACAAAAAAATCATACTATCTAACAGCTTAATTACTAATTAGTAACACTTTTGTCGGTTTACAATTTGAAAATTTCATAAGTCGGCTACCTTCTGCTCAGGTGTTTGTGGTTGGATGCATTCTTAAAATACAGTTTATTTTATAGAACAGAATTTAGATAAAATTCCATTATGGTTATTTATTTGGTTAACGTTATAGACATTATTTCATTGTTACCTTAAATTTTTAATTTCAGAAGTGATTTAATGAACTTATTCTGTCTATAATTACATAATCAAATTTATTCCCAAATGGTAGTTATAGATGGCAAAATTATATTGGTATATTTGTAATTCTTTTCACAAACATAAGGCTTATGGTCAAACTTGCATTATTTAAAATGCAATTCTAAGAAATAAATCATTTAATTTACAGGAACGGTCTAAGTTATTAATTATTTTATTAATTTGAGACTCTCCTAATTACATTAATCGGTTCTCGAGTTCCATTCCAGAATGTTTCGGTGTGCTTATCTCTAACTAATATTAATATAAAAGGTATCGAGTCTAATTTTCAATTCAACAGATGTATTCTAATACAGAATAAATTATTATTCGTCAAGCTTTAATTGTGGAATATAAAAAGAAATTTTGTATTTACAGTTAACGGTGTAATCCACCGGCTTCCACCACCACCACCAGCTCCAGTACAGGTGTAGCCTCAACGAACAGGCAATCCCAAGTACGTGAGACGCAGCTGGCCGCAGTTTATCTGCAACACAATCCAATTAATAAGCCGAAGAGATACAGAACGGGTAATCTTGTTGCATCAATAAAAAGCAACCAGATGTAAACATGAACTTTGATGTAAGCGTAACGGTAAAGTTACATGGAAACTTTCTCCAACCGATGGGTTTTCGCGGAGGGTATAAAG
>JARFJB010002075.1:1655000-2017500 GCA_036346205.1 Vesta saturnalis
AAAAAATACTGGTACAGCAAAATTTTGGCTGCTGCATTTGATTTGACGGCACACAATCAAATGCGTTTACAAGTTATGACCATGAAATATCAAAGTGACAGTTTATAAGAGTCTTTAAACTATCAAATTTACCAGTTTGACAAATACTTAATCCCTACTTGAAAATCGTGAGATGTCCAATTAACACACAAAAAATGTGTCTACATCAAAATTTGAATTTTGGAAGTCTCTACAGTAACAAGCTTTATCAGTATTTTTTGAGCGCGGTAGTACATGTCGATGTGCTTGTGTATCTTAGTGTCTGTCGTACAAATAGTTTAAATCTAATTTTAATCATTTATTTTACTTCGTCTAAATGTTTCACCCATGAATTAAATGCTGTTTTATATATTTCTGACGAAGTTATAAACCATTCTTAATGTTTATTTTATTATGTAATTCCAGGATTAGAATAAAGATAAGTATCTAAAAAAAAATTATCGACACTGTTGAAAATGATGTAAAAAATACAATGATGTCACAAAGGCTAAAACTATGACGGAATTAAGAATGAGTTAATATTAAAAAATGGATTCAAATTATTTCCGTAATAATTTCTTTTAATTAATCACTCTTTTCCGAGATGACTGTAGTGCAGTTACAAGTTTTCATATGATTATAAATATTGGTGATTGTAAAATTTATACCGTAAAAGAAAACAACGTTCACTTGCTGAAAATCGAAGAAGATTGTTCATTGTAATTAACGTGTTAATGACCATTGTGAGCAATAAATAAGTGCTCTAGCAGATATTTTACCAAAATAGTTCTTGTAGGTTTTAATTTATATTCAACAAAATACTATTTGTAGCAATTTTATGTAAATGTAACGCTCAAATATCGAAAACGGCCAGTGAGCGAAAAAAATAACCACAACGCGTTATGAGCTATAATAAGCGATCAAACACCGAAATGGAATGGTATTTCGCTTCGCGGTCATGAATTATGGGCCGCAACGCGTTGTGTGCGTTTAAGAAACGACCAGAACGCGTTTTGGATGTTTAAATCTCTCAGACACCGAATTTTTCCTGTTTTAACAGGTTATTCCGTTGCTTTGATGAATTGTGCGAGATTACTATGCGTCCAGTTGCAGTTTTGCCGTCGTTACAGTAAGTTATTTTATTGAAGATTAGGTCGGGGTATATTTTATTCTGTGAGCTATCATTAAAAGTGGTAGAAATAAAGTCATGGAAGAGTTATTTAATGAACAATTAACACGTGTCGTCGAAAATAGCAGTGATAGAAGTTACTATTTTACTAGTGAGCGTTACAACCAAATTGTTAATGAAGTTCAGGAAGCAAAACGTTTAAGGGAGAATAAATTACCGTTGTCATCGAAGCATTATAGAAGATTGAAAAGGTTCGACATTATAACGATTAGCGGACAAGAAAAATTAATTCAACAAGCAGGGGGTGCACAGGGTGACAACTTTCGCTACCATTGTAAAACTGAAGATCTATTTAATATCATTGATATTGCTCACGAAGCAACTGGACACAAAAGAACTAGAGGTAAATATTTGCTTTAAGATGTCACCTAGGATGTGGACCTAGGGTGGCCAACTTTTTTTGGATGAAATATAGTATTTGTACTACTAATACTCAAAAAAATATAGTACCCGGCCTTAATATATAGTACATTATTTAAAAACTAGTTGAAAAACTCATATGTAAAACTTCTGACATCTTTATATTTTGAATAAGCTACGAGTATAGTTTTTTGTTGATTTTGCGGTTTGAAGCGATTTTTTTAGAGCAAAAACCTGAATATTATAGTCTGTTTTTTTTTTAAGAGACAGTGACAGTCCAAAATTATAGGTTATTAAAGATTGCCAAAATATTAAAATGTTACAAGAAACTTTCATATTGCAAATTGTGCGAACTTCATAAGCCTCAAATTACGTTTAAAATTAAAAAAACTGTTCTCATATTTTGGTAATTCTGTATGCTGCCTTAAAGACACTATACATTTTTTTTCAGTTATGGAGAACGAAATAAATAAGAAATACTGTAACGTCAGTCGGGCCGCTATTCAGATATATTTGTCACTCTGCGAACAATGTCAAGGAAAGAAAAAATTAAAAAAGAAAGGATTAGTTGTTGCGCCCATTTTATCAAACCATATGAATTCCAGAAGCCAAGTAGATCTCATTGATATGCAAACCGAACCTGACAAGGAGTACCGCTTTATTCTGAATTGTCAGGATCACTTGACAAAATTTTCAATACTTAAACCACTTAAAACTAAAACCGCTGAAGAAGTTGCTTGTAATTTAATTGATATTTTTTGTATTTTTGGGGCACTGTTTATTCTCCAAAGTGACAACGGAAGGGAATTTGCAAACCGAGTAATTGAAAATTTAAGGGATTTGTGGCCAGGTTTGAAGCTAGTACATGGAAAGTCGAGGCATTCACAAAGCCAAGGATCAGTGGAACGATCAAACCAGGATGTAAGAGACATGCTCGTTGCTTGGATGCTAGATAATGAAACTAAACAGTGGATAGAAGGATTAAGATTTATTCAAAGCAAAAAGAATCGGTCTTTACATGAAGGGATTAGGAAAAGTCCGTATGAGGCAATGTTTGGCAGCAAACAAAGAATTGGTTTAGCAGATTCTACCTTGGAAAAACAAATTTATGAAAAATTAGAGACAGAGGAAGATTTAGAGGAGGTCTTTAATAAAATAAATGAAGCCCCTGACGAAACCAACGAAAACAGTACAATATTATGTTCTATATGTGAAAGTCCCGGAGATCTTCAAAACTGCGAAAAGTGTAATCTAAATGTTCATATGAAATGTGGTATGGAAACAGAGCAGCAAGTTATATGTAATCGTTGTAGAAGATCCGAAATAATCACATCACAACGAGAGTTGGCGAAAATCGGACTGGAAAAACAGTGCAGAAACTTCCTCCTGCTGAAGTAGGTCAAAATGTTTTAGTTCGAGTTCCCGATGTTGACAGAGGCAGACTAGCACCGAGAAACGTTATTGCTGTAGTTTTAAGTGTTAATGAGTCTGGTATGTATCAGTTGGGAACTAAAGAAGGTATTGTTACACGTCCAAACCGCACTAGGCGTCGTGTATGCTTACTAATGTAAGCGGGTTGCCAAGCCAGCTAACAGGGAGATGGGCGTAGTCGAAATAATGAGTAAAATGAATGATTACTACGCTCAAACACCTTACACCTAAATTCAAACAGCTCAGTCCGGGAAAATATGTCTCTAGGCGCCACCACAATCGAAACTTTGCTAATATAATTGTCTTCAGCTGGATGTTAATTAACCCTACTTGATTGTGGAAAGTAGGATTGTGCTTACTCAGTAAACTCTTACACGAGGGTCCTAAAACAAACACTCGTCCCAAACAATTCAACTCAAACTCAAATATATTTAGTACTACCCAGGTTATTAGAAACTTTTTGAATACACCTCGTATACCAAAACTTCCAAAATAAAATTTATCACTCAATTTCAACTGCATTCACGTAAATAAAAACTGAAACACAGGTTAACTGAATATTTTCTACGTATCAATGAATAAAATATTCTTCATCAATGATCGGTAATTAATTTTTAAAATTCCTAACATGAACGATATCTTTTAAATTTAATTTGATTTTTATAATACTTCTGAATCGTATTGACATTCGTAAATATGTTCTCAAAACTCCAACTTTTAGTTATACTTAATGAAATTTTAATTAACAGTTGATCCGTCATTAGTGTACGGCGTTAATGAAACTAACATGAAAATTTTTGCAATCAACCTGGCAAATATAACCTTTCAGGTTTTTCATTAATCTTAAAAATCCAAAATATGCAAAGTCTACACTTAACTTGTCACAAACTACTAGGTCACCAATTAAGTAATCGTCACAAATATGTCTCATAACTGGCTAAATAAACAACAGAATAAAAAAAATTTAACGATAAATATATATTTTCCTGCATAAAGTAATAAACAAATGACAAAGAAACAAACACAAATATATTTACATATACCACAACAACGTGGTTGAAAATCAAAACCACACGTCACTGTCAATATAACTTTCTGCAAAAATTCTTACTACTATACAACCCAAAACAACATAATTCGGGAACGATTATCCTTTCGCTTCTAAACTAATTAATAATTACCCAACATTACGCAAATGAACTAAACAAAAAGATAATCGTGCTTTACTAAATTTTCAAAGTACTTAAATATAATCCTTACTTAAAATTGTCCATTTATCCAACGCTTTTCTTTCTTCTTTCTTCCCGTAAATCAATTATTTGCAGTCCATTTGTAATCCTTAAATTGCATGAAGCCACATAACCAGTGCTTCACAATTTCACAAACACTTATTCCTTTCTGTACTCACACATAGTCCAATAACACGTAATAATCACAAACACGTTTGGTTGCCTCTTAAAATTTCTAGCAACCTTTAGGACAGTTTAGTCCTTCCTTACACAAACAAACTTTCAATGTCACATAAAATTATCTTAACATTGGCTTAATTTATTACCAAAAATTTCGTTTACTTAAAGGTGGTCCCATAAATAATTTTTAACTAAATATCGGTACAAGAACACGCGCCGCCCATCAACACTTTAACGTGATAACTGTTATCTTTTATAAATTTGCTTATGCACTTTTTTACTTTCTTGAAAATAAACAAACTAATTTTATCTTAAATCTCAATTTAATAATTGTTTTATTTATGAATGTCTTATACGATTCATCACCTTTCGGGTTACGCAGTTGTTTAAACAATGACTGCCTTCAATATTATTCACAAATATAACTCCAACTCAACCCATTCTAATTTAACACATCACCTCGCGCGCGTGTCTCACCGACAACCAAAACTTAAGCTAACCCTCCTTGTCGATCTCTGACTTTCGTATTTATACCTTCAGCCATCCATCTTTAAACATGTCTTCGTTCCGCGCTATATTCTCGAATAGTATTCATTCAAAATTTCATAGTCCCGACTGTTACTACCATCTGTACAACCACGCTCATAACTACAATACATCGCCATATTTGTTTTTACTTACAAATTTTACAATCACTTTATGAAGAAGCCATTTTTCGTCATCACATTCATTCAGTAGCCACTCTGGACCATTACACAACTTTCAACTCTTATCTCCCACATGCGCTCGATCTCCTTCCGCAACATTTGCAAAAATAAGTACCGTCTAAGGTCTCAAATTCCATATACATACACGTATTCTCAAAACTTATTGCACAACATTACGAAAACTTTCTGAAATTAACACTTAAACATACCCAATCTTTCTCTACATATTTTCTAAAACATTCTACACTTATACACTCACATCTTCCGGTCAAGATTACTTCTTATCCACCAACATTCCATTCCTTACGGTAGCAAAACAGTAGCAATTCAGTAGCAAACATTATCGCCCCATCGACAAATTTCTCTTCACATTTACATTCATCAAACACCAATGTCTCTACAACATTCAAATACACGTATCTACATACTGAATTATATTTCTCCTAAATTTCCAGTGGCGTATCATACACCCACATACATTATGCATATACACAAAAAAAATTTGTTTTTCTCGTTCAAACTCAATACAGCCGTACTCAAAACACGTAATACACGTCATTATAACATCCTACATACAGGGTGCGTCAACGCAACCTGACAGTATATTGGAACGGATGTATGGTCGAAATGAATTTACCTTCGCGGATTCAAACTTCATTAAGCATTCAGATGTCCCAACTACTTAACTAAGTTTAAGAAAAGTCTCCGCCCTCTCTTCAGGTTCCAAACAGGGATTTGTGACACGTCAGTGCAAACGCTACTGTAACACTAAGAGATGCAATTGTCGCTCTAAGCAAGTACTATGCAATTCCAAGTGCCACAACAGTAGCGCTTGCAAGAATAAATAATATTTTGTAATGTGTTTGAAGTATATTTATTAAACTATTTGTATTAAGCTTAAAATATGTAGGTATTGATTTCATTTTACTTAAAGTTGTAAAGACCTTATCTGTAATATAAAATAATTTCCTTACTTCTGAAGTTGTAACTTTATTTAAAAACCGCTGCAAATTAAATTAATCATCACTTCATGATATGAAAATAATATTATCAACATGCCATCTTTAAAATTTGTGTCGTTTTTTAAAGTAAACCTGTAACGTTTCATAGCTTTACTTTACAAAACGGTATCTGGTAGGTTAAAATAATCCAAAACGCGTTTTGGCCGTTTCTTAAACGCACACAACGCGTTGCGGTCCATAATTCTTGATCATGAAGCGAAATACCATTCGATTTCGGTGTTTGGTCGCTTATCATAGCTCACAACGCGTTGTGTTCATTTTTTTCGCTCACTGGCCGTTTTCGATATTTGAGCGTAACATAAATATTTAGAGACTATTTATGTGCAATATCATGTAAGTTGGTGATAAATATATACATATAATTGATAACTAAAGATAATCGAATTTGTAGGTTTCCCTAGTTGAATTTCCGAACGTTGCTACAGCTTTATCATGTTCATCTTTATAAATACACACTTTGTATATTTTAAACA
This sequence comes from Vesta saturnalis, assembly GCA_036346205.1. Classification (NCBI taxonomy): domain Eukaryota; kingdom Metazoa; phylum Arthropoda; class Insecta; order Coleoptera; family Lampyridae; genus Vesta; species Vesta saturnalis. The sequence continues at coordinate 1,661,610 of JARFJB010002075.1, forward strand.
GGAGTGCTGTTTATACATAAACGTGGAAATAAGACTTCCAATTAAAATAACGAAACATTTTTGTTAAAACTCTGCGGTCATGCACAATAGAGAGATAAGTCGACATATACTCAAAATTAGTTAATAGATTATGAACTATTTTGTAACCTTTTCATATTGCATGGCGTAAGTCTAGCTAAAGTAAAACTATCAGTGAAATATACGTAAACTTATTCCATCAGAAAACTTCCCGTTACTTTTTCTGATTAACTTCAATGTTTAATATTAATCCTCTTGGTGAAGTACAAAATATAGATGTGCTTACACCTTTACAGCGAAACAGCAATCTAACAGCCACGAATAAAGTGAATTTATATCCTCTTAGCAAAATAAATAACTAGAATGAAATTTAATGGCTTGACATATTTACGTGTAATTCATTTAGAATTCAATAGCTGCAAAGAATAATTACCTACTTTATTGTCTTCTATATATTTCATCAACTGCAATGTCCAGTCTTTCTTTAGGATTATACCACTGCTTTATAGTATTTTCTGTATGCTGCACATAAGTAGACCAAACAGTTTGATTACATTGCTGTAATGCTTCGTTCCACATTGCAATAACATTTTCGTCTTTATAGCCATCGGTCTTCCAATGTGTTTATCGTAGACCCTTTTGAATGTGCCCATATGAGTTCAATTGCATTAAATTCACAAGAATAGGGTAACAACCATAACACATGTCCATAGTTTCTAATTATTTCGTCGACCTCACACATTTTCCCTATTTGCCGAGATTTAATAAGTGAACAAAGTTCAGTTTTAAATAGTGTGGATTCATAAATAACATTTTCTTGTGTTAACCACGAAATCATCTTAGACTTAAAATTAATCCCTTGAATGTATCGTTTGAGAAAATGAGTTCACATTTCTGCTACATTTTGTTTTGCCAATAAAGCACTACGATTAGAGTCTTTTCTGAACTTGAATCCTAATGTGGGTAATGCACGATTTAAACTTCTATCATTTAATAAAACATGAGTATCACGGAGTTCAGCATTTAAATCTCCAACTGTGACATACTTTTCTGTAAATAAAAGCATTTCAGATGTGGAAATATTTATACGTTAGATTTTACTCACTTTGTGCATACATGTTGTACAATGTATTCCTAATGCACATCGTTCGGTTTTATTTTTCTACAAGGTCGTTTTTTTAACTGAACTGGGTAAAATTGTATTAGATCTACTGCCAGACTTGATATTACTCACTGTGGTCACATACATACCCAGAGCGTTTTCCACATGCTGTAATTTTGCGATAACAATAGTGTAACAAAAATAAATATTACCTACCTCTTCAACGCAAGGATAGTGATGTTATATGCCAAAAATTTGGTCGTTAGTCAAATTAGAATTAAAATGCATGTTAAACAATACCAAGGAATACTTTATTTCTCTTTTCATAGCATGGAATTATTCAATCACATGTCGATTGTGTCAATTATAGACGCTTTCATATGAGAAAGGCAGTATACACAACTTGGATAGCTAGGTTCATCATAAACTAATGATGCAGGGTGCTACGTAATTGACCAAGATGGTGATGCGAGAGAGAGTTCAAGTATCTATTCGTATGAGTTGGTTTTCGATAAACTTTGTGTGTAAATTTACCATTAGGAAGTCTTGTTATCAGGGTGTCCAAGAAAGGGAGTGAATTATTTTCTTTAAGTTCCATAGTAATTTTGATGCTGTCGTTAATGTTGTTAATATGTCCTAGAAAGCTGTTCAAGTTTCCTTTTCCATGGGCCCAAACTACAAATGTGTCGTTAACATAACGAAACCAACATTTAGGTTTTAACTGCAGAATTTTAAGCAGTGGATTCAATATGTTCCATATGTACATTCGCAAAAGCTGGAGAGAGTGGCGCGCTCACAGGTGCTACTTGAATTTGCTTATAGAATTGTCCTTTGTATGCAAAATAGGTTGAATACATGCAGTGATTTATCCATTTGAGTATATCTTGGCTTATTGAGTGTTTTTCTTCTAGAATTTTTATCGTGTCTTCAATATGTATTTGGGTGAAAAGTGACGTTATGTACAATTTTCAGTTTGTGTGGAAAATCATAAGAGTTTTTGATGTAAGATGCAGCATTTTCACAAATCGGTTGAATAATTTTTGCTGGATAACGAGCGAGGTCATGAGTCGGAGAATTGAATTCACTGACGATAGGGCGTAATGGCCAGTTTTCCTTATGTATTTTTGGGAGTCCGTATATTTTGGGGATTCTTAACCTCTTCTCTCTTGGAATTAGTTTCTGTTTTCTTTCTTTGTCTAATTTTATAGAATTAATGATAGATTTTGTTGTTATAATTATATATATATATATATATATATATATATATATATATATATATATATATATATATATATATATATATATATATATATATATATATATATATATATATATATATAACGTTACACGAGATCACTTTCCGGCTGCCATTTTTTTATTTATATATCGATTTAAATGAAACTTGGCATGGTTGTTTCTCTAACCAAACGTCATTTTTAGGAATTTTTGACAAGCATTTCCGACTTCCGGCTTCACCGGAAATGACCTTAACTTTTGATTTTTAAATGACACCCCTGTATATTTTTGTTTTTCGGATTCTGGAGGTCATTTTACGGCCGATTGCATAATATTTAAACAGATTTTTTTCCAAATGTAATTTTAAAATTGAATTTTATTTTCTCATCCAGAGTGCCATGACCATCTTAAAATCATTCTACATACTTAACTCATTTCCAGAAAAATGCAAACTCACTTTTATCTTTGTTAACTTTTTTTACTAGAACGTTCTAAACTTTATTTTTGCCGTAGCTCAAAAAAAATTAAATGGAAGCATACCACTTTCATAAAACTACTAAATGCAGTATTTTAAAACGAATTTAATGACGTATAACACGTTTTGTCATTTTTACACATTTTCGATTTAAAACATTTTTATTTTTATATTTACGTCTTACTCATTAATAAAATACACTTCCTATGTCACAGCACATCAGAGTTGCCATGAAAACAATAGGTGGCTAGGTTGCCATGGAAACACTATGGTAAATTTAAAAGTTTGAGAGGTAATAAAGGTTGTTGTTTATTAACATTAATCTAATATTTTACTTAAAAATTAAATTAAAGTTTGTACTTAGTTTAATTATAAAATTAACAAAAATGTTTACCAAGAGTGAGCAGGTTGATATACTTATTATGTATGGACATTGTGCCAAAAATGCAGCGGAAACCGAACGAGTTTATCGGCAAGAATATCCTGAGCGTCTTCATCATCTTACAAGACAATACATTATCTTATAAGAAAAATGCGCCAAGAACCAGATAATTTGCAACAACATTTTATTAATGAACAAACGGAAGAAAATGTAATAGCATGTGTCATTCAAAACCCCACAGCATCCACAAGGGAGATTGCCTTTGAATTAGACATTGACGCAGAATCAGCAAGAAAGATCTTGAAGAAACATGAATACAAATCATTTAAGTTCCAGCTTCACCAACATTTGTACGAGGGAGATTTTGTTAGAAGACTGGAATATTGCAACTGGTTCTTGGAACATAACGATGCCGATAATAGCCTAGCCAATTCTATTTTGTATTCTGACGAGTCGAGATTTACCAATAATGGAATGTTCAACCGGCAAAATACAAGATATTGGTCAACGATAAATGAACACCGAATGATGGAAGGTAATTTTCAAGAGATATTTGGAGTAAATGTATGGGCTGGAATAATTGGTACTCGTATTGTGGGACCGATTCTTTTCCAAGGGCATTTAAATGCAGAATGATATTTGTGTTTTTTACAACATGAAATTGAAATTTTTTTGGAAGAATTACCGTTGGAAATAAATAATCAACACCTTTATTATCAACAAGATGGTGCGCCAGCTCACAACGCTATTGTTGTGAGAAATTACTTAGAAGAACGATTTGGAGAACATGTTATCTCTACCCGTGGACCGATCCGGTGGCCTCCTCCTTCGCCTGACCTTACACCTCTTGACTTTTTTTTGTGGGGCCATGTTAAGGAGATTGTTTACCGAACACCGCCAACAACACTTAACATCTTAGAAAACCGTATACGAGCGGCAGCATTTGCTAGCATTACCCCCGACATGCTTAGGAATGTCGTAGAAAACAAAGTTTTTCGTGTTAGGAAATGTCAATAGGTGGAAGGGCAGCACTTTGAAAATTTAATTGGTGGTTAAAAGGTCCAAAAGTTATTATCTAATACCTATTGTTAATGTTATATTGTTAATGTTATTAATTTTTTTTATTTTTAATACTGTTTAAAATTATTACACTCTGTTTGTTTTAAAATAAATTTTGTTCAATCGTTGTCTGAAAAAATTGGGAAAATACGCAAAGCAAAGCATTAAAATTGTGCTGCTTTCAAAACAACTCTCAGACGCTCCCATAATGCGGCAAAAATAAAGTTTAGAACGTTCTAGTAAAAAAGTTAACAAAGATAAAAGTGGGTTTGCATTTTTCTGGAAGTGAGTTAAGTATGTAGAATGATTTTAAGATGCTCATGTCACTCTGGATGAGAAAATAAAATTCAATTTTAAAATTACATTTGGAAAAAAATCGATTTAAATATTACGCAATCGGCCGTAAAATGACCTCCAGAATCCGAAAACAAAAAATATAACAGGGGGTGTCATTTAAAAATCAAAAGTTAAGGTCATTTATATATATATATATATATATATATATATATATATATATATATATATATATATATATATATATATATATATATATATATATATACATACAGGTGTTTCTGAAATAGGGTTCCGAATTTCTACTGCATGTAGAACTCATTAAAATAAGACAAAATGTTCCTATAAACATGTGCCCTAAAACGCACCCTTATTATATTATATTTGTTAAAAAATTGAAAAATTGGAGGGTGGTCATTTCGAACAGTTACTGTAATTTATCCCTTTTATTAGTAATTAATGTTAGTTACCTTGTTTCTTATTAAATTGTGTTATTAATTATTTCATTATTACAGTGCATTATGCTGATCATAATTAACCTTATTTATTTTATCTGAAATTATTAATTGCAATTTAACTGGATAGTTTTGTGAAGTAAATAATAATGAAAACTCGACATTAAAATAATCTTAGTTTATGTACTAAATGATTCTGATTATTTCTAAATGCAATTTGGCTAAATAATAGGAACGTTTCTGAATTGATTCCGAAGTGAATAACAGTAATTTTATCAAATAATGATAATTTTCAAACTCATTTTACACAAAAACCGTTCCCGATATCGAATTACGCAAAGACGACATTTTTTACATATAACTGTCCAAAATTTATGAATTTGTTAAAAAAAATTGAAAAAAGGTCGTACAAAATTTTTTAGGGACTTGATACCCTTTCCATCCCCCTGAAAAGGACGCCTATGATTGGAATAACGAAAAATGGCCTAGCTCATGTTACTCGGCGTCAAAAGTTATGTATGTTCCCTTAATTTCATCTCTTTATCTTTTATCGTTTTTAAAATCAGTTTCATTCGAACCCTTTCAAGGGCCTGTAACTTTTTAAGGGTGCGTTTTAGGGCACATATTTATATGAACATTTTGTCTTATTTTAATGAGTTCTACATGCAGTAGAAATTGGAACCCTATTTCAGAAACACCTGTATATGTACACAATATATATATATATATATATATATATATATATATATATATATATATATATATATATATATATATATATAATATATATATATATAAGAATGCAATGTAAATGAATGAATGTAATATGTATAGAATGTGTGTAGGTACATAGATGCTTTGTTACAGTAGATTGTGATAGTGATTAATGAAATTGATTAATATAAAATAGTTACATTCCTAATATAATCTATAATTTGATCTTGCATCCCATTGAAACAAAAATTGTTACTCGTACTTCAGGCAAATCATAAGAGTAAATTTATATTTTAATTTTGTATTTGCACTTTGCAGTTTATATTTTCGATACCTAATATCAAATGCATATGAAAATTGTCTTCATTATTATGAAAATCTAAACTTTCACCATTATCGCACATAATAATATACTTTTTTTTTGGTTTTTAATGATGTATTTCAAACTATACAATCTAAACGTTTCGATAACACTTACAGTTATCTTCGTCAAAAGTAATATCTATTAAAATTGTTAAAGATCTTGAAAACAATTTTGTCAAAGTTGAAAAATTAATTATTAATTTGAATTGATTCATTATAGTGAACGGAAGAGAAAAAAGCTAAATTGCACACAGTGCTACGGCCTTGTACTTTATGTGGTGTTGGTTGTTCTCTTTCCACTGAGCCTATATAGCAGGGTGTGATATTTTCCAGAAACTTTGCTTTAAATTTTAAGTAGCTATTTATAAGCGTAATAAGAGTGACAGTTGACAAGCATGCTTGAACATATTCAAAGTTTATAGTGGCCCTTAGCAGAAAAATCAAACTGTGACTTTGTTCAGTTTCAAACGTGCCTTGAGCCGTAAAGAATGTTTTGGGAAATAAATCGAGTGTTTGTTGACAAGTCGTTTTTCTTATCTACCATAAACAGGAGGTACAATGAATTTTAAAGTAGTCGAGTACAGTTTTCGAGCACCGAAACCAAAAACGTCCGTTACTGAAAAGAATATTCGATCATGATTGAAGGAGATCGTCATGTTCCTGTGAGGAACATGACTACCCTAAATATTGGTCTGAAAACTACTAACACCGTTTTACATAAGAATTGAAAGGTTGGTAAGCTTTGTTTCCGTTGGATTCCTCACAATTTGGGTTTATTTAAAAAAAAAACCTTGTGAAATGATGTAGGTTCACACCAGATTGCTTTGACACTGAGACAATTTTATCTGAGGCTCAACATGGCTACTGAAGGTTAAACTTGGGTATAATACTATAATACCGAAAAACAGCAATTATCAGCAGCTTGAGTTTCTTAGAAAGAATCGGTTACAACAAAAGTTGTTCGTGAAAAAAGCCTGAATAAGAAGATGAGGAATGGTATAGTAATACCAGTTTCCTTGAAGTTCTCCAAAATGTACGTAGAAAGCACTCTAAGGAAGAATTATCTTACATCATGATAACGCTCTACATAACACTGCTACCCCAAAAAATTTGGAATACCTAAAATATTGAAATAACGAGTAATTCTCCAAATAGTCCAGACCTGACACGCACGCGCGCTTGCACGCGCGCTTGCACGCGCGCATGCACCCACACGCACACGCACACGCTCACGCACGCGCACACGCGCACGCACATGCACACGCACACGCACACGCACACGCACACGCACACGCACACGCACACGCACACGCACACGCACACACACGCACGCACACACGCACACACACACACATACACACACACTCACACACTCAAACACTCCAACACTCTCTCTCTCTCTCTCTTTAATTTTGGTCTACGAAACCAGCCACCCCACTTACGAACTACCAAGTCGCGGTCATTTTTAAGGACACTGATATGTGTCGCTTTCACCTTTAGCTTCAAACCATCGACCTCAAAGCAGTATCTAAGCCTGTAAACGCTTCAAAAGCTGATGATTTATTTTCATGTTCACTCTCAGAACCACAGGTTCCCTATCCTGTAGGAGTTGGTGCCTAGGTCTGCATTATCAACACTCATCCATTCTTGGACATCTACTTCATCACATTCATGGCAATCAACTTAACATGTATTTATGTAACGTTCGTTATGAACGGATAAAAAAAATTAAAATTCATTTTTTTAAATTTAAGTTAGCATCTAGATGTCTACTAACCTCTGTTTGTCATGTAGTTTTAAAAGTCTGTTTGACATAGATTATGGTTTTTGACTTTCCAATGTTCGTAATGAACTTCTTATAACAGAATAAAATACTTATCTTTTTTGGGATTTTTTAATGGTGTGCTTTAAATTATACAATCTAAACGTTTCGATAACACTTACAGTTATCTTCGTCAGTAGTAATGTTTGTTAAAAATTGTTAAAGATGTAGTAAACAATTTTGTCAAATTTGAAAAATTTTAATTTTTCAAATTTGACAAAATTGTTTACTACAACTTTAACAATTTTAACAAACATTATCTGACGAAGATAACTTAGTTATCGAAACGTTTAGAATGTATAATTTAAAGTACACCATTAAAAAATCCCAAAAAAGATAAGTATTTTATTATGAGTGTTAATGGTGAAAGTTTACATTTTCATATTCTCATAACAGAGGTTGCATAATTATCCGTAAAAACATGTTATTAAAATTGTTTTATTTATAATTAATAATTTTTAATTACATATTTACTTTTGAACTTATTCGTTCATAACAAAACACTTATAATTATTATTTTATTTCCATTTTGTAGGCTAGAAGGTCGCGTGGTGTTGTGTTCCACACCAAATATTTTAAGATTTCTTTTTAAACTTTCTTCACCCTTCTTCTATTTCTAACAATATATTAAGTAGCAAGTCTTTTCTATAATAACGTTTGAAAGTCTCAGTAACACCTTGCTTCAAAGACTGTAACAACAATGTTACATTAGGTAGAAGATACATCAGTTGTATAAACTCATCTTTTCGTTAAGATGTCACATGATGGATCAGCTGGTGCATTACTAAGGAGCAGTAATGTTTTCTCTCCGTTACCTTTCTCCAACTGATGGGTGTTCGCATTGGTAATAAAAATCGGTATCATGAAGTTCAAGTATCACACTAGTTGCAGGGGAAATTTCAACCCCTAATATATGTAAATAAACAATTGACGAATTAAAGAAATTATCTCACCTTATAATTGAGCTACTCGCACTTCAAAGTTGCAAAATGGTACCTCATTTTTTTGCAAAGATATTTGCAATACACTCACCGCAAAAACGACATTTTCGGCCGCCATTTTGAAAGTGAAAATGGTGAAAATTGTATCTGCTCAATTATACCGGGTGATCAACTTTTGTGACAAAGTCTGTTATATCTGTTATTATAAGAGATACCAAAAAAAGTTATTTACAAAAATAGGACGTAGCTGTAAGCTTCACATCTTAAAATTAGTTACAAATATACAGGGTCTTCCACAACACTGTACCGCTTCAAAGATATGTTTTTTTTAAATGAAACACCCTGTATTTTATTTTAAATTTAAAATCCGCTTCACTATACAAAGATGTTATGTGTTATACAGGGTATTTAAAAAGTTATGACTAAATTTCAATAAAAATCGAAACAAGTTCAACGCCCTGTACAATTGAAAAGGGGTACAAGATCAATGATCCGTCGCAGCCATAGCTTTTAAATGATTTTCAAAATTCATAAAAATGATAGATTTGTATAATACTCTCTAAATCTAATACAGGGTAAGCACCACACAAATTCATTATTTGCTCAGTATTTTTAAATGCATCGCCCTGTATTTTATATCACCATTATAAACTGCAGTCAATTTAGCTTAATTTGTCATAGGTATTTCCTATACCTAAACTTAATAGTTTTGGAGATATTTTAAATTGTATTGGAAGAAGGGTTATTTCATGAATTAAATCTATTATTTTTATTTACTTTAATATTTACAAATACCTTAAAGTAACACACAAAAACATTAAATAAAGAAATTGTTATTTTATTGTAGAAGGTGTTCGAATTGAGCTAGTAAATCATTAAAATCAAGGTTACTATGAAGGTATGTGTCACAAATTGACAATTCAGTTTTAAATCAAATTGTTTTGACATTGTCTTGAATTTTGATGATTTTACAACAGTCAACAATGAATTTTGAAAAGGAAAAACTGGTAGACATGGTATGGATATTAGGTGAATGTAATAAGAATTGTTTACTTGCAACAAGAGTCTATCATGGGCGATATCCAGATCGTCGGCAACCGAATAAGAGATCATTTCAAAATGTAATGGATCGATTCAATCACAATGGTTCAGTGTTATGAGACTAAAAAAAAAACAAAAACGGTTACAACAGAAGAAACCGATTTAAATGTTGTACTGGCCGTTACTGAGGATCCTCAAACAAGTATCTGAAATATTTCAAGAGAGTAAGACATTAGTTACGGATCTATTCAGAAAATTCTCTCGAGAGACCACAGGCACTCATACCACATCCAGGTACATCAAGAACTGACGGCGAATGATTTTGAAAGAAGGGAACTTTTTTGTAAATGGGCACAACAAAATAATTGTACTAAAAAATTTTTTCGATTTTGTTTTATTCGGAGATGAAGCAACGTTTCACAAAAACGGATGTGTCAATCGGCATAACTTCCACTATTACTCCACAGCAAATCCGTATCACATAATTACGAATAGTCTAACTAGGTGGCCCTTAATCGTTTGGGGTGGTATCTTAGATAATTATGTAACAGGCCCTTTCTTTTTTGAGGAAACAGTAAACGGAGAGGTTTATTTAGACTTTTTAGTAAATAATTTACCTGTTTTACTTCAAAACGTGCCAATCAACATTCGTCAACAGTTATGGTATTTACATGACGGAGCTCCTTCTCATCACAATGCAATTATACAAGGTGAATTGAATGAGCAATTTCCTAACAGATGGATAGGAAGAGAAGGACCAATTCATTAGCCAGCTAGATCACCAGAATTAAGTATAATCGACTTCTTCTTCTGGGGCTATATTGAAGATCTAGTTTACCGTGAACCTCCAACAACAATTGATGACATGAAGATCAGAAATAGAAACGCATTTCATAATGTTACGCCGCAAATGCTTACAAACGTTAGTAGATCATTCGAAAACCGTCTTCAAGCCTGTGTTGACGTTATGGGAGCTCATTTCGAACACCTTCTACAATAAAAATAACAATTTCTTTATTTAACGTTTTTTTAAATTGTTTTTTGTGTGTTACCTTAAGATATTTGTAAATAGTAAAGTAAATAAAAATAATAAATTTAATTTATAAAATAATCCTTTTTCCAATACAATTTAAAATATCTCCAAAACTATTAACTTTAGGTATAGGAAATACTTATGATAAAGTAAACTAAATTGTCTGTAGTTTATGATGGTGATATAAAATACAGGGTGATGCATTAAAAAATACTGAGCAAATAATGAATTTGTCTTGTGACTTACCCTGTATTAGATTTAAAGAGTATTAGTAAAATCAATTATTTTTATGAATTCTGACAATCATTTAAAAACTATGGCTGCAACAGATCATTGCTCTTATACCCCTTTTCAATAGTAAAGGGTGTTGAACTTGTTTCGATTTTTATTGAGATTTTTAACTTTTTAAATACCCTGTATAACACATAACAACTTTGTATTCTTGTAACGAGGAAGTGAAGCAGATTTTAAATTTAAAATAAAATACAGGGTGTTTCATTTAAAAAATATATGTTTGATGCGGTACAGTGTTATAGAAGACGCTGTATATTTGTAATTAATTTTAAAATGTGAAGCTTACTGCTAGCTCCTATTTTTGTAAATAACTTTTTTGGTACTCCTATAATAACAAATATAACGGACTTTGTCACAAAAGTTGATCACCCTGTATGTACAAACTATAAGCCTCTAGGATAATTTCTCTGTAAATCGGCGAAAAAAGGCCAAAAAGGGTCAATCTGCACCACACATTTTGTCACTTTTTTATAAAAAATTAGAATGTCCAAAAAAGAAATTAATATTTTTTAACGGAAAAATTATGGTAAGTTACGGGTAATCAAATTTAAGTTTGTATTATTTATGATACAGAACAATTAACAAATTAATAAACATACAAGAGCATCCGGTGCGTATTTATTTTTACTTGAACTTTTTAGCAAGGATTTAATTACGACTTAATGATATCTATAAACAACGTTTCAAAGGGATTTCAGCTAATACGTTGAAATTGGATTAATTTATTCCAAAGGATAGACTTATAAGGTCAAAGTTGAGTATGAAGCTTTCTAGGGTTTCCTCGAGGTATTAAACTTACCAATGAACACATATCAAGTTTAATAGCTTACATTACAATAAACAATATATCGCTTTCAATTAATACAGTTAAAACGCTTGAAGACAGTATGAAATTAATTTAATCATTTTGTTAATAAATTAGTGTAATAACTGATAATATTAGTAGGTCTAATAGTTGGAAACAATATGTATTACAACTAATAGTCTGACCAAACTAGTTACAAACTCCACGTGATAATCCCTTGAAACCAAGTTAATTAAAGTTAAATTATTGGCGGTAACAATCGAAAATGAGGTGTACTCGGATGGAGATTTAGATACATTGTAGAAGATTAACAGCAATTGTAAATTTCTTTTAACATCCATGGATATGGAACTTGTTTAAACAATAGTTAGGACAACGGAATAAAGAGTAGTCGGTTTTATGTACTACGACACTCGCCAGCGTAGAATTACTCTTTAAAGCGTCAATGTAACAGTTGCAAATTTATTATGTAATTAGTAGTTTGATTACTACTTTACTACCCTACTGTTCCGAACAAAAACAATTTATCAGATCCCTGCAGCTAAAACATTAAAACATTTCATTTGTGTGACAAAATGGTAATGTATTCACCTAATGTATAAAGAAGAGCTTCATATGAGAAGTTGTTTCACGACTAGACAAAATCGAGTATACGTAACACAAACTTTTATTACAAAGGCAAGTTAAGCAAAGTTAAAACGGGTAAATCTTTCTGTATTATAAGTGTTTTGTAACCGTGGTTTCCTATTAGTGGAGTTGATCGGCATATTTCCACAGTTTTTGCTTTTTGAGCGCGACGTTTCGGAAGCGGACTCTGCTTCCGTCATCAGGCTTAGTCCAAAGAAGGGCTGTTTTCGCACTTGAGTCGAATTCATATGTTATATATAATTTTTTTTCCAATCACTTGAATACTCTCAGATTCGAACTTGGTACCTTTCACTTAGACTGACATCTATACATGTATATATATATATATATATATATATATATATATATATATATATATATATATATATATATATATATAATATGGTTGCTTATTGATTTTCTGCTAGTGCGATGTATGTGGCTTCCTTGAGTTTCCGACGAGTTGTCCTCTCGTCCTTTGGCAATGAAGATCAGAATTCCAAGATTTTGTATACAACCTACCATGCGAATGCGGCAGAGCATACATAGGAGAGAGATCAGTAGACCACTCAAAGCGAGAACGCAGAAACATTAGAACAACGTCCGCATGGGCGAAACAGAACGATCAAGAATCGCTAAACACAACTCGTCGGAAACTCAAAGAGGCCACATACATCGCAATAATGCGCGAAGAGCTTAAGTGCAATACACCTGCGCAAGAAGTTACGGTGCAACTAACTTCTGTGCAACCACGAAAATATATATATATATATATATATATATATATATATATATATATATATATATATAACATATGAATTCGACTCAAGTGCGAAAACAGTCCTTCTCAGGATTAAGCCTGATGACGGAAGCATAGTCCGCTTCCGAAACGTCGCGCTCAAAAAGCAAAAAAATAGGCCGGTCAACTCCACTAATGGGTAAATCTTTGGCATAACAAAACCAGACAGGACAACTGTGACTCTGAAATCGATCTTAACCTAGCATTTCTTTATATGAACCACTTTTGGTATTATCAATCTATTTAATTATAATTGAAAACAATCTTCTCAGATCATATGACGGTAATTCTTGAAACGTCGGTAAAGCAATAAATAGGTCACTCATAATGGGAAATTATGATTTATCCAGAAGGAATTTCTGAATTCTTGTAACCTATTGTCTTATATGATACAGTACCTTAATTAATCATTCAAAATATTAAATTTTCCTCAACAATTGATGGAGGTAGTAAAAAAGCGTTCGGTAAAGGTTCAATCAAATCAGTCCTGTGAGGTGTTCATCGTCCTGTGTAAACTACAGTACAAAGAACAAAGATTTCGTTTTTTGAAGAAATATGATTTCTTTCAAACTAGCATAAAGATAGTATTGTTTAATATTGATAACTGTTCCATCATATAAACCTGTAGTGGATTATATTGGGGAAGTAAAATTACAACGAAGTTCTGTTGTCTCTTGTTAAACAATTATAAAGATATCTTTGAACTAATTTAATGTTTTTGGAAAATTAATAATAATTTCATATTTTCCAAAAATTGTTAAGTTGAACACAAGTTTAACTACATTTAATGGTTAAATAATAAAATTGTTTGAGGATAATTTCATCCTGTGTAGCTCGTAAAAACCAACGTTCTGTGTATTTTGGAGTAATAATTATACCTTTGAAACTAATGTATCGTTAAGATGTTTGTTAAAGATTGATGTTTATTCATATTTTCACAAAATTGTTATAACTTGTAACAAGTGTTTAAACAGATTAGAATAACTGTTAATCAAATTAAAATTGTGAGAATTTATCCTATCCTTCTAAGTCAAAAGACAAGATTTTATTAGGATGAATATGACTTTTTGAAACATAACTTATTACCTGTAAGAAAATTGAAATTAAAAATTTAGTGCGAAATAATATATTTCATATTTTCCAATAATTATTATGATAAACATGTGATTTAAACATTGGTAAATGTTCATCAAATAAAAGCTGTGAAGCATCATCATCCTGTGTGAGCTACAGTAAAAGGTACGTTTTTTTTTGGAGAAATATTATTTCTTTGAAACTAATTTAATGACATAAAATTTTAGCAAAAATTAATAGTAATTTCATATTTTCCAAAAATTGTTATAATAAATATGTTTTTTTAAACATTGGTAAATGTTGATCAAATAAAACTTGTGAGTTATCATGATCCTATAGTGAAAAGTAGCTTTTTTTGGATAAATATGATTTGTTTTAAACTAATTTAATGGTATAGAAAGTTTGTGCGAAAATGAATAGTAATTTCATATCTTGCGAACATTGTTATAATGAACTTGTGTTTCAAATATTGGTAAATGTTCAATCAAGTAAGAATGTGTGAGATATAATTTCTTTGAAACTAATCTAATGGTATAGGAAATTTGTGCAAAAATTAATAGTAATTTGTGAAGTATCATCATAATGTGTGAGCTACAGTTAAAAGACGAATAATTTTTTTTGAGAAATACGATTTCTTTGAAACTAATTTGGAGGAATAGAAATTTGTGCTAAATTAATACTATTATAAGTTTTTGTTATGAACGTACAGGTCGTAGGTTCAAATCCTACTCGAGGTAAACTTTTTATTTATGTATTTAATAAAATTAGTAATAATTTTTAAATTAATACTAACTTCATATTTTCCAAAAATTGTTACAATACGTTATTATAACAATTTTTGGAAAATATGGCATTACTATTATGTGGTTAGAGACTGGTAAACGTTCAATCAAGTAACAGTGAGGTATCATCATCTTGCAATAAGGGATCCGAGGTTGAGATCTCTATCCGAAAAGGTCAACTTTATATAAAAGATAACGTCGTTTTAGCCGGGCTACAACAGGCGCTGCTACCAGCAGTTCGTAGAGGAGCGGGCATCTCAGGGGGAGCTGTCACCGACGACGTCCCAGGAGTTCAGGATACCGCCAGCGCTACCGTCACTGATCGATCTACCGTTCGAGAGAGCGAGCAGCGACGCGCTACCTGCCGCCACCGCACAGAAGAGGAGGCTGCAAAAGAAGACGCAACCACCACCGCTGGAAGGCATCACCCCCTAGAAGACACGCCGGCTACCTCCACCGCCGCAGTCGCAACCGACAACACCGAAGAAGAGGCCCGCCCCGGATCTATCAGCCCCGACGACTTCGTGTTGCAAAAGAAGAAGCCGAAGAAGACCCCGAAGGCTCGGCCGTCCACGCCGCCGCCCAAGAACATCGGATTCCAGGCCCTGGAACGCTTCACCGATAGCCCTGTAGCGATGGAGCAGACGGCACAAGAGGACACCGGGGAGAAAGTACCTCCAGTAAACCTTCGTCAGAAGGAGAACTGGGTCGCGTTCTCCCGAGAGCTGGACCGACAACGGATCGCCTTCACGAAAGCCAAGGCCTTCAACGAAGGAATCCGGATTTAGCCTGCTTCACTCCAGGACATAGACAGGCTGATGAGGTATATGGATAAGTGTGGTACTCCGTACCATCTGCATTTGCTTTGGATTGTCTTGCTGAATCCAACTCGTGTGCACAGTTAACACAAAACGTCTCTGAGACCTCGCACTTCTCATTTAGTGCCACCCGGAGAAGTAGTACTGCAACTTCGCGTAGAGCACACGATGAAACGTTGCGTTTTCCACTATCTTTGTACCTCTCAAGGAGTTCTTTTTTAGAATCAGTTAAAATAATATTAGAGAATACGCAATAACTTTGCAAATTTTCTTGTAGAACAATGTGAATAATATCTTCAAGTTCGCATAGATGTGAACCAGACGACGTTTATTGATTCATTTAATTGCTGCAAAGAGCGTCAATTGAGACATCAAATCAGTTTGTTATTTAAAATTTAAAAAAATATATGCACAATTGCGCAAATGCAATCGAAAAGCACCATAATGCTGATGTGTTAAGGGGTAGGGAATAACGTGTGTTTTCTGCTTCTGTCGTGTTCACTGCCATATTTTTTATTAACACATTTTTCCCTTTTTTTTTCGGTTAATGAAGTTCCGAATGTAAGTATCTTTTGATCTAATTATCATTAATAACAGCGGGTCATTCTGAAGATAATATCATTTTAATAGAATAAAGTTATAAATATGGCGCGTCGTAACCTCAAACCTATCGGCTTGTTAAGTTCCCGACAAAGGAGGCGACACAAGGTGTATATTATTATTTAGTTTTCACCTATCATAACCTTCTAAAATTGACCATAGGCCTACTATAATTAATACGATTAATAGTCCTACATCTTGTGTTACATAAAAGATTTTGTAGATTCACTACCTGTACCACAACCATTGCCTTTATCTGCTGCTTTTGAAGTATATCACAATGTAATTACGCCCTCCAATAGTCTTTCTGTAGGGAATGATCTCACCGTTAATTTAGATTGCTGTGGTAATTTTGACAAACGTAAGGAAAATTCTTGTAATTCAGTAATTAGGGGACGCGAAAAGTCCAGTAATGCTACTCAAACTTTATCAGAAGATTTGAGACAATGGATAATAGAATCCAATATTAACCATGAGAATGCCAATAAGTTACTTCTGTTATTAAATAAACATGGCATGAAAAACATCCCAAAAGATGTAAGAAGTCTTCTTAGGACCCCTAGTGCTTTGAAATATTTTGCATTCCACCTTAGAAATTATGTTCATTTCGGCATTAAAGATGGATTAATAAATTCTTTGCAGAGATATTACTCAACAATAGACACTCCTGTAATTTTTTACTTGGATTTTAATATCGGAGGTCTGCCGATTTCCAAAAGTAGTTCAAGTCAATGTTGGCCGATTCTATCAGCAATAGCGAAGACAAATTTTTATACTGAATCCTTCATCATCTTCTCTTCTTCTTCATTAGCCTGTATTTGTCCATGTTAGACCTGCTATTCATTTTAGATCATCTTTCCATCCTGTCTGTGGGCGGCCCACACTTCTTCCCGTCCATAGTCTTCATTCTTGGATTTCCTTGTTCCAGCGTGCATCCTTTTGACTCATCGTGTGACCCGCCCATCTCCACTTCAGAGATGCTACATGTCTTTTGACATTTATTACTTTTGTTTTGTCCCTGATGTTCTCGTTTCTTATCCTATCTTTCGCCTTTATGTTTAACATCTGCCTTTCCATTACACGCTGGGCTCTGGCGAGTTTTCCCATTAGCGTTTTGTTTAGTGTCCATGTTTGTGCCGCGTAAGTGAGTAGTGGGAGTACGCATTGGCCATGCGTCTATCAGTTTTGAGGTTTTGATTATTATCAGTTGAAGTTGAGTTAAATGTATTCTTGTACTGTTATCTTGTTGGTTAGCCATTATTTTTGTTTTTTTTTTAATTTATGCTTAGTCCAAATTTTATGTTTTGACTTTGAATTCTTCGAGCATGTTCTGCAAGTCAACTGCTGAGATTGGTATGATAATTAGGTCATCTGCATATGCAAGGTGATTAAGCATTTTTCCGTTCATTTCTATTCCTTTATTTTCCCAGTTAAGCGATTTCTCGATGTCTTCTAGTGCTGTTATAAATAGTTTCGGACTCATCGAGTCTCCTTGTCTTACTCCTCTGCGAATCGGGATTTTATTCGTGTTTTCATGTATTCTCACTGTCGTTGTTGATTTATAGTCTATTTTACTTTTTCTATCGCCCATAATTCTATTGAGTCGAAAGCTATTTCGAAATAGACTAGCGTCATATATAAAAGTGGATTGTATTGTAAAGCCTTTTCTATTAATGTTCTCATTGTGAAGATGTGGTCGTTTGTGCTAAAGTTTCTCTTAAAGCCGGCCTGTTCGATTGCATGTTAGAATTATAGTTTTGCGTTCACCCTATTTATTGTAATTCTTGTAAAGAGTTTGTATACTTGGGGCGGTAAGGATATTGGTCTCTAATTATCCAGTATTGTTTTGTCTCCCTTTTTGTATATGAGAATGATTAGTGCATTGTTTCATTCTTCGGGAATTCTTCCTTCTGTCAGGCATTTATTACAGGAAATTTGTAGCGTTTTGACTAGCTCGTCTCCTCTTTCTTTTATTAGCTCGCCTATTACGTCGTCCAAAGTACTTATGATCCTTGATGGACTTTATATTAAATTTTATTTCCTCTTCCGTAATTTCTAGGATGTCTTCTGAGTTTACGTTTCTTATTTTCTTTTTAAATCCTGTTTCACAGCGTTTGGTGGTCATTATTTTGTTCATATAGCTTTTCGTAATATTGTTCTACAGTCCTTAGAATTTGTTTTTCATCTCTTACCTCTCTTGCCCATCTTTGCCTTTGAATGCTGTGATATTTGCTCTGCCTAGTGACTTTCTTATACTCTTCATTTTTTTTTCTTGGATTGTTTTTTCAATTTGTTTCTAGCTGTTTTCTTTTATCTTCTCTTATTGCTTTCTTCAGTGCCTTGTTTGTTTCTGTAAATTCTATCGTATTTCGTTTTCCGTTTTTTAGTAGTTCTCTTCTTATACGGAATAGACCTTCTATTCTGCCGCTCCAAACTTTATCTTTTTTCTTTCGAACTGCGGCTATTTTCCGGTCTACGCCTAGCATACTTTTATTTATTTTAGAGCTCAAGTCGTATATTGCCATTTTCTGAAGCTCCGAGGTTTTTAGATATTTGTTTAGTTCGTATTCACATTGCAGTTGTTTTTTTTTTTAAATATTTGTATCTATTGTTGTATTCTCCTTTTCTCTTAATTTCAGCTAATCTTACTGTATCCCATTTGATCTTCTTCAGTTCTTCTTCGAATTCGTTTAGTTTTCTGTCTTTGTTTAGTGATCGTGTGTTGTATGTAGCAATCATTAGTTTAGTCTTATTTCTGTTTTTGCAATTGTCAAATTATTGTTTCCCCCAAAATCTTTGAGACGGACTGATGTGTAATCATCAGTGTGAGATTCTGGGCTAGTTGACCTACTCAGGTGGGGTATATATCTTTTTGTTTTGTAGCTTGACATATTTGTTGCTAAGGGGGTGTGGTTGGCCTAATCTGCCCCCGTTGGCCAGACGGGTTTGGAGATATAACTTCAGCCACCCCTAACCTAGGGTTCAGACGCTGTCGGAGTACCGCTCCTTCTGGAGAATCGTCGTGTCCTTTGCTGGTTTTGTTCCGCCCCTGGTATTTAATTTCACAGGCACCCTCCATACCTGGGTGGCATTCCCCTATCCGCCACCTGGGGGGCGCCCGATGGGGGACCAGCAACCCCTTACGGGGAACCTTTGATATGTGTAACCTTTTTGTAAGGAAATTTTCGAACGAGTTGACATTTTTACGCTTATTGATTACGCAACATCCTATACTTTAACTTCGACATTAGAAAGTTTGGCAACAGTGTACATTACACCTTTTCTTTTTAAAATAAATTTGAACGTTGATAGTATTAAAAATTTCTAATTTGTTGGAGAAAATCACGTCTTCTTTTCTGGTTTCTTTTTGATAAAGGGGAACGCCATTTTTAAGAAAAATTGATGCGTCGTTAGAAAACTAACGTGATATATGGAGAAGATTTGCACAGTTTTATTGTAAGATTACTTAAAATTTACAGTTTTGGAACTGGATTTGGCTTTCTATATATCTAATTGTGCTAAATTTGGTTAGTGATCCTATTTTATGGATCTAATTAGTTTCTAACACACATTTTGCTCCGAATCAAGAGGTATGTTAAACCACTTTCTTTTGTTACAAGAATAACTTGAAATCAACAAATATATATTGTAAAATTGTACGATAACTTAAACTTCATTTTAAAAGAAAACTTCGTATCAATCCATTTTCTAAGACAATTAGTTTATATAGGTTATTTTCGTCTTATTGGATTTTATAGTGTTTCTTCCGCCCTCAAGATATTATTGACCGATGCTACCAGTATAGTCGCCCAATGTTTCTCCAAGTTATGAAATAACGTAAAACTGCTCTCTGAAACAAAGGATAGGACATTATATGGGTACTCTTTCACATGGTACCATCCATTTGACTGAAACACATAAATTATATCTGGTAATACATTCGGCTAAAGCTGCGAACCCATCTATCCCATGACGTGCCACGCCACCCGACGCGACGCGACGTTACAAAACGTAAAGCGTTGTGAAGCCATAAACGTAGGTAAGTTTCAGTGCATCGCGAATCCACTTGCCGATGCCATCCCATGTCACGCCACCCGATGCGATACGACGTCGTCGACATCTATCAAATCGGATCTGCTCGACGTCCGTGGAATAGCGTGGAAACCCCATTTCTTCCCGGCGCCCTTGCCCTTGCTGCCAGTGTTACCAGGTTGACTGTTTAAATTAAGTCGAATAGTTGTGGAGGTAATTAATATAATATTACCCACGTTCGTGATAATTTTATCATATCGAAAGAAATGCGTCTTTTATTAACCGCTTCAAAGTACAGTAAATTGCAAATAAGACACTGTAACAGGCAATGATTATACACACTGTACAATTAATGGTAACAGGTGATCATTCATTGTCTTTATCTAAGGCGGCGGGATTTTGCTAAAGAAACTGCTTTGTGTCGGACCCAACAGTAAATGTCAATTATTATTGCAGGTGGTGAACGGTGCTCCTTGTTGTTAAATTAAAGTTTAGATTTAACTTTTATCATTAACTTTACACAGTCAAGGCTTTTATTTAAGTTTATCAAGCTATGTAAGCAGTTTATAACATACCTTCCAGGCTAGCAACACTACCTGCTGCACGTATCCGTTCCAGTTTTTTAAATGACTGCATTGAGCGGTCATAATGAACGAGAAATTTATTGAAAAGGTACGGCAATGTGATTGTTTGATATACATTCCCTCAATTACCAAGACCAGACTATGAGACGTGAGGCCTGGGACGAAATTGGGAAGGAAATGAATTTACCAGATAAAAAAAAACATTAAGTATTTTATTTAAATTGAAACATTGTTTTACAAAAGATTAATTGTTTGGGTTATGACCCTGCGAACAATATCGACCTCCCATGGTACATTACCCATTGGCGAATTAAAATATTCCTTAAATTTTTCCCTGACATAAAAAGATCTTTGCGCAGAATTCATTCTTACAGGAGCAATGTCTAGTAAACAAGAATTCATTTTATTAAAAGAAGTTGAATATCATTATTAGTGCATAGCATGTTGTAAAGACAGCAGCATGCCAATACTACTTTATCTACAAATTTTGGTTCAAAATACTTCGTAAAGCTCTCCACCTGGCAGCCAAGATCCTGAAGGCACATTCGACTACACGTCTTGCTCTCGATAACTTATAATTAAACATTTTCTTTTGTTCGATTCCCGCGATTGAATTTCGACTATATGGGCGAAGTAAATATGGTTTCAATGGGAACGTTTCGTCACCCACAATTACATAAGGCAAATTTTCTCAGTCCTGTGTCAATGGTGCATCTGCTGGTATATTTAACCCTCCATTTTCCAAAGATTTTCTGAGAGTAGAGTTAGCAGAAACATTTCCGTCACTGTTTCGACCATAGGATCCCACATCCACAGCTATAAATTTATAACTTGCAACTACAAGGGCCAATAGAACAATGGAATTGGTGCCCATATAATTAAAATATGCAGAACCTCCATTAATGGGACAGCGAATGTTTATATGTTTGTCGTCGATTGTCCCAAGGCAATTTGAAAAGTTCCAAATATTTTTGTATCTTTGAGCAACTTCATCCCAGTATTCTGTATTGGGCGTTGGCATAACAATTGGACTCAATTCTTCCCATATAGCCTTACAAACTTGCCACACTATTGTTCGAACAGTATTGAATCCCACTCTAAAATGGAATCCAATAGACCTAAATGAATTTCCTGTAGCTAAATATCTGAAAAAAAAAACAGAAAGTAGTAAGGCACAAAAACCAAACCTATTACATTATATTCTTATCACATGCGCACTCCATTACTTCGTTTATAATGTACATGTTATTCTAGCATCTTCTGCAAAAGAATCTTACACAAAACTTAGAAATTGCTATATGTACGCACTGAAAAGGCGCCGTTCAAAAGGAAGTGGTCATGCACAAAAACCAGGCCTTGGCAGTGTCAACAGCCATATTTACATAACAGAGAGTAAATATTATATTTTGTTTTCTGTGTGCTAAGTTATCTTACGTTTCATAATTATTACAGTACTGAAAGTAATTATGAGAAAATCGCTCAAGAAACAGTGGGTGCAGAGGAAAATACTTCACACTATGGAAACAAAGAAGATGACGAACCTGAAAGGAGTCAAACTGGTGAAGGAAACGAAGAAACCGTTATTCAGTCTAAAGCACTACTTCAGTAATCCTCATCTCCACATTATAACAGAAACTCGATAAGATGTTGCGATTTTCCAAGTAAAAAGCTGACGCCAGCAGAGGAAATGGTTCGTATAATGAAACAGAACGCCGAACTTCGTCGTAAACAAAAATGAGGATAAACAAGTTAAGCTGTATAACGAGCTAGACGAATCAGACATGTTTTATTTGAGCATGTCGAATCAAGCAAAACGATTGCCAGAATTAGATCAAGCAAGGATTAAATTGGAATTATGCAAATTAATTCAAGAAGCTGAAATTCGTAAACTGCAAAATCTGGCAAGTTTAGATGTGCGTTCACATTCTTCCAATAACTTTTTTAGTTCTGCAGTGTTTCTGTTCTATATTAATCCTTCTTCACAATCACGCTACACCTTCGCCACACTCCAACCCTTCCACACAACTTGAGGAACTTCAAGATACATCCCAATATACAACTTTTTCAACCGACTCCTGGAATAATCCAAGTCTTTATAAATATAGTTAGTTAATAATTTTTCTCAATGTTACCAAAAAGTATTGATGTAGGGTAGATAAAATTATTATTGAGTTTCGATTTCTTGTTATGTTATGTTTTGCATAATTATATATTGGTTTATTTCATATGTAGGTATAGTTTATATGTATATTCATCGTAAACAAATAGCGAGTCGTTCTCTGGAACCAATGTGTTGCACTTTCCAATTTTTCTTTTAATAGCATATGCAGATAATAAAATTGCTTTTTATTCAAGCGAAAGTACATGTGATAAAGGCTTCGGTTTCGCTTCAATTCGAGTTGTTTCACTAGCGTATGAAAAGCACCATATTTTTCACCTGTTTTATTTAATTCGTGCACCCAGTACCTTCTCCTGTTTTTACTTCTTAGCAAAAACATCGCTACACAAGATTCCTCCAATCCTTGTTCCCATTCATCCGAAGAACTACTAGCATACTCACTTTCCATCTTACTGGGTTTACCGACCACCCCACTGCACTTAGATGCAGCAAGTTTCAAATTTTTAAATGAATCTTTTAAATTTACCCCGTGAGGCGTAGCGTGCTGTCTGATAAGTGGAGTACACCTACCTGCAAAAAACGTCGTAAGTCGTAAGACGTGGGATGCCGTCTCGTTGGGTGGCGTGGCATGGGATAAGTGGGTTCGCAGCTATAACAATACACACGTACATCAACCGGTGAGTGCATTTTAATGATTAATTTTACTTCTACGTTTATTCTTTTTGGAAAATTTAATGCCTGTAAACGCTCTGGTAAACCTCTTATTAGAATCATATGGATCGAGGTCATGTATTTCTAACTACAGTCGTTAGTTAAGTTTAAGTGGAAATTCTAGTTAGCCTATTGACACCTGTAATTTGGGTTGGTAACTGTTAACCTTTAACTTAAATTTTGACTGTTTTTGTATGTATTTAGTCCTATAGTTACTTAAAATTCACAATTTGTTTTAATAGTTTTATGTCTGTCTACTTGCAGTTCAAGGCATCAGCTGTTCTGATATCTACTTTGAACTTAGCATATTGATCGCTATTGTACAGAGTGCGTCTTAAACCATGGTAACGTTTGGGTTATATGAATTTAAATTGCTTGTTTAGGGGTTTGCTCCTATAAGAATTTCATAAATGTTATGCTTATTTAGGTTAATGCATGTGTTGCAATTTATGGTTAAAACTGTATAAACTACAAACTGTATCTTAATAAGGCAGCTATTCAATTTTTTTTATTATGGCCTTCAGCCACATGTTTAACACTAATGCTTAAGGTTTTCCTTTGTGCTCATTTAAATGTATGTTTTACACTTATAAAGCTACTGACAAACTCAGACTTTCTGAACCTGTATGTATTACGTTTGCTTTGTCTATACTGATAGTTGCAAGTAAATTTAATTTCTTTGCGCTTACAAAAAAAGCAATAGTAGAGATTTAGTGGAAGTTTTAGTTTATATTTTAGGTTTTTACCTGGTTGGACTTAGTCCAGGATTTATTTTAACGTCGCTGTCCTGGTGCCGTAGCCCTTTTCGTAATCCAGGGGCGATACAAAAGTTTAGATCAAGTGGTGCCCTTCTAATCTCTCTGTGTACTTTCCCACGCCACATTTTCTCCTTTTCTACCACAATCCTTTTGTGCACGTAACACCTTTTGTAGTAGGTGTTTATCATGGAATCAGTAAGCCATATAGTTGTAATGACTTTTTAAGTATGTTTGTGGAAGAATTACAAAAACTGTCATTAACAGGGTTAGCTTACCAAAATCTCATTATAAAAATTATACCACATGTATTTATTTATGATGCTCCAGGGATAGCTAATTCAGCTCATCTGAATGCTTGTAAAAAACATATGTCCAGTGAATTTTGCCCGCAAACGTAGAACGCTTGATGGATTAGATCGTTGGAAAGCTACTGAATTTCGTCAAGTATTGTTATACACTGGGCCAGTTATTTTTAAAGAAATTTTCAGAATTGATCAATACAAGCATTTTTTGTCTTTTAGTGTAGCTATTAGAATTTTTTGTTTAGACAACCAAAAACTCTGTTCTTATGCTCATAGATTATTAATTTATTTTACTGAAAATTTTGAATTAT
This sequence comes from Vesta saturnalis, assembly GCA_036346205.1. Lineage (NCBI taxonomy): Eukaryota > Metazoa > Arthropoda > Insecta > Coleoptera > Lampyridae > Vesta > Vesta saturnalis. The sequence goes on from JARFJB010002075.1 coordinate 1,687,161, forward strand.
TTTATGGCCGTGAAAATCTAACACATAATGTTATTTGTTGCAACATTTGTTTAATGATGTAAAAAATATTGGACCTCTGCACAACTTCAGAGCCTTCAAATATGAAAGTAAATTGTTTAAAATCAAGAAGAAAATGCAAATATCCTCAAAGCCATTGCAACAAATCTATAATAGAATTATAGAAGAGCAAAAGTTGTCGGTACAACCAGCTACTGTTTCATTTCCATATTTAGAGAATTCTTTGAGTATTTCTAATTCCAAGGAAGGCCTTTTTGAACGAATTCAATTCCAAAAGTTTTTATTATCGGCAAAGGCGTCTAATAATTGTTGCTGCTTATTGGATTATACTATTTTTGAGGTAAACTTGATTAAAAAACAGGGCAACAAAGTAACATTGTCGGGTACTAAATATGTAAATCCGCGACTATTCTTTCACAAACCTTTAAATTCATTAATGTTAGGTATCTGCTTGGTAAATCATAATGACATTGTTCATATTAATCTAATTTTATGAGGAAATTCATTTTATAATGCATTCAAACGTTTCCATTTAATTTTATTCTAGAAACGTCAATTGGTGATACAAAATTGAAAATCATACCTGGAAGTAGTTTGAACAATTCCATTTTCTTTTCTTTTCTCGTTTTTTTTTGTTGTTAGTTACTGGGTAGAAAAGAAAAACAAACGCAGTTTGAATTATCAATTTCTTAGCTTTAATTTCATTTTCTCTTTTCATAATATTTACGCCAGTTAATTGCATTATGAACTCAAGTTTTTTGTTCTCATTTATTGTTGAGACATTAGTTAAATTAAATTATGACAGTTAAGGCTTGTTCACACTACTTCTTTGAATATATTGTGTATATTTACTGTTGAAGGTTATTAGGCCCCATATTAGACATATTTTTGTTCTTATGGAATTTCAATTAAGTAATAATTGCGCTTGGCTTGTAAAACTAAAACAAGATTGAATTATAATCGATTTTTTTTACCCAATTTAAGTTGCGATATTTTAGAAAGCAGAAGGATCTTTCAAAATTAATGCTATATAATCATATTGAAATAAACATATATTGCTAGAAAACCGCTAGCCGTCTTGTTGATGTTGTTCTAATAATCAATGTGTTGCCTTTTCTTTTTGCTTGGTACCTAATTATAATTATGACTGTTATATAGCCATAGCTTTATAGATACCTTTTTTTTTATCCAATTGAATTATTTAGAACTAATGGTTTACGTTACAGATTATTTATAGTAATTGGAATCACCTTTATTTTGCATGTATACGTTTAGTGTGGACAAGTGTATAATCTAAAACATTCATACATCCAGATTATAACCTTTTGATGTTTAATATACTTCTGAGCCTCCATTTTCTTGATTTATTTACTTGGTTTACCCGTGGTGAGTAGTAAGTAAGTTTCTGTATCTATTTGTCACCCTGTTACTTGAAGCGGGAACAGGTATTTTCAGATTCGTTGGGCCTCTATGTTTAAGCTTCTGGCACCCTTTTATCCTTTTGTTTCCCTATAAGAGAACCTCGATCAAACCGACCAGCTGCGGGCAACGGATCGTGTTACCATCGACAAGAAGTTACTTTAAGTTTAGTTACCTAGGTATATCCATTTTTGTGTGGTGACACAGTTTACGATGTCAGTTATGACAACAAAAAATGTTTAAATTTATCAACGGATTTAACTGACTTATTTGTAATCAATTTCTAGTATTTTAATTTGTTTGTGAATTCAATATTTTATAGCTAGAAAATCAAATTACTTTCAATGTACTGTATGACTACCCAATTTATTTAGTTTTTCCATCCTTAAAGAACTTATACACAAATTGTGAACTTCTCTATTTTCATTTTTCCTGATGGTAAAGTATTTCAATTTGGTTATATCAAATGTTGGCAAAATTCAAACTCGCTAATGCACTGTTTATTCTTTCTATTTTATTTCTGTCCACATTGTGCAATCTAAGTTATGAAATGTGTACTATATGCTAACTTTCCACATGCACAGAACTGCCTATTGTTTTAAATTTATTTACAGATGCAGTATGCAGTTGTGTCTTTTTTGGACGAATTTGTAGATAATGAGCAAATATTCTCTGAAATCCCTTTTACTTGGCTACACTCAAATAACACTATGTGTAAATGACAACCTACACACGAAAGTTACCACATATCAAAATATTCAGCTCCAAAACCTGGAAGGACAGATCATAGTGTCAGATGCGAACGTATATGTGGTATGACCAATTATATAGTTGAGACATTTTGGAAGTTATTTCAGGCTCTAGAGAAGAAGCGCGAAGAAAATGTATGCGTGATCCTGATGCAGGAAGTAGTCCATAATCTGATCATACCCATGTGGGACGAATGTGTAGAAAAAAAAAATAAACTTCTTACAAATTATTATTATGTATGTCCTTCGTCATCTCAATTGGGTGATTATGAAAGTGAACGTAGAAGTTAATATAAACTATACAGGGCTTTCCACGGTGAGCGTTAATTAGACGTTTCTGGCAAACCAGACAACGGATCAACCTGAAAATTTGACAGTATGCATAAATTAATATTATCTACACGTCTAACATATTTTAGAAGATGCGGCGTTGCCGCTTCTATTATAAGTAAGTACTATTTTAATTTTTCAAATGAAACACCCTGTATATAAGATCATATTATGATTTCTTATTACTTTGTCATTTTTTTTACAAAACATGTACTTTTATAAACGTTGATAATCTTGAACTCTCTGGTACTAAGACGATCAAATTCGAAATGGAGTGGAGCGATACCATGAGGATCTTCACTTGGAGTCATATTTTTATTTGCCTCATTGGGACATTGAGTGTCTCTACCGTACAACATTGCAAACTAATATTTTTTAGTAGTGTGCTTTGGAGAAATAAATGATCCAATTTTGAAACGTCAAACTTTCGTTGGTGGTTTTGACTGATTGTGATACTAATTATAATAGAAAAATGTCAAGATTAGGTTACAGTAATGAAGATTTCTTGAATTTATTAATTATTCCTGGTAGTGCAATAGAATTGTAAGTAGAACGTGCGGAGTATTTCATGAAAGATATCCACAACTTTCGAAGCCGAATAATAATGTGATAAATCGACTACTACAAAACTGTAGGTTGAATGGAACGTTTCGTCCAAAAATCACTCTTAGAAAGCCTGAAGTGGATGATGATGATGAAAATGGCATAACAGTTTTGGGATTTTTAATGCATTTCCAAATGCTTCTCTAAACGAGGATGAAAGGGAGATAGGTTACCCTACGTGAAAATTTATCGCATTCTTAATAAGCACAAATGGCATCCCTATAAATTCTACTGTGTCCAACACTTGAAAGAGACTGATTTTCCTCGTAGAGTGGAATTCTTTGAATGGTTACTTGTCAAGACTCAAGAGGATGAACATTTCTTTGACAATATCATATGGACAGATGAGGCCAAGTTTACAAAAAATGGAATTTTGAACAGACACAATAGTCATTATTGGGCGCCAGAAAATCCTCATGTCGTTCGCCAACGGGGTTTTCAAGAAAGATGGCAATTTAGTGTATTTTGTGCCACAAAGGATGAGTCAATTTTTTATATCGAGTTTTATGATGATAATTTGAATGCAACAAAATATGAAGATTTACTGAGAAATGGAATTCAAATGATTTTAAATAATAGGCCAGGAAGAGAACGTGAATGGTACCAAATGGATGGTGCTCCACCCCATAATTCTCATTCAGTAGGCGAAGCTTTAACTGAAATATTCGAAGACAGATGGATTGGTAATAATGGACCTTTTCGTTGGCCTCCTAGAACACCAGATGGCAATCCAATAGATTATTTTGTGTGGGGTTTCATTAAAAATATGGTTTACTCCAACCCAGTAACAACAATGGAAAATATGAAATCGAGAGTTAGAACTGCTTTCAATAGTTTAACTCCAGACTTAATCGGAAGCGCTACACATGAAAACCTTTTGAAGAGATTACATGTTTATTAAGTAGAGGTGGAGATGTGTTCGAATATATTCTGAAATACACTGATAATTGAATTAACTTACCAATTCATGAAATTATTAAATTATTTTCAGTTCGTGGTGTGTCACCGTTAATAAAACTATTGTTTGAAGAGAAGTTTCATTTGATGGTTGAAGAGTATTTTAATAATTATTTATTCATTGTATTTGTCTCTGACTGATGAAGAAACATCGAACGGAATCTGTTAAATTTCAAAAATAAGTGTTAATACAAGGAAACCACGTCAGTTTCTGTTTGAAGCAGTTTATCTCGAAAACGGTTCGAAATCGAAATAGTATTATCTGGTTAAAGTCAATCTAAAATTGGATGTAGAGCTCAAAAATGTGTAAATATACAGGGTGTTCCATTTGAAAAAATTGACTTCCACTTCTTTTTTCATGTGAACAATCTGCATTTTTTAAAGACCCTATATGAGGCAAATAAAAATATGACTCGAAGTGAAGATCTACATGGTATCACTCCACTCCATTTCAAATTTGATCGTCTTGGTACCAGAGAGTTCAAGATTATCAGCGTTTATAAAAATACGTTTTGTAAAAAAAAAATCGAAATTAATTTATATCTCTTAAACGGTAATAGATAGGTACATGGAAATAGTACATAAAGTTGTTGACAAAGTAATAGGAAATCATAACATGATATTTTATATGTAGGGTGTTCCGTTTGAAAAATCAAAGTAGTCGTTACTTTATAGTAGAAGCGGCAACGCCGCATCATCTAAAATATTTTAGGCGTGTAGATCATATTAATTTATGCATACTATCAAATTTTCAGGTTGATCCGTTGTCTGGTTTGCCAGAAACGTCTAATTAACGCTCATCGTGAAAATCCCTGTATATGTAGACTCTAATGGTGATGTTGTAATTATGATCAACTTCTCTGCATTTTGCCAGCCTGATATTTTTAATTTGTAACTTTAATTATTTAGTTTATATTTTATCTTAATTTTCTGTAATTTAACTTAAATACTATTAGCATAATTTATAAGTAGTGAGCATTTTGTGCACGAAGGACATCATGATGTAGGACTGCTACAAATAGAGGAAGCAGGTTTATTTTTATACCTATAATATTGTAAATTTAGTAATTTTTCACATTAGTATACGAGGAATTACAACCACCTACTTTACATTAGGCACTTGGTACAAGCAATATTGGTTTGTTGTATCATTTAATTCTTCACTATTACTTTTATATTATTTTTAGATATCCATACGGTGCCAATCGTTACAACCACAGTTTTTAATAGAAGTACTAAAAATAGTAAAAAATGTATCTTGTTTCATTATACATTTTTTGTTCCACTAGTAATAACTATTTTTTGCACCAAATAAATCCATTGTTAATACTGCATCTGCATGTGGTTGTTTAGAGCTGTAGAGAATCAAAAAATATAAAAATGTTTCCACAAAATGTTTCATTTATGAAGTAAATTTTGCTACCATTTTCATTCAACAAATCAAGATTGGGGATGTGCAACCAAATTGGACAGAATTCAGTGCTTTTCCAATCAAAAGGTACAGTTTCTCATACGAGTGTACAAAAAGGATTTACACATGCGTTGTACTAAACATATATTTCCTAATAATTTACCTGAGCAATGTTCATGGAAAGGATACTGTAAAAATTTCAAGGTAGAAGATTTTTGGTAAGTTCTATTATAATATGCATTTGTTATGAGAGTAAGGGAAACATAATTTATTATAGACGCAGTTAATTATACTTATCCATGTACATTGAAGGAGTTTGAAATTATTTCAAAAGACTTTTTTAGAAATGCCAAGCAGAGACGGGAAGGAGAGGAAACTGCAAAGCAAAAGCAATAACATTTTAATTCTTCCTATGCAAGTGTATACTGCTATTGTCAATATAATTATGTGAGGTGGTGTTGTGTATACATTGTGTTTTTATTTCATCCCATTCATTGCTTTACAATTTTATTAAGCTATGCTAATTTACCATAATATAAGCATAATATGAAAAATTACTATACAGGGTAGGTGTCAACTGCGCGGACGGAGGATTGCTCCTTAACTATTAGAGATATCAAAACCAATTTTGGTGTGGTAATACACGATCAATAGACCTAGATTCTAACAATATTTAGGCATATACAGGGTGATTGACAACAATACGCCAACCCAAACCAGTGTTTTTTTAAACAGAACACTCTGTATATTTTTGCATTTTTGGGTTCACTGTTACATTTAGAATAAAAGTGTAGAAATTTGTATCTGTACCACTAACTGTTCTGCAGATATCGTCAATTTTGGGAAAAATTACATTTCGCGTATGTTAATCATTCTGTATAGATTTACAAGTTTTCGAAAAATTTCCCATTTTTTTTGTTAGTAAACTATTATTAATAGTCAGTGGTGTAAACAGATTTACAAGATCGTGGTGACAACGCTCACATCGTGGTTCCAAAGTTTTGGTACTAAAGTGACGATATCTGCAGGACGGTTAATGATACAGGTACAAATTTCTATACTTTTATTCTAAATAGAACAGTCAATCCAAAGGTGCAAAAACATACAGGGTGTTTCATTAAAAAAAACAGGTTTGGGGCATATATTTGTCAATCACCCTGTATATACCTAAATATTTTTATAATGCAGGTCTAATGATGGTCTATTACCACACCTAAATTGGTTTTGACTTCTCTACTAGTTAAGGAGAAATCCTCCGTCCACGCTGTAGACACCCACCCTGTATATGTGGAGATTTACAAATGCAGATTCAAGTTTTTTTCACTGTTCAATTGCTCTTTCATTATTTTTAAAACGTCAAAGGTTTACTAAACATTTTAACGAACAGTGATCTTTCATATAAATATTAATATAATTACTTAATATTAAATTTAATTGCTTTCTGCTACAAGACGGAAGATTTTTTAAAAATCCATATACCTTTGTTGAGAACAGAATGACCATGACTTCATTTGAAATTGACAAACTGTGTAGTGATTTTTGTTTTGTTTGTCATTGAATAAATATCTCAACAGGTCAAAACGGATTTTTGAGACAGTTTTGCGTTCTTTTATACTTACGTACAAAAAGCTATGTAATTGGTTTACATTTTCAATTTTTTTTTTGCATTTCTCGACGTTTTATAGCCCAAACAATACAAAACATGAGCAAAATCTAACTAGTGGCGGGGTATTTTTGGGGGTTATAAAAAAATTCATTGCTTAAATTTTAAAAAGTTACAAAATTAAAAAACCAAACAAATCCTTTTTTATATAGTTTCGAAATTTAAAAAAAACAACCAGTGGCGCACTGTTTTGAGGATCCAAATAGTGTATTTTTTAATTTATTAACCGATTTTCTTGAATGTCAGTTATTATGGGTTTTTAAGAACGCCAAGTACAAATAATTTGTCAAAAATTAAAAATTCAAAATGGCAGATTTTTCTATGTGTGAATCGATTTGCTACAATTTCAGAAATTGGGGGTTTTTGAGGTCGTTGAGTACATTTTTTTTTAATTTAAAAATTCAAAATTCCGGTGTCAAAATGGTGGATTGTCTTATATAAACACCGACATGACTCAAATTCAGGCAATGGAGGGTTTTGAAGTTCATTACAACAAATTTTTGGTCAAAATTTTAAAATTTCAGGTCTAAAACCTTAATTAAATTTGTTTACATATATGAAAAAGCATTATGGCAGATAATTTGGCAGTGGTTTTTATTTACGATGAAGCTGTGAAACTGAAAATAAAAATGGGAACTGTATAAAAGTTACAAGGAAATCACGTTTTTTAAGTAAAAATAGACACTGCATAGAAGTTACAAGGAAATCACGTTTTGAGTTTACTTATTACTCTGTGTTTAACTAAAGAGAATCAACTTGTGAATTACGGTGCGATCTCGCTCAAGAGGACCTTTAGCGCTGAAATAGAGGGCGCAAAGAGGATGTGGATACTCGGAAAGTAATTTATGTTGTGAAATGTAACCTCTCGCAGATATCTCTTGGATATCATTGTGTTGACTGGGTGGTAGACATATTTTTGGTAATTTTTGTGTCAGAATCATTCGTAGTTGTTGACTTTAGAAAGTCGCCACTCGTGCTAAAGCATTCGTGGCTATTTTTGTCACAACTATTCGTGATCTGACTGACAAAAATTACCGACAAATTCCTACCACTTGTATTGAACACGAAAATTAATAGTAATTTCATATTTTCCAAAAATTGTTGCAATATTTTATTATAACAATTTTTGGAAAATAGGAATTGACTATTATATGGTTAAAGATAGGTAAATGCTGAATCAAGTAAGAGTGAGGTACCATCATTCTGAATAAGCTACTGTAAAAAGATCAAATATTTTCTTTGAAAAATATACTTTCTTTGAAACTAATTTAATGTTATAGAATATTTGTGCGAAAATGTATAGTAATTTCAATGTGCGAACATTAACGGTAATTTCATGTTTTCCAAAAATTCTTAACATAAACGTGTTGTTTAAATATTGGTAAATGTTCAACCTGAGAGGTGTCATCATCCTATGTGAGCTACAGTAAAAAAACCAACGAATTTTTTTTGGAGTATGATTTCGTTGAAACTAATCCAATGATATAGAATATTTGTGCGAAAATGTATAGTAATTTCATATGTTCCAAAAATTTTTGCAATAAACATGTACTTTAAAGACTTGAAAAGTATTCGTTTGTGTCTGGAGTGAAGTTCACAGAGAACTGTTTAGTGTGTGTATAAACCGTTCCATACAAATATATACCGAATTAATGTGTTAGGACGGTACATGGTCAATTACATTTCTTTGAATTCCTATTCCCCTTTACATCTAGAAAAAAACGATAGCAATCGCTAAGGTAGAATTTATTGAATTATTATACAGCACAATTAAATCGAAATACAAAGTATTAGGTGCTTAAATAACTTTTTTGAAACCCGACTTTATTATTTATTTGTGACGTTTATTTTGAAACAACAATTACAAAAATACCTGCTTACCCTACATAAATATTATTAAGTTCAGGGAACAATGATTAGTTCAAAATTAAACAATAAACGAATATTTTATTAAACCTTCTTTGGTCGCCCCGGTGTCCGAGACCCGGTTTGTAAAAAAAGTCCTCAAACAGTTTTTTTTTTAATATTGTCATCGTAAGATTTAATTAGTTTGTTACACTTGTTCAAACTACTTCAGATAAACAGTAGCTGAGGGATTAATGGCTTAATAAGTCACTTGGGAACTAATGTCAGCAATATGCAGCGAAAGGTCCACCTTCTGGTGTTTCTAGCGCAGTTGCAGCTTGCATTATATCTGTCCACGCCCACGCACTCTTTTGTCTCATTATATTACGTCACAATTACAGCATTTGTTTTTTTCCTTTATTTCGTATATAAATTGTTTAATCATTGGTAAACCCAAACATAATGGTCAGTTCTGGCCGATTATCAGGTTTAGTGGATTCTGAAGAAATCTATTATTTATTTTTTCTTATAGTCCCAAGAGCTTTAGGCTTATGGTGGTTATTAAAAAGAGCAATTGACGTAAACCAATTATCCACAGAATACGTTTTGACCAGAACCAAAAATATGTTTACAAAGTCTAAGAACTACATCTGTTGGACTATTTGATACATTTAAATGATCCATTTTGGCCACACAGAGCTAAAACTTGGGTTTGGAAGGAAGTTATTACATAAAGCTGCATCGTCCTCTAAAGACAGCAATAATTTCGTCTCCAGTACAAAAGGCTGAAACATGGTAGTCATTTTGGCAGTTGCTGTTGAAAATTCTAAAAATCATGCGAATAGGTGCCAACTTATCGGTTTTCTGTTGCTATACGCAAATTTTATTTATCGTCGAATCGAATGCATCGTATGAGAAATTTAAACCGTTATAGAGACAGAATCAGATGAATCATTTCGATACCATATCCGTTTCTACTCCAAAGATCTTCACAATCGTGTGAGTGGCCTAATCTAAATAGATATAAAAGCCCTAACAAGGCATATACGGTGTTCGCCAAAATAAATAGTACGGAAATATGAAGGGCCATGGAAGGGCTTGGGCGATGTCGGTTTGCTATTTTTGGCTTGTTTGTCATTAACTATCATAATATTACGCTCGTGTTAAAATCGTTCTGAAAATGGTTTTGGCAACTGAGGAAAAGGTATTTATAGCAGAACATTATTTCCGTTCATACAGAAGCGGGCGGGGCTTGAAACAAGTTTTAGAAAAATACCGGGAGCAATTTTATAAAGCTGCACCCAGTAAAAGCGTAATGTTAACAATTATTGAGAAATTTTGTAGAACTGGTAGTGTGTTGTATCATAGTAAGGGTTCTGCAGGTCGTCGAAGAACTGATTGTAACAACGATAATGAAGAACGGGTTCTTGGCTAGGTTTTGTGGTCTCCACAAGAAAGTGTTGGACCAAATGCGTATACATTAGACATTAGTGAAATATGCAGACGTAGAAGGTTCAATGGCATTGGTGGTTATCCATGCCGTATTCAAATCGGACAACGACTAAACGCTGTACAAGAAAAGTTTATTGTGGACGCGTGCTGATCCTAGTATACGAAGATACCGATTTCTGAAAAATGCATGGTGTTCAGACGAAAATTGTGTTCACCTAAATGGCTACATCAATGGACAAACATATCGTTTTTTTTGAACTTGAACACCCTGACTTAATTGTAGAAAAACTATTTCACAGTGATGTTACGATTTGGTGTGCTGTATCGGGACACGGTATAGTAGGTCCTTATTTTGTTGAGGGCGGAAATCAACACAGAATTATGGTTAATTAAGAGGGTTACAGGCAGAACAACATCATACCTTTTGTGAGAGATTTAAAAAATTTTGCTGCACACGAAATTTACGGTTGAACAGGCAATGGTTTCAACAGGAGGTCGCTACAAGCCGTACAGCTAGACGCTCATTAGAAGAAACAGAATAATTTCTCGTGGAACGGACTTCGGTTATCCTTCACGTTAACTTGACCTTACGCCACCTGATGCACACATTTGGGGTATGATGAAAGATTTAGTATTCCGCTCTGACAATATGCCAATGCACATTGAAGAACTACGGAAAACAATAACTCATTTCCAACAACTGCGTGAACCACTATTTATGAATATGCTCGATGATCGCAATGTAGCTTGATTACGCCGTAGTGGTGTTCATTTTTAACACGTAAATTACGAAAATTAGTAAAGTTGTTGTTTATTTTGGAGAATACTGTATTTTTGTTTAGTTAATGGGACTGGTATTTCTATAGCAGCCATGATTGTCGGCTGTTCATTCAATATCCATATTTCTAAAAATTTTTTTAATACTTTTGTTGCCACAATGGGACCCCGAATAGGTGTAATAATATTATCCTGCCTTGTTCACACCGTTCTCGGCTTTGATGGATACCTTTTCCTCCATTTTGTACTAAACAGTACCCTAATCTATCATTAAAATGATCGCCTAACACATTCTATTCAACTTAAGTGCGCGGTGCAAAGTTACCTATGACGTTTATCTTGAAACAATTGGTAATATTATTTATTTCGTCAAATTCATTCGCACTTTACTTCTACAATAGACCAATTCCATCTGTTTTTAAGACAAAACGGTTAGTAGATAAATTTGAAGAAACTGCAAATATTTCAGTAGAACAACATAATAAAAGGAGCAATAGTAAATAAAAATATCTCTTATATTTAAATATTTAATAAACAATTAATTAAATACTTTAAATAAGAAATAGAATCACTGCTGTTGATGATTCGACATAATGCTACTTAGAGTCTTCGGTTCGCTGTCGCATTAAATGCATGCCAGTACACTGTATGGCGCCTTTTAAAAAGCACAAATTCCGTGCCTACAAATTACACAAAGATCAAGAAATATTATCAACAGACCAAGAAAATACAACTAGATTTTGCGAAAATGTGCCTCATGTGTCTCCTCTATTTGTTTTTTCAGTGAGACTATTTTTATATTACATAACACAACCTTACGTGCAAAAAAGGAGAATATGGGAAAGGCATAACCCTAGAATAACTGTTCTGAGCCGTACCCAGTATCCTGAAGAAATTGATATTTGGGTAGGAATTTATAAAATCCATATTGTCGACCCGTTTGGTATATACGTCAAATTGAATGCAGAAAGCAATTTAGATTTACCCAAAAAAAAATTTGGCCAGCTTTTTCGAAAGTAAACGATAAAAGTGATGTGCAGTTTTAGCAAGATGGTTGTCCCACGCATTATAACAGACCGAATTCCTTGATAATCATTTTCCGAATGCATGGATAGTGCGCGGTGGTGAAATTAATTGGACAGCACTATCACCAGATCTTACTCCGTGTGGTTTCTATTTGTGGGGGTATCTAAGAAACACGAGTTACAAAGAAAGACACAATAATCATTTGGCCAATATTAGGCCATCATTTTATGATAGGTTAGGGTACGGTTTAGTACGACATAGAGGTTCTTCGACCACATACTCTAAATTTTTTTTTTAATTTTAATGTAAATAACAATAATAAGAATTATGCATTTATTAAGTTAATTTAAATAAAATCTTACATTGAAAGTCTAGTGTGGATCACCTTGCATAAATATATTATTTTACTCAAGCGGTAGTTTTAATGTAATGACGGCAACTTCATATAAACTACATGTCAATTTGACAGCTGCCCACGGTTCATGTGATGTGGTTAATAGACACGGTAAAATACTCTACAAATATAAGCTTTAGAAGCGTACAATTACTACATTATAAAACAGTCCATGCACGAACGAAAGAAAACTATATTTTGTAGTTATACAGAGCATCCGTTAACAGCTGAAGGAATATCTCCCCATTTCGTAACTGTCTGTAGTTTTAGTGCCTAGGTGTTAGTGATACGCATAATAAGTTTAAGCGATACATAACTAGTGAGAGGTAAAGTAGTTTTTTGACGTGCGTCGGCTCTTATAGGATACTACCAATGCGTTGAAGTGTCAGTTCTCAAAACTACAAATGTCACCTATATCAATTGACGTTTAGAAATTTTAGAATATTGTACAAAGGCAATCAGATTTCTTCTGAAGGTTTTGCTCTCTTAGTAAAAAACTACCATCACGTTTGTTGTGTAACAGTCAGGACAGCTACGTAAACAGGGGACTTAGTAGTGTTAATCATGGCGTCGTTTGATGTACCAAGCTCCGTTGCAAAGCGTATTATCATCAATTCATTGCATTGCGAAGATGAAAAAGTTGCTAAAACTCTTCACCGACTTCAGACACAATTTAGAAAAGAATGTGTTTCTCCTACTCAGGTGCATAAAGGGTGTACATTTGGCATTTTCATGCTCGTTTCATAATTTATTTACTTTCGGCTACATTGTTGTATTACGGGCGAAACTGGCAGTAGAATCGGAAGTAACCGATAAGAGAAGGGGGGCAAACCCCAGTGGGAAGGGGTGGGGTGTTATTAATTTTGTAATTAAAGTAGCTCGTAATACTAATGCACAATAGGGGAAGTGATACATTGAATGGGCTGCAGTTTGTTGATAATCGACAATATCGGGTTCTAAAGATTTAAATATGAGTTCACCACAGCCAAGTTCAAAACAAACAAGAACCTGCTTACCTTACGTCGCATAAACCAGGTGAATAGGTAAATTAAACGCATTAATCCGGCATTTTCTGTAAAGCTTCAAATTATTTGCACGTAATGAAAATGTAGGGATGTGCTAATAGACTAGCTGATCGGTTATCGACCTTATTTACACTAATTTTACCTCACGTTAAATCTTATCAGTGAAATTTTATATTTTAAACAAAAACAAAAATAAAAAAATATCAAACAATCTAATAGAGAAATGCCTCACAAATGATTACGCTAAAAGGTTTCATCGATATTATAAAAAAAAGTAAATGAACGTTGCCGCTGTATGGTTGTGTCAATCAAAATTTCCCATAAAAAAATATAAACGGGTCAGTAACATTAGCGTAATCAAAATATCTTATCTTTTGAATTTAGTACTTCGTAAGTAAATATAACGCTGTGCGGAGTGATAGAAATCATAAAATTCTAACTTTTAATTCGGGAAGACTTCAAGGTATAGCAATGACGTCGAAAGTATAAATTTGACAAATTTCCGTGATGTGAATATTGATATACAGTGATAAGACTAAAAAATAATAACACACAATATGTAATATTACGATAAACGGTTGAATACACCTCGGTAAAATTATCTTAACCGCCACAACCACCAAAAATAACCACAGAAAGATAATTTATTCTAATTCGCACAAGATTGATCAATCTAAATTACTGTTACTTAAATAAATTTTCCATAAGTTCCCCAATACCAACTCAACCCATAAATGAACGGGTAAGCTTGAAAAAAAATGCACACCCTTTAACCGCGACTGAACCTTTCGTTATCAACCACGACAACACAATAAAAATTTAAACAGGGATGTCATGATTCTAAGAACTCTCTTAAACCGTTTTCAGTTCCTTTTATCGAAACTACGATATAATACTTTAAAATAAAAAATTCCCGGTAACTTTTAATTTAAAATTCTACATATACCGTTCAAATATCCCAATATTCTGAAAAAATCCTACGACAAATTTTACCCATACGTGACAGTTGAGGCAGATATTTAGTCTAAATCAATGTATCTGAAATTGACTACGTAACGATACAAACATATAAGTTAATAGATACCTAAGACAGGAGTTTATAAATTAAATGCACAGTCAAAGCACCTTGGTACCCATAAATCAATTGGATAGGGATATGCATAGATATCTAAATAAATAACACAACAAGAAATAAAACAGTAAACAGAGTAATATAAAAAATGTGTTGCTTTATAAAAACATCAGTTTTAGTACATATAAGACTATTCAGAAAGAACAATGATAAGATTTAGTTATCGTTATGGAATGCTCGTAATAGATCGGTTGTTTAGAAATTTCGCATCTTCAGGTTGATCCACAAACAAAACATGGTATGGTATGGGAAAACTAATTAACTCAAAAGGATTCCGCCGCAATTAACATTTATCGAAAGGAAATTCTCCGAAAGGCAATTTTCCGAAAATAGAATTCACCGGCATACAATTAGCCGACAGGAAAGTTCTTCGAAATTAGGTACCTAACTGTACTGGCCGCCATAAATAAATGAATACCCAGTCAACGATGATGTATTTTAATGAAATGTTCAGAGAACGTGTATTTTATTCCTATTAACAAACGATGAAATTTTCAGCAGTATACAATAAAGATTAATCAAGCGATGAATCAAAAACTCTTTCTTTTAATAAGTAAACACATTAAAGTTGAAATAATGCCTCCTGTACAATATCGTGCAAATTTCCATTAGTTAACAGAGTTTGAACGTGGCAGAATAATCGGTCTACGAGAAGACGGATTATAAATTCCTGATGTTGCGGCTCGCGTGGGGCGCAGTGTCTCCACAATTTCCTTATGATTGCGAAGATGGTCAGAAAATAAAGAGAAACGGCGACGTTTGCGTGCCGGACGTCCTAGACGTCGTGAAGTTCGTGCTCTTCGGCTTGTAGTTCAACAGGAATGTTTTTCATCAACAAGGGAAGTTGGTGATAGGTGGAGAGGATTAACTGATCATTCAATCTCCTTATGATCGACGTATCGAATAATTTGATCTTTTGCTTTGTTTACCTCTAACCCCACGCCATCGTACTGCACGGCGGCAATGGTGTAACGAGAGGTTGCATTGGAATGTGCGATGGAATCAAGTCGTCTTTATTGACGAATCTCGAGTTTGTTTGTGGGCTCGTGGTGGTCGCAGATTGGTTAGAAGACGTCCTGGAGAAACACGAAATTTGCAGTTTTCTGTACAACGGCATACTGCCATGGAAGCAGATCTCCTTAGTAGTTATTGAGGGAACATTAAATACAAATCGGTACATTAACGACTTTCTTGAACCAGTATTACTGCCATATCTGCAAGAAACAGAACATCTAATTTTTCAGCAAGATACTGGGCGGCCGCATACCGCATGGGTTGCTATGGAGTTTCTAAATACTGAATGTTGATCTGATTCCATGGCCTTCTCGTTCGCCAGACTTATCACCAATCGAACATTTGTGGGATATGATAGGACGGAGAATAAATGATCAACAGCCAATCCCAAACAATGTAGATGGCCTTCAACAACGGATTTTAGAAGCGTGGGATAACATACCTCAGGTTAGCATAGATTTACTCATTTCAACTATGCCTAAGCGGCTAGCTGAGTGTGTGAGAAACAGAGCAGGGTCGGTGCATTATTAGTGTTAACCATATTTGTATCATGCTAAAATTTTCATCGTTTAATAGGAATAAAATACTCGTTTTTTTGAAAATTTCATTAAAACACATCAGCGTTTACCGCGTGTTCAGGCGGTGAGTATATATTAACACGACCTTGTAAACATACTAAATAAAGCAACAAAAATCATATTTCTTTATTGCATACATTAGCCTGTAATTTATTAGCTTTATACATAAGTACGAAATTTCGGTATGCGATCTCATTTTGCTCATCTTCCTTCGCACTTTATTTAGGGTTAAGTCTAAAAGCAAAATGCTGTCGTGTTTAAAAGTCGGAATTTAGTTCCTGCGTCATTTTTTGGATTTTTTAATTTTTGGGTATGTATTTTTATTTTTTTATTTAGTACATGCGATTAATACCCAATGCCACGTAGGGAGTCAAACAAATTTTCATGATTATAATTTTCGATAATCCCTTTGAAAAACTTCAATAAATTTCCAAATGGTGGGGTGAGCAGAACCAATTTGTTTCTCAAAACATTTGTGCCATCCTTCAAATGAATCATTTGTTTTGGGAAGGCCTTCGTTCGCTGTATTGAAACAGTTCCATGCATCATGACCGAAATATGGTGTTCTTAGACTCCGGCTCCTTTGGGGACGAGCGATCCTAGTGCCTCCGAAATAATCAACAACACCCTGTGCCTTTTCAGAAAGCACGTTTTCGTCACAAACTCTTTCAAATGAGCCAAAAACATTACCTGTGGAGACAGAGGGTACAGCAGATAACAATCGCGAGTTCAGAGCCAAATGTGTGTCAGTTTCGTACCACTGTTTTAGTCCTTCGGATTGAATTTTGCGAATTACACAGCACTAATCATGAGAAGTTCAAGATCTGTAAGTAATGATTGTGGTGTGGTCCCTGTTAGTAGCTCCTTCGGCTTTTGCAGCAGTCGAACGTAGCGATTTTCAGTTTGGTCGGGTTACAGTACATAAAGTAAGGGAGTAGCGATGTTTAAGTTAGTAATCCATGAAAGGTGTACAGTTGATAGAAAGATATGGTACAGTTTTGAGTGTACCGTCTGCATAGCAGTGATCCTTTGTACTAGTAATTGAAGATTCAATTTACTGTAAAAAATTAAAAGTTGATCTTCGGAAGGGACCCAATCGTTCCAATTGTTCCTTTAATGCTACTTACTTCTGAAATAAGCTGTTGCTGCTTGGTTAACACCAGCAAGAGTTGTGGATACGATATTGGGTGGAGTAACTTGTGTATGTTTAGCCTCATCGCAAACATTGTTCAAAAACCTTCATGCCTTTTATTTCAGCTGTGCCCTCGACATGAATATGAGCACGAGCATTTTTAAGAATCTCGTCACCCAGCGTTGAGAATGTTGAGATGCATGCATCGCACTTGGTCTAATTATATTAATCGCATTTCCAATATATTACAGTTTCCACATCTTTATCTTTATAATATAAATACTCTCCAATATGACTTTTCCTAGTTTTTAGTTGCAGCGGCATTTATATGTTCACTCTATAACGACTTGAACAACAATAAACGTGTTTTGTACATAAAAATAACCTAACGCTCCTCTAACTGTATCTTCATTGCTTATTAAAGCCGTCCTATCAAAGTACTAATTATCGGCCTATTTCAATATTAAATGATTTCGCTAAAGCGTTTGAAAGTGCTATGTGTACTAAGATTTGTTCCCAATTTAAAAAAAAATATCTCACCGTGTCAGCATGGTTTCGTAGAAGGTCGACCAACAATTATGAATCTCTAGTTAGTCAATTCCTAGCAGAACAACTGGATGATCTCGGACGTTATCTATACAGGTATACAAAAAGTATTCGACCAAATAAACCACCAGATCATCTTACAAAAGCTAGAAATGTTTGGGTTTAGTGAAAAGCTAATTAAACTCTTTAAAAGCTACCTGTCCGGAAGATATCAGTGCGTCGAGTTTAATAACCACCAATCCAATGTAAATTCGGCCAGCTCTCGTGTACCGCAAAGATCCAATCTGGGTCCACTGTTGTTTTTAATTTTTAATAACGATTTTCCTAGGTTCATCGACTGTCAAAAACTGTTATTTGCTGATGATTTGAAAATATCTGCAGCCATTAACTCTGTTCAGGATTGTGTAGTTCTGCAATCTAATTTAGAGAACATTGATCTGTGGTGTAGAGAAAACAGACTATACTTAAACGTGTCCAAATGTAAGGTTTTAATTCTAGAAAACAAAATAAAATTAGGTATTATTATAATATTAATGGAGCCGTATTGGAGCGAGCAGAAACAATTAAGGACCTCGGTATCATATTTTACTCTGTGCTGCTTTTGATAATCATATTTCCTATATAGTAAAGTCAGATTGTAAATCGTTAGGGTTTATAACTAGAACATGTAAAAATTTACTAATTTTGAGTGCTTAATAACTTTATATATTAGTTTTGTTCGCTTTAAGCTTGAATACGGTACGATTATTTGATTCCCAATGAACCACAACCACATAAATAGTATTGAATCTGTTCAACGTAGGTTTTTAAAATATGTATGTTACAAATTAAGTGATATATATCCACAGTCTAACATCTTTGATGATAAAATTTAGCCTACACTCACTCTCCAAACGTAGAGTTATTATCTCTGTCACTTTCTTATTTAAGTTACTGCATAACGAGGTTGATTGTACTGCATTGCTATCACATATTAAGCTTCTACTGCCAAATATTGCACGCCAGACTTTCTTTAATTCTAGAGTGAACACAAATTGGCTTTGCAAATCTCCTGTTTATGTTATGTGCAAAAACTAATACTATTTCTACTGCATGTGATATAAATTATTGTAATTTTAATGTCAATTTGAATGTCCAGTTGGTTGTACTGTTGGCCAATAAAGAACATTATTATTATTACTATTATTAATTACCTACTTCGGTGATTTTTCCGTTCGACGAATAGCAAATCGGCAAATCGTAAATCGTCACATTGTTTTTGACGAATCCGATCAATGATGAAACATCATGTGAATACAAAAGAATTTTCCATTCGGTTGTATATTGATAAGTTGTGTTTCCGAGAATTTTCCTTTGGATGAATATTCCGTGCGATAAATTTTCCTTTTAGTGAACTAATCTTCCGTCGGCGAATTTTCGGTCGGTGACTGTTGCCGGTAAATTTTCAGACCTCTTTTAAACAGCGTGTGTAAAGTACAACCTTCAAAACAATTTTCAGGGCAGAAGTAGAAAAAGTTTTATTCATTGTGAGCATCAACATTGAGATCTCCGTTATTTGAAAAGATAAAATGGTAATTTAAGGTTGTCAAATTTTTAATATGTTCGTCAAGTCATACATGTCGTTGAGAAAATTAATATAATCGTATTCCAAAAACAAAAGCATCAATCAACATAGTTACGATACTGACCTTATCGTATTAGAGTCGAACTCTAATTGTTAAAATCGTGTATGGTACAATATTTTGTTCATTATTTGATCAAATTTTGCAGAGATTAATTAATCCATTGCAGATGCTTGGAAATGTTGGTGTGTTTAGGTTTCGCCATGTTATCTTAATTACCGTGGAATTTGTCTCGCAGCAGTTTGTGTTCAGCACCGCACGCATTTGTTTTGTTTTGCTAAAGTTTACCATAGAGAATGGTGTCTACATCTGACCTTAAAGTTTTGTTAAAATGTGGTTGCAACATAACTGGATAATTAAATGTAGCTGGGAAGGTGTTATCTCGTCTAGACATATACGGGGTGGCCAACAAAGAATGCGAGGTACTGTATCTGGGAAACTATACATCGTAGAGGCTTGCGGAAGAAAAAGTTATTACTAAAACGGCCAATACAAAAACACGGAAAATATTTTGATGTTTCTGAAATGGCCCCTAGGGGGCGTAACTGCAATCTTGAATCTGAAAAAGTGATGTTTCTATGAATTCTGCTATATTAACCTAATAAAAAAAATAACCGATCTTTGAAGTCGAGGATAATCTGAACTTTTTTTGTTTGGCACTTTTTGACGTATCTATAAAAATAAACTGGTGGGGGGTATTCAAAGATTTCCTTAAATTACCCCATTACGAGTAATGAAGCTGTTGATATGCTTGTGGTTTATTTTGAATGTCTTCAGAATGCCGCAGTAGCTAAAAGAGTTTACGCGGCTCGATATCAAAATCGGCGTCCTTGCGATGTAAAACTTTTTCCACGTTTAGTGCCGAGCTTACGATCCAATGGTAGTTTTCGGCCTACGTTTCAACGGCAAATAATTGGAAGAACACAAGAAAATATTAACCATGCACTGGGCTAAATCGAAGGAAATCCTCATGTTAGCACAAGAGCATTATCCACTGAGTTGGGCAAATCACCGATAACGGTTCAAAATATTTTGAAGGGCCATAGGTAAGTTCTAATGGCCATCAAAATATACAGGTATTCGTTTAAACTTTTTTAATTAGAGGAAGATTTTAATCGAAGGTTAGACTATTGCCATTGGATGTTAGGTATGATACGCGAAAATAGAGAATTTTTATTTCAAATTTTTTGGACCGATGAAGCCACCTTTAGTAGTGATGGGAGAGTCAATCTGCACAATATGCATTATTGGTCTGCAGAAAATCCCCATTGGTTGCGTGAAGCGCCAAGGACGTTTAAATATATAATGTGACATACTGGGAGGTAGAATTATTGGGCCATATTTTTTCGAGCAACCCCTAAATGGCAATGTATTTCTTGACTTTTTGTCCAATCAATTACCGTTGTTGTTGGAAGATGTGTCTCCGGAAACAAGGCAAAAATTGTTTTTGCAGTTGGATGGTTGCCCAGCACACTTTGCTATTAATGTGCGAGAGCATATTAATGCAGTATTTCAACAGCGGTGGATTGGAAGAGGAAGTGTGTTTCCAAGGCCTCCGCGATCCTCAGACTTAACTTGCCTCGATTTTTATTTATGGGGTCCCTTAAAGGATGTCGTGTTTCGTACTCAAGCTACTACTAGAGAAGATATGAAAAACCGGATTCGTAACGCAATACGTAACATACCGAGAGCTGAAATTGAAGCTGCAGTTTTGTCTAGTCATGAGAGGCTTCAGCAATGCATAGAGCGTGATGGCCAGCATTTCAAGCATTTACGGGGGCATTAAAACCTTCCTCCTTTAAATTGGTCCTTTTTAGGGCCACAACTTGCATAATAGAAACAATTCCAGAAGTTAAAAAAAAAAATAAAAATTTAAGGGATTTTCGTATAAAGTCTTCTTTGGCCGATATTTGAGGTTAGGAACAAGATATCGAGATGCGGTTTTCGCGAGCTTATTTAAGCATCATTTAGCTACTTGTTTATAAAAAAGTCATACCACTGCATTTAATTTTTTTGCGAAAATTAACCATTTCCGTCGGAATGTCGAACAAAGCCCTCTAGCGACGATATTTGAAACTAACAAAACCTTAAACATTATAACATTTGTAGCCCAGGAATAGCTCATTTCAACGCGCCCAAGTTTGTTAAAATCGGGTAGCCGTTTCGAAGATACATGGGGTTATTTAAGGAAATCTTTGAATACCCCTCACCACCTTATTTTTAGACATACTTACGTCAAAAAGTGCCAAACAAAAAAAGTTCAAATTATCCTCGACTTTAAAGATCAGTTATTTTTTTATTAGGTTAATATAGCAGAATTCACAGAAACATCACTTTTTTATATTCAAGGTTGCAGCTACGCCCCCTAGCGGCCATTTCAGAAACTTGAAAATGTATTCCAGGTTTTTGTATTAGCCGTTTTAGTAAATAATTTTTTGTGCAAGCCTCAACGATGTATAGTTTCCCAGATACAGTACCTCGCATTCTTAGTTGGCCACCCTGCACAGTTAAACATCGCGCTTTTGCAAAATTGACAGTTTTTATCGTTACGACGTTTATTATGCAATTAATACATCCGCTGTTAATATGATTCTTTTGGATTTGCGGAAAGCTTAAATAATTTAAGAAATTGTAGGAGGGAACCAAGAGTAACACCATTTGAAAATTTGAACGCAGATTTTCACACTAGGAAGGTGTAATTTACAAACGTGGCGTATTTGGCCTAGCGATTTCGGGCGTTGCTACGATAATGAAGATAGTGACGCGTCACGGAGTTTGTTGGAAAGATAGACGTTAAAAACTATAAACTTTAGCGATTCGTCATGTGCGGGTATTAAATATTTCTCCTCCCAAAAAATTTGTTTATCGTCTTTTTTTTGGAAACTTCAAGTTTTAATAAGTGGCGTACAAAGTTTCCCAGCTTGACCAAGTGCTGGTCTGTAAAAATATGCGTCTAACTGTTGCCTCTGAATTTGAATTTTGAAACTTTAGAACTACCGTAATATATCCACAGGTCTAAATGAACTAAATTACCATCTGGTATGTGGAGATTTATTAAGTATACTGAAGATACTATCGTGATCTGTACGTAATAACGTTATACTATGCTTGGAGTTTGGTGTAAAAATGTAGTCATATGTCACATCTTTATTATTGTGTTTTGTATTTGTAAGAATTTCATTAAGACAATGTCCCAGCTCAGGGTTTTGTAAATATGAGTGTCTGTGCGTCGTAATGGTACCCAGCGTAAGTACGCTTTGATAATTTTTTTATTACGAATAATTTATGTTTTTATTGTTAATTTATTGTTTATCTCCGTATTTGGAGGATGATAATATTTCATTAAGCTGAAATTTTAATCAAAGTAAAGTTTCGATGAATTAGTAATAATGGTTTTGATTTTGAAAAGTTGTGTTATTGCACATTCTTCATATATTCAGTTGTTTTTTTAACTTGTTTTTGATAAACAGGAATTTCACATAGAAAAAGTGTTGTTTCTCATTTAAATAGATTGGTGTATGCTTACGTAAGGAGTCGTAACAATTTGACTGTTTATCTCGCGTTACGTTCATCTGTGCGATGTAGGACTCCTTATGCGAGTGTTTGTAGTGAAAACTTTTTACCACAGAACCAATCACACTTCTGTCATTTATGCCATTCGCAAAATCTGAACCTATATAAATGGTTCCAAACCAGGTTTGCTTTCATCCTTCTCTGAAACTAAACAAAAAGTTGTGCTATACACATCTCAGTAAATTTGTTAGATGTTTTATGTGCCTTATTAACGCAAATTTGAAATTTTTCCAATGACTACTCAATATGAAAATTGCAAATCCAAATAAACAATATTTTTTTTTATGACTATTTGATAAATTTGGCTCATTGCATTCATAATTGCTTGAATACGTAATTTAGTTTTCAACACACGGAGTTAATTGTTCCGGAACCGCTGGTACCTCCATGGTATGTATAGCTAAATTTAAGATTGTCATTGAATAGCCGTATTACAGTGTATATTTAGTCGTAAAGTGACGTTTTCAATTACAACAAATAAAGCAAATCAAACAAAAAGAAAACTAGTAACTAACAAAGAAGCATAATGTTAACTCAAAATTGTCAATACCAAAAAAAATGACCTTTCTAATGAACATTGATCTAGTGAAAAACACACTATAATGCTTAAAAACTAGAAAATGGTAAACAGTTGAATATTTGATAATAATAAACGATAATTTTGGAAGAATGTCACCTAAAACGTCACAAATTTGTTAATCAGATTTATTTGGTAGTTGTGCAGAACTCGAATCTACATCAACAGAAGGTTCATTATCATGTACCTCTTCACTAGAAAATCCATCCTTCTTATATGAAACAAGAAAATATTTCAAGGGATTGGCCCATAAATCATCTTTAATGGTTCTGGCTATAGTATCATTAGTCGCATCTTCTACATGTTGATACCAAGTCAGGAAACTTTTAGCAGGAGCTTTTGCTTTGAGCTTGCAGATGTTGTGACCGTATTCTGCTTTATACTTCTCCTTTAGATGAACAGGATAGAAAAGAGAAAAATCAGGAACTACAATATATGTCTCAATAAAATGTGATAAGCAGCTTATAAAACTTACAATTACCACCTAAATAGTAGGATTTAATTAATTTAAAGTTCTCAAAAAATATATTTTGTTTAAAAAAAAATCGTAACTCAAAACCATCTGGTAAAGATTCCATTTCTCTTACAAACACACTATTTAGATATTTCAACAAATCCTCGTCAAACAATTCAGTAAGAACCGGGTGATTGCGAAACTATAAGTTAGAAAAAATTATTAATAGAAAAAAATTATATCATACAGCTTCCATCCAAAAATTAGGGATTCTTTTAATAAGTTCATGACGTTTGTCATATTGGGGTTTACATAGTCTCATGTACTGTTGATGTATAGCTTTGACTTTTTTTAAATCTTCCTCATTTTGCTGTTCCATATGTGCAATATTTCGGAAAGCATTCTATAACATATTGATGTCTAATCGATGGCGATTCATTGTTAATGATATGCTTATCTGAAACGAAATAAAGCTAAGTTTATTTACGGATGCCAAAACCCAAAACAATACTTTTTTGTTATTTACATTAAAATTTGGAGGTTATGTTAAGATGCTTAGGAAGTAAATTATTTTTATTGTTCATAGCGTGAAATGAAGACAATTCGACTAACTATTTTCAAGTAAATATGATTAAAAACAAATAAATTTGGTTATAATTAATAATTTTAGACAAACATTGCCCTTAAGTTACTTGTTAATTGTTTTCTATTACATTTTTTGGATTCGTACAATTATTAATATCAATAAAGCAATAATTACCTTTAGCACCTAGGGAAGATTTTTTTTTAATTAACTGCGTGAAGCTTGGATTAGTTTTTAACACAAATCACCAACACTACTAAATTCCAGCTTCAATTCTTTGTCTAAAAACTACAATTACAGCGCCTCTAGTAGTTGTAGATAGAATTTATTGCGGCAAATTTAAATTATGATCACAAATTATTACTGCAACGTTACGTATAGGTACTATTATTATTTGTACAATTAATTTAAGTAGCTTTATGTACTATTATAGTTTTAATTTTAGACATATGTTATTTAATAGATAAATGTTGTGCGATTCATTGTCATTTATTAATTGGAACTATGGATTTATCTAAACTTTTCAGAAATGAACTCCCATAATAATGATCTCCTATGTACTTCTATACCATAAAATATGATGGATAATAGTAATAATACCACTTCTACAATGCTATTTTTTATTGAAATTACCGTATAGCGTAATACAGCCCTACAAATGTTACCTGAGATGGTTAATAAATTAAACTGTACCAATAAAGGTAAAGAAAATTCTGCAATTTTCATTTACATATCTATTAATGAGAATAATGGTGGTAATGGTATTCTTTCTGTAAAATGTCATTAACAGTATCAGGGTAGTTAGACATAGTATAGTTTATGTTATATAGTTCACATCATCGAGAAACGTCCACCTAGTGTAACAACACTAGCAATGTGTGAATTGTATGGAGGGTGCGCGGCTATTTAGATGATCTAGGGATTAATCTAGCTTATGCTTGCCATGTTTCCAAACTATAAAAATATCGTCCACGTATGTACATATATATGGAAGGGTTTGTAGACCAAGTGATATCCGAATTCACGGAGAAACCATGGAAAGATCTTTTTTTTCTTATTTAATTGAGAGCCAATTACGCGCCGGTTTCCGCCGCTACAGGAAATACGTTATTGCAAAAATTACATCGACAAGGCAATTTTCCTAGAGTTATGAAGAGAATACTCGTTTCTTATGCTGTCTTAGGAGAAAATACCTCAGCCATAAAAAGGAGTTTAGATTTATAAACATGCTCCTAGGGAAAATATTAGTGTGTGGTTAGGTCAATACTTTAAACTTCCCTCGAAAATAACCGATTCTACCCGAACATTGACGAATGAGCCAGCACACAAGACCCTAGGCTAGCAGCGTTCTTGTTTCTCGTATGTTCCGCTCTTTAAAGTGTAACTGTCATCGAGTGAGCATTATTATGATGTATTCTCCTGCTTATGAGCCAACAGCAGCGGACATTAGAGACTTTACTGGCTTGTTAATAAACTATTACACCATAACCGTTCAAGATAATGATGGAAACGATAACGTGGATGAGCTGAATGTATCTCACATCCAAGGTAATGGTGATGATTCACAGAAGAGGAAGAGGAGCGATGGGGTGAGAGGAAAAGGACGAATCTCAAAACCATGATGATGATAGCGACGAATCACGGTTCAAGAAGAAGTAGAAGAAGACCGATAAAGGTTGTTATTAAATAAAAATGATGTATTGTTGTTTATAATAATAATAATACAGTTTCAAGCGCTAAGCTTTCCTTCAATTTTATCAATAAACTTGTTTTTCCTAACGGTGCTCCCCGTCTTGATTCATGTTTGCAGCTTTACGAATTTTCGCGTTAGCGTTTTTTTCGTTGGCGTGTTTTCGTTTGTGTGTTTTCGTATTTGCGTGTTTTCATTTTACGTATTCTCGCATTTGTATGTCTTCGCGTTTGCTTATTTTCGTGTTAGCGTGTTTTCGTGATAGCGTTTTTTTTTTGTTTGTGTTTTTGTGTTAGCGTGTTTTCGTGTTAGCGTGTATTCGTTTGTGTGTTTTCGTGTTTGCGTGTTTTTGCGTTAGCGTGTTTTCATTTGTATGTTTTCGCATTTGCGTGTTTTCGCTTTACGTGTTTTCGCGTTAGCGTGTTTTCGTATTTGCGTGTTTTTTGTGTTGATGAGTTTTCGTGTTTTGTATGTTTTTGCGTTTGCGTGTTTTCGAGCGCGCGCGCGTGTGTGTATGTGTGTGTGTGCGTGCGTGCGTGCGTGTGTGCGTACGTGGGTGCGTGTTTTCGTTTGCTCCTCGTGCTAAAGCAATGATAGTCGATTGTGTGTAGTTGTAGGCAATATTGTGTTGACTAAAAGCCATAATTGGAAACGCTGCTTGCTATGCCCAGTCCGTGGAGTTGTGTTTAATTAGCTTTTTCACAGATGTATTTATGATAAGGTCAAACTTGCATGTAAAATAATATAGAGGTGAAACCAGCTAGCTAACGTGTTTTGCTGCTACACACATCACAGTATTGAAGATTCTGTTTATGTATTAGAAAACGTACTACAGTCTCGTACTACTTCTGCGAACGAGCTGAAAGGTTTTGAAGCGTGTGCAGCATTTCCAGAGCCGTGTTGAAACCAGTTAATTTAGGGCTAACCTTGTATCCATGTAATAATAATATCTGATAAAACTATTAGGGTTATTAGCTACTTTTATAGGTTGTTACAATATAATAGTTCAAGGTGAAGACGATGAGGTGATTTTATCTCAAAATCTCGATGATGATGATGCTCTCGATGAAATTTCAAATAAAATTAGATTACGTTACTCTTATTTCAGATTAGAAATTTTAAAGCGTTTAGTTAACATTGCTATTAATCTCAACTGATAAAAATTCATGTAACCTGAAGTACATTTGTGTGTGTGTGTGTGTGTGTGTGTGTGTGTTAGCAAAATTTTTAAAATATTTGTAAGTGTTTTGAATGTAAATTTTATAAGTACAACATAATTGCTAAATACGAGTAGCAGTAATCAGGTTTTGTGTATTACTTTCTAAATTAGTTAATGATCGGAATGTAATAGCCAGTTTATATCCAACCGTAGTGAGACTACATGTGGGCATGTTGTATAAAAAATATTTCAGTTCAACATATGGTTATCATTATTAGAACTGAAGAAAAAAACGCTTCTAAAGGTAAGCACATTATTTCTGATATATATATATATATATATATATATATATATATATATATATATATATATATATATATATAGTTTAGGGGAAGTAACGACCGTAGTTATTATAAAAATATGGTATCGGTATGCGGTCTAGTTAAAAATGAAAATCACCCTTTATTTAATTCAAGCTTTCGAAATACTTTATTTATTCATCGGGAATCTTGGTAAAATGAACATGTGAGAAATAATCTATTAACATCATAAACACTACTTACTAAATGCGAGAATTATAAATTAACTAACATTATTGTACAGAAGAATTGATTACAATTTAAAATCACAACTTAAAACGCAGACAGTAACTGAAGTATACCAAATTTTAAAGATTGACATGTATACCTACTGCGTTACAAACTAAATCTCTTAGAAGATATGATTTAGGAAGCATGTTATAGAATATATGAATAGGTGTTGCTTAGATTATCTAGATCAGTTTTGTAATTTAAAGTCTCTTGAGTACTGAAAATGTGAGTCATTTCAAGGAAAAGTCTGCTTCTATAATAAATATCTGTGTCTAAAATTTTAACTTTAGGAAAATTTGGAATGTGGTTGGTGTTTATACCATGTTTTGCTAAAGCACAAGAATTTTTTCCTATTTTACAGTCACTTCTATGCCGAGTAAGTCTTGTTTTAAGCTATTGTGATGTTTGTCCAAAATATACTTTATTGCATTCGTTACAAGGAATGGAATATACAACATTAGATTTACTAAGAGCTGGAGATCTGTCTTAATTTTGAAAAAAGTTTTTTGATAGGTTTAATGTTATATTTCGCTATACGTATTTGTTCTTTGTTTAAGATATTACATACTAAACATAACATCAATCTTATGTAATATCTTAAACAACGAAGAGTCATCTTCATTTTTAGCTAGACCGCATCCCGGTACCATATTTATATATATATATATATATATATATATATATATATATATATATATATATATATATATATATATATATTTAAATAAGACATTTTTTCTTTAAAACTTGTGTAAATAAACGTAAAAATTAATTCAACGTTTCGGGAACGTCCTTTGTTCCCTTTGTCAAGAATTTATTTGACAATTACAGAAATTGAAATAAGGTAACTATTTTTAACAAGTATAAAATATGAAACAAGGTAACTAATTTAAATGTAATCTGGACGAGTGTGTTTGACTTCGGGTAGTTGGTCTAGTATGTGATGTAGAAGGTGCAGAAGTGGGGACGCCAGGAATAGTTGCAGCATAAGTGTTTGAAATTTCTGGAAGATTTGGAGTTGGTTGAAATGTAGAATCAACTTGTTTAATGATATTCTTCCAAATTTGTGGCATTCTAGAAGTGTCATCTCGTTTATTGAGGGCGTTTGGTCTTTTTTCAATTTCAACTGCTTCTCTAATAATTCTTTCTTGTAAGGTATATAGAGGTGCAATTAAACGGATATTGTTGGTATTAATTTGGTGTCCTGTATCTAAATGATGTGTAGCTAAAGACGATGAAGGATTGTGCTGCTTAATTGCTAGTTGGTGTTCATCGGTTCTCGTATATAATATTCTGTTAGTTTGTCCTATATAAGTTCTTCGACAGTTGTTGCACGGTATCTCATACACTCCTTGGCTTTCATTAGGAATTTTGTCTTTGGGGTTTCTTAAAAGTTGGGACAAAGTTGAATGTGGTTTGAATACCGGTCTGAAGTCGTTTTTGGGAAATTTCTTTGCTATTCTGTCTGTAATTCCCTTTATATAAGGTAGAACAACAGGAATCTTTCGTTCATTGTTTGACAAGTTATTATTTCTTGGTCTTCTTATTTCGTTGGTAATTTTCAATACTTCTTGATCTTTGTATCCATTTTGAACTAGTATTTTATTAATAGTCTTCATCTCTTCCGTTCTAGAATTTTGTTCAGATAAGTGGTAAGAGCGGTATATCAAGGATTTCATAACGCTACGTAATTGACCAGGATGGTGATGCGAGAGAGAGAGTTAAAGTATCTATTCGTATGTGTTGGTTTTTGATGAACTTTGTGTGTAAATTTACCATTAGGAAGTCTTGTTATTAGGGTGTCCAAAAAAGGGAGTGAATTATTTTCTTCAACTTCCATAGTAAATTTGATGTTGTCGTGAATGTTGTTAATATGTCCTAGAAAATGGTTCAAGTTTCCTTTTCCATGGGGCCAAACTACAAATGTGTCGTCAACATAACGAAACCAACATTTAGGTTTTAAATCTGCAGAATTTAAATCAATGGTTTCAAAATGTTCCATATATACATTCGCAAAAGCTGGAGAGAGTGGCGAGCCCATAGGTGTTCCTTGAATTTGCTTGTAGAATTGTCCTTTGTATGTAAAATAGGTTGAGTGCATGCAGTGGTTTATCAATTTGAGTATGTCTTGGTTTATTGAGTGTTCTTCTTCTAGAATTTTCATCATGTCTTCAATAGGTATTTTGGTAAAAAGTGACGTTATGTCGAAGCTAACTAAAATGTCATTTGGAGCCAAGGGTACAATTTTGAGTTCGTGTAGAAAATCATAAGAGTTTTTGATGTAGGATACAGCATTTTCACAAATCGGTTGAATAACTTTGGCTAGATAACGAGCAAGGTCATGAGTCGGAGAAATGAATGCACTGACGATAGGGCGTAATGGCCAGTTTTCCTTATGTATTTTTGGGAGTCCGTATATTTTGGGGATTCTTGAACTCTTCTCTCTTGGAATTAGTTTCTGTTTTGTTTCTTTGTCTAATTTTGTAGAATTAATGATAGATTTTGTTGTTTTTTCTATGTAGGTGGTAGGATTGTACTGATTTTTCTTATATTCTGAAGGAGTTAGCAGTTCAGACATCTTGTGGTGATAGTCTTTAGAGTTGACAATGACAGTAGCGTTTCCTTTGTCAGCGGGTAGTATTAATATTTGGTCGTCATTTTTGATTTGGTGTAACATTTGGAGGTCTTGTTTGGTGATATTTTGTTTGGGAAGTTTGCAGTTCTGAAGAACGTGTGCTACGTTGAGTCTAATTTCGTCAGCTACCGTAGATTCTGTATCTTTTAAGGCGTATTCTACGTTGGTGATGATGTTTTCTACGGGAATCCGTTTAGGAGTGATGGCAAAATTAAACCCTTTACCTAAAACATTTAGAATATTATGATTAAGTTCTTTGTCACTGAAATTGTGTACTGTCCTTAACGGAAGAGATGAAGACTATTAATAAAATACCAGTTCAAAATGGATACAAAAATCAAGAAGTATTGAAAATTACCAACGAAATAAGAAGACCAAGAAATAATAATTTGTCAAACAATGAACGAAAGATTCCTGTTATTCTACCTTATATAAAGGGAATTACAGACAGAATAGCAAAGAAATTTCCCAAAAACCACTTCAGACCGGTATTCAAACCAACTTTTAAGAAACCCTAAAGACAAAATTCCTAATGAAAGCCAAGGAGTGTATGAGATACCGTGCAACAACTATCGAAGAACTTGTATAGGACAAACTAACAGAATATTATATGCGAGAGCCGATGAACACCAACTAGCAATTAAGCAGCACAATCCTTCATCGCCTTTAGCTACACATCATTTAGATACAGGATACCAAATTAATACCAACAATATCCGTTTAATTGCACCTCTATATACCTTACAAGAAAGAATTATTAGAGAAGCAGTTGAAATTGAAAAAAGACCAAACGCCCTCAATAAACGAGATGACACTTCTAGAATGCCACAAATTTGGAAGAATATCATTAAACAAGTTGATTCTACATTTCAACCAAATCCAAATCTTCCAGAAATTTCAAACACTTATGCTGCAACTATTCCTGGCGTCCCCACTTCTGCACCTTCTACATCACATACTAGACCAACTACCCGAAGTCAAACACACTCGTCCAGATTGCATTTAAATTAGTTACCTTGTTTCATATTTTATACTTGTTAAAAATAGTTACCTTATTTCAATTTCTGTAATTGTCAAATAAATTCTTGACAAAGGGAACAAAGGACGTTCCCGAAACGTTGAATTAATTTTTACGTTTATTTACACAAGTTTTAAAGAAAAAATGTCTTATTTAAACATAAATACTTGTGGAAATCTAAATAGAAACATAATTATATATATATATATATATATATATATATATATATGTGTGTGTGTGTGTGTGTGTGTGTGTGTTTTTACCTGATATTGCTAACAAAAATATCGATAAAGATTTTTAAAAATGTATTATTACTTGGATAGGATGACGTCATAAGATCAGCTCTGTAAATAGTTGGTACGTATTCGTGGATTTTAAACTTGTAGTTATTGTTAATTCGCGTAAAATAATAAAACCATTAAAACCTTTTGCCTTTTGTTTCCATTATATCAGCTCTATATTCTTAAAAACATGTTAATTTAATTTAACTCTATGTTATATATAAGTAATTATTACTTTCCAGTTTTTTTAATGGGGTTTTTATAACTGTTAATGAACACGTTACTATGAAACAATTTTGTGTATGTAATTGAATATGCAAATAAATCAGACATAATTTTCCGAATGTATAGGTAGTGCCTCTTTAGAAGGAGAGAATCTGCCTATATCGAAAGTAGCATTGCATTAGGGCAGAAATTATTTATTTTACGTCATATTTAATTTAGACTTTAATGTATTCAGTTTTGAACTGTAATCTGATTTCCGCACACTATAAGACATAATTTCATTTGATTGATTGAGATTGATCTGGTTGATTTGATCGAGCATGATTTATTTGAGATTGATTGATTAATTAATTAATTGATTTAAAATTATTATTAATTTTATTAAATACCTTAATAACAAGTTTACCTCGAGTAGGATTTATGTATTTAATAAAATTAATAATAATTTTTAATTACTTATTTACCTTTGAACTTATTCGTTCATAACAAAAACTTATACTAAATTAATTGATTTGTTTGTGTGTGTGTGAGAAAGAGCCTAAAGAGAGAGAGAGAGAGAGAGAGAGAGAGAGAGAGAGAGAGAGAGAGGGAGAGAGAGAAACAAGATAGAGCAAGAGAGAGGTGTGCATTACCAACTTCTATTATAAAAAATGTTCATTAGTCTATACGCCACTAGATGGCACTAAAATCAATTTTAAGTCAAAGGGGCCAGGGCTCAGACCATGATACAAGTCCTGTCTTACAAGGCTATGGCCTCCTTATTAGAATACAGTTTTGTATGACGGGGTGAAGGCCTACAGCTGTAAGATTAAGTTAGAACCTACATACAATTGCACCAAGGGGGCCACGATAGGGGCTAAGCTCTACACTTGTCTTATAAGGTTAGGGTTCCCATACCATCTCCAGCCAGGGGGCAAAGACCCGAGAACAAGTTCCGAAGCCCTACACGTGTCTTACAAGAACCTCCTTATTACAAATACAACGTATAAATAAATTTCTCGTACAGGTAAAATATCATCCGAACGTACCCAATAGCATATAACCATTTTAAAACAATAGGATCGATAATTTTAATAATAATATCTTATTAATTATGCAATTTCCAACATTGTATGCGTGTGCGTTTGCCTAACCTCCAGGGGTACTGCTCTTAATACAACCAAAAGGACCTTAATTAGGGTTAAAGCTGTCCATCAAAAATAACCATAAGGCCAACTTCAGGTCCAAGACCAACCCCAAGTCCAAGACCAACCCCTATATCTGCCCCTCACGTGAGAAAGTACAAAAATTGCTGTCAAAAATACTCTAATTAGGGTTTACCCTAGAAAAGAAACCATAGGGGTAGAAAAAACGCATCCTACACGTGGACGGCCATAAAATAGGGAGAAAAAACATGTCCTACACGTGAGCGAGTAAAAACAAAAATAATTAGGGGTTGAAAAAGGCCTCCGAAAAGAAACTACAAAAAATAAGAGTGAAAAAATGCGTCCCCCACGTGGGCGGTCTTGTGACGTCAAAATCCAAGATTGCGGCCAAAGGTGCCTGTATACTACTCCTGTCTATGGTCATATTATTTGAGCTTATTCCCATATTAACCGTTCGATATCCCAAATTTAGAAGTGATATATTGCAAGATGCTTTATTTACATATAATATGCTTTACATAACAGGTATAGAAGAAAATTCTTTAACGTAAAATAATAACAGGCAGATTGAGAATACCAAGGATTGTTAGGAATCAACTTCTTTGGTTTATTTTGGATATTCTATTTATCCGCACAGAGAAACTTTTTTGCATATAAAGAAATAATTTACAGATTGCTAGTGTTGTTACACAAGGTGGGCGTTTCTAGATGATGTGTATAACATATACTATACTAAATCTAACTAGAAAATACCCAGATACTATTAATGATATTTCACAGAAGGAATACCATTACCACCATTATTCTCATTAATAGATATGTAAATGAAAATTGCACAGTTTTTGTTACCTTTATTGGCACAGTTTAATTTTTTAACCACGCCATGTCACATCTGTAGGTCTGTATTACGCTGTACGGTAATTAAAATAAAAAGAACATTGCAGAAGTGGTATTCTTACTATTATCCACCACATTTTATGGTATAGAAGTACATAGGAGATCATTATTATGGGAGTTCATTTCTGAAAAGTTTAGATAAATCCATAGTTCCAATTAATAAACGGCTTTAGAATGAGCTACTCATAAGCCATAGATGACAATGAATCGCTCAACATTAAGCTCCTCCTTAAAGTAATTGTACAAATAATAATAGTTCTCATACATAACGTTACAGTAATAATTTGTGATCATAATTTAAATCTGCCGCAATAAATTTCATCCTACAACCACTAGAGGCGCTGTAGTTGTAGTTTTAGACAAAGAATTGACGCCGGAATTCAGTAGTGTTGGTGATTTGTATTAAAAACTAATCCAAGCTTCACGCAGTTAATTAAAAAAAAATCTTCCCTAGGTGCTAAAGGTTTGCTTTATTGATATTAATAATTGTATGAATTCAGAAAATGTAATAGTACAGAAAAATGTTAGGTAGGCACTCAATTTCTTACTCTAGTAAATTAAGGGCAATGTTTGTCTAAAATTATAGAGCTGAAACTATTAATTTTAACAAAATTTATTTTTTTTAATCATATTTATTTGAAAACAGTTAGTCAAATTGTCTTTATTTCACGCTACGAACAAAAAAATTAATTTACTTCTTAAGCATCTTAACATAACCTCCAAATTTTAACGTAAATAACAAAAAATTATTGTTATTGGGTTTTGTTATCCTTAAATAAACTTAGCTTTATTTCGTTTCAGAGAAACATATCATTAACATGAATAGCCGTCGATTTGACCTCAATATGTTAGAGAATGCTTTCCGGAATATTGAACAAATGGAACAGCAACATGAAGAAGATTTAAAAAGAGTCAAAGCTATACATCAAAAGTACATCAGACTACGTAAAATCCAATATGAAAAACGTCATCAACTTATTAAAAGAATCCCTAATTTTTGGATGGAAACTGTATGATATAATTTTGTTTTCTGTTAATAATTTTTTCTAACTTATAGTTTCATAATCACCCCGTTCTTACCGAATTGTTTGACGAGGATTTGTTAAAATATCTAGATAGTGTGTTTGTAAAAGAAATGGAATTTTTACCAAATGGTTTTGAGTTACGATTTTTTTTTAAACAAAATCCATTTTTTGAGAACCTTAAATTAATTAAATCCTACTATTTAGGTGGTAGTTGTAAGTTTTATAAGCTGGTTTATTACGTTTTATTGAGACATATATTGTAGTTCCTGATTTTACTCATTTCTACCCCGTTCTTCTAAAGAAGAAGTATAAAGCAGAATACGGTCACGATATCTGCAAGCTCAAAACAAATGTTCCTGCTAAAAGTTTCCTGACTTGGTATCAACATGTAGAAGATGCGGCTAATGATACTATAGCCAGAACCATTAAAGATGATTTATGGGCCAATCCCTTGAAATATTTTCTTGTTTCATATAAGAAGTATGGACCTTCTAGTGAAGAGGTACATGATAATGAACCTTCTGTTGAGGTAGATTCAAGTTCTGTACAACCACCAGATAAATCTGATTAACAAATTTGTGACGTTTTAGGTGATATTCTTCAAAAATTATCGTTTATTACTATCAAATGTTAAATTGTTTACCAATTTCTTAGTTTTTAAGCATTAAAGTGTGTTTTTTACTAGATAAATGTTCATTAGAAAAGTTTTTTTTTGTATTGACAATTTTGAGTTAACATTATGTTTCTTTGTTAGTTCCTAGTTTTCTTTTTGTTTGATTTGCTCTATTTGTTGTAAATGAAAATCTCACTCTACGACTACGTAAACATTGTAATACCGCTATTCAATGACAATCCTAAATTTAACTATACATACCATGGAAGTACTAACGGTTCCGGAATAATTAACTACGTCTATAGAAAACTGAATCACGTATTCAAGCAATTATGAATGCAATGAGTCAAGTTTATCAAATAGTCATAAAAACAGTATTGTTTATTTGGATTTGCAATTTCCATATTGGGTAGTCATTTGAAAATTTCAAATTTGCTTTAATAAGGCACATAGCACATCTAACAAATTTACTAGGATATGTTAATAGCACAACTCTTTGTTTCATTTAAGATAAGGGTGAAAGCAAACCTGGTTTGGAACCATTTATATAGGTTCAGATTTTGCCAATGGCATAAATGACTGAAGTGTGAGTAGTTCTGTGGCAAAGACCTTAAACAATAATGTATTGGAAAGGGAAAGAGCAGATTAATATTGCTTCACCAAGTTGTCAATCAGGATACTTTGCAATCTTTATCTCAATGTTTGTGTGTATACATGTAATATGTGTTATTTGTGAAGAAAATCATCAGTCATAGTTCATCAAAGAATTGCAAAACAAGACGTATCCAACGTTACAGTATTAAGTGGAATATGTGAGAAACTTTGCACAGTCTGATTCAAAAGTTACTTCATACTGTAAAATTTTTAAAACTTTTGTCTCAATAGAACACCCTGTATTTTTGGCCTGCATCAGGTGCAGTCGTAAATGTACTATCAATTTGCTATGGCTATGGAATTTTTCGATATGAAGATAATATCACCTGACTGAAATACACAGTATATTTCTTAGTACATTATTTCTTAACGCAACTCGAAGTGAAGGGCAAACATTTTGGTATGTATGAATCTGTTACGTTCTCTTACCGTTATTTTCATAATTTAGGATTAGTTGTGAAAGTTGGAACATACCTAAGAACTACAAAAATAAATAGATAAGTAAATGCTAATTCATCGACAGTTCAAAATATAGTCCATTCTGTTGACGACATAAGGTTAGACTTTTTATGAATGATCTACGAGTACTCTTCAACATTTCACGTGTAACTGTCTGAAATGCTACAATTATTCTTTACCGCATGTTCAATTACGTAGTGGGAGTATTCCTACACACCCATTATACCACCCCAAACATTATCTTGGTAATTAGTTTCTCTAACTATTCGTGGACTCGTAGTTGAGTAATAATGGAAGTTATGACGGTTGACTTGATCGTTTTGGTTAAGGTTGCCTCGTTCGAGTACAGGACAGCATTAAAGAAACCTGGGTTTTCCTTACTATTTTCCCTCACCGACGGTATCACCGACAATAGATTGTCTTCATTTATAACTGGTTGCTGTTTCTCCCGTTTTACGTACTTGACATTACAAGTTTCCGAAAATCTGTTCAGCAAATTTGTGAAACAAGATACTTTTGGGTACCGTCTGTCAGTATAAGTTTGTGTATAAATCCATCTGCCAACAAACAATTTTTACATGACTGACCCAGAGCAAAAGCCATATTAACCATTTCATTTTTGGAAAAATTCTAAATATGTAATGATTTAAGACTACATCGGATGGAGACCAAAAAGACAGGGTGTTCTATTTGTTTTTACAGGACAAGAGAAAGCATCTTTTTCGGATTCGTTCAAAATGAAAAAAATTGAAAGAAAGTCCTATTAAAAGAAATAGTTACTAATAGTAAAATATTTCTCAGACAAGCTTCACATAGAATCATAATCTGAAATAATATATAACTGGTTCTATTTAAGATAACAGAGGAAGTCCCTGTATAATTTACATAGGGAAGCTCTGTATGTACGTCAATGTTTTCAGATCGCGAAGATTTTCGTCACGAATAACTTTTGTACGAAACATTTTGCTTTATATATCATATTAACGGCGTTATCTTCGCACTCTTTTGTCCAGAACCTATATATATATATATATATATATATATATATATATATATATATATATATATATATATATATATATATATATATATATATTACGAAATAGTGCATCCGAGATCCAAATAAACATATGGAATTCGAAATCTGATTTAAAGCCATGCCTATATAACTAATTTTCTGATACATTACAAAATGTTAAAATAACCACGTTCAATTTGTGATGGAATAATTGAAAAAATTCGTTAAGAAATTTAGTGGTTACATTGTGAGATCCATACAAATATTAGGATTTTGATATCCTTTACTATATACATATATATATATATATATATATATATATATATATATATATATATATATATAATGTTCTAAAGAAAGTGAGATCCGCACAGTGTTGTAACATAGTGGATCTCGTTTGATCAAGTAAAGTCAATTTTGTATATTTGTGTAGGTTAATAATATATTAGATGTTGAAGCACAAAATAATATTCTTTTACACTGTTGGATGAAAGAAATGCAAGGATTTAGTTTCAATCTTTAACTACCCATAAGTTTTGCATAGACAGACGTATTTGTTTGAAACCTTACAAATGTCAATTTTCTTAAGTTACCCCCCAGGTAGCACGCATACGTCAATTTGACGTAGAAAAATTATAAAGCTAATAATTCAAGAAGGTATGTACATACCCCTTATTGTCACTAAATTAATTTGTAGATGTATTCCATTGTAGAGTTTGTCGACATCGATGGGGGTGTGAATACAAAATGGTTGACTCCGCGGAAACGTGAAGTATTTTGGCCTCCTACAAAGGAACGGAGTCAATGTAATAAGCTGTTATTAAATGAGTATGATGCTATAGACCCAGACAAATGGGATCTCTTTTCTATTCGTAAATGTTTCTACCAAACAGGCATGACAAATTGCTTTGTTGTACCTTACAATATGTACACCATTTTTGTTTAGATAATATAGTAATTGCAAGAGTTAAATGAAATTGGCAGAAGAAACTTCGGATCTGCAAACGGATGATGCCAATAATAATGCATATGAAATTAAATCTCAAAAAAGGAAAAGGACTAAAAAAGTGTACTCCAGTAGTGATGAAGAACGCCCACCTGGTATTCGCAAACCTCTAAGACCCATTAAATAGGAAACAAGCTGATGATCGTAAGAACACTTGGATATCATTACAAAGATGCCACATTGGTCTTGTTATATCAGAATTTGGTACTCCAACTACGTTGAATCTAATTCTGAACTATATCAGAATCAACCATTTAATTCCCTATTTTAAAATTAATTCTTATCTTTTCAGATCAAGAATCGGAACAGAATTCGCAGGTACCGTACATTCATAATGGTAAGTAAACTTTATACAACTTAACAGCCTTTGCTTCACTGTATTATGTCAGATCTTTTTATTGCAAATTTGTCAAGTTGTGCTGGTGGAAGTAATTCCGATATAGGACGCGGTCTACATTTTAGCAATAGTCAAGGTGTTAGTCCTCTGCATACAGAAGTTGCTACTACTCCCACTACTACGATCAGAGAAGAACTACTTGGCCGTAATATCATAAGGGAAATACAAGGTAATAGTGTATAAATGTAAATTTTGTTTTATTTTACTTGTTACTAAATACACTGTAACGTCAAACATGCCGTATGTATAATGGCATCTGTTCTCATTTTTAGCATATCATGAACAAGTGTTACACTTATTAACTACGGTTAAGGAACAGAATTCGCAAATTGTAAATATATTGAAAGAAAAGTCATAGGTATATTACCTATGATCTCTGTGAATTTGTGCTATGTGTAGTAAGTAATATAAAATATTATCATTACCTTCCTTTACTGTTATAGAGTAATACTTACTTGTTTTTTAATTATGTAAACAATTTTTTGTTACTTTATTGTATACCATTAAAAATTAATTTATGTTTCTCCTTTTTTATTTCACTACATGTATGTAAATAGACGTCATTTGGAAACGTTTATTAGACGTCAACTTTAGACGTTACGACGTCGAGGAATGACGTCTTGAAGTTGTGACAAATGTAAGTCATTTTCTGGGACTAAAGCCGTCAATGTGTTGGGTCATGTTAGGTCAGGACAAAACCTTGAATGGACGTCAAAATGGCGTGTGTGTGCTACCTGGGCCATAATTTTATTATTTATAAATAATAATCTTTTTACTTTATGCTTTTGTGTCCAATTATTTAGTTACTGTTTTAAATTATTGACAAATATGTAGTTTTACATACAAAATTTAGTGTAAAATAGGAACGTGCATTACTTTGTTTAATCATTTTTGTCACATTAAAAATTTTTAATAAACTCAGTTATGAAGCTACTAACAGATACTAAGTAAATTAGTGGAATTAAGTAAAACATCTATAATACTGTTGTAAAATATTGAATTGCAGAAAGTAGCTACTCATTTTTGAAAAAATATAACAAAAAAATATCTAAACAAAAATTCGTTTATTTTTAAATCTGTTAGGTTTTAGTAAAAAAAAACACAAAAGGTAATGACATTATGTAGTTAAAGTGAGATCACTTTTTTGTATATTCGTTAAATACAAAAGCTTTTATTTTCTTCCAATCTTTGTTCATCATACAGTCGTATTGGTTTTTAAATTGTGTTATTTCTGATTCATTAGGAGGTTTTTTCTTTCATGTTTTCTTTAAAATATGCTCGGGTTACATGTTTTTGGTTTTCTGTCCATCTAACTTTAGCGTGCTTTAATGTCTCTGTTTTGCTTTTAGTTACCAACACCTGTTCACTTTCATCAGTAGTTATGACTAAAAATTTATTAGATTTCATACCTCAGCATCTAATTTTTAGTACTATACCTTGTTTCTTACCAGACTTCTCCAAATCAGCTGCTTTTTTATTACGGTTTTTATTTTTACTCAGTTTTTAATATTTTGTTGTTTTTGTTATTTACGCCTAAACTGGAGATTAGCGAATATCAAAATTATTACATTACCGTTGCATTGTGATTTCTGAGAAGTAGTAGCACAGATATCTGTGGTAGTAGCATCAGGTTGATTTCAAATTCAGTCACATCGATATCGCTTTCACCTTGTTCACTGTTATCGGTAACTAATACTTCTTCTATATCTTCCATTTCTATAGGTTCGTCTTGAGATTTCAATAATAGCTTTGTTAATTTAGCTGTTTGGTAAATTTCTTGTGGTAATCTAAACAAATAATGAAAAATAAGTGAAATTTATTATAGAAACACAAACCTATAATAGTTTTGATGAGTCGTTACGGTATGTCCTAAAAATGTACATAGTTGTTCGAATTCAACAGAATTTAAGTTATCAATTTGTGAAATTGTAGCAATATGCTTTCGCAACTTTCCTGAAGTCAATGCGTTAGGATATTCAGCACCTGATTCCTTTGCCAATATTCTCAATGCGGAGTAGCCATCCATGCATGTATCTTTATTTACAGTTGCAAATAAAAATGGATTGGAAGAGTAACGTATTTTTGAAGTATAGAAAACAACACTGGCATAGGTTTATGACGTTTTCCTCAAATTTGAATTCGTTTATATTTTTTGAGAAGAAATTTTTCGCTTCCTATTAAATTTGATATAAACTCGTCGGATATAATATCATTTCTTTCTTTTAGGTAACTTTCTAACTGCATTCTTTCGAGCTCTCCTACACGTCGTCTGTTCAAGGTGATCAACAGAGTGTAACAACATTTTTGTAATTGGTTAAAAGATTTGCGATCTTTTTCGTCGTTGTTTAATATATCATAACACATTTTTGCTTTCTCCTTAACAAATTTATTAAGTCTTTTAATATCAGCTGTTAAAGGTATTATAGTAGGTTTCTTCCATTGACTCTCAAATAAATTTTGATTAGCAACACTGCTAACTTCTGCATTCCAATTTGTTACTATAAGCTGCCTTAAAATTTTGATTTCTTTTGCTTTTTTATTAAAACCGATACCCTCGGTGAATATCGTATTTTGTTGTTGAATTTCGGAAAAAGCATGATCGCATAATTTTTTTAGCGTTGTGCCCATGTGAAGAGCCAGAGTCTTCGTGTTAAAGCCGCTAATATTTTGCGTACATGAAACAAAATATTTAAAGTTGTCAGGTTTGAGTGCTTTAAAAAAGTTATCATCTTTAATATATAATGCCATGTTTTGCAATAGACGGGCTAGTTCTCTTAACTTATTTTTAGTAACTTTTGTTAAGTGATTATGACGATGCCGTTTTGCATAAAATGATCCAAATCAAAGTATGAGGGGATCACTTTTTGCAATAAGTGATATACTGTCACAGCGCATATTAAGTACGACTTCTTTTAATCGTAGTGTACTAACAAATTTTTCGTCTACACAACGAAAAGCTAAATAAGTTTGAGCGTCAGAAGGGTTTAATTTTCTATTTGCTTCGTTTTTCGGTCGTTGATAACACTTATTAACATGGCGGTTTAAATACTGTTTCACATAGTATCCATGGCAGTATAAACAAGAAACAATATTTTCTGGAGACATATTTTTTGTAGGCCTCTTAACAACTTTTATTTCTTTTTGTGCAGGAGACAAAAAATTACCTTTTTTTCTTAATAAGTTAATAATTTTTTTTCTTTCGATACTCCCTATTTTCATATTCATAAATTGTTATACCGACATTTCTGAGCTATGTTTTCTTATTAAATGTCTGCTAAAATTTGTAACATTTTCAAACCAATACAGACAAAAGTCCTTTTTGTCCCATATTCTTTTGGATCTATTTGATTTAGCAATTTCTGAATTTAAATACTAGAATACACAATGCAGTAGAGAGTGTAATAAATTAAACATTTAGGGGCCGATTTAACAAAGTTGTTACGTATCCGATTCTGTATAAATAATTTACACTATAAAATTCGTAAGTTTTCGAGTAACCTTACATCGACCCCTTTAATGTTGAACAAAAATATCACTTACCTCCGGTACATTGAAGGGGAGCTTTCCAGAATCAAACGCATCTAATGTATTTAGTGTATTAATACTAGTATTATTGGTAATTATTTTCAAATGCTGATCAATCATATTGTTGTTATCAGTGACGCTATTATCAATAATTGTTGTCGACTGTTGTTCAATAATTATGTTATCAGTAACGTTATTATCAGTAATTGTTGTCGACTGTTGTTCAATAATCATATTATCAGAACAGTTCTGTTTTTCATTTAAACTATTATCGTAAATAATGACTGTAAATTTATCTTAAATAGGAATTTCAGGAGAAAAAGCGACGGGATAGCGCGTTTCTGTATGTGCCGTTTTTGAGTTCTTATTTGACACCGAATGGAGTTCCTATAATTACGCCAATGAATAAAACCTTATTATGAACTGAAAAAGCAAAATTAGTATGTAAAATTACTACTCACCTCAACGCATGGGCGTAGCCAGCTAAGGGCAGGGAGGGGCAACTGCCCCCCTTGGAAGAGCAAAAATAAATTAAATAATTTTTAAATTTTAATAAACAAAAAATTAAATCTAAAATATACATATTTTTCTGTTCTGCACATTTTTTTTGTAATCTGTTTTATATGTTTTGTTTGTTGTTGTGGTCGTTTGGTTGCTTTTATGAACATTTTAAAATTAATTAATAAGCTATAATAAATAAAATTATTCGCGTGTCCTTTGTCACTAAAATATATTTCATCAGCAAAAAACAAAGCTGTTTAAAAAACTGACATAGTGCTAAATATATGTTAATAGCGTTTTCGATCTATGCATTTAATGCATTGGTGCACACCAGAATTGTCTCACCCAAAATTGGATAAAAACGAGTGTTCGATTTACTCTCAGGATACTTCAATTTTTCGTGTTCGATTCAACCACTTAACAGTCGGACATTTTTGAGAAAAATGGTAAAAAATTGTCACTTTTTTTGTTTTCATTTAACTACATTTTTAATCCTATTAATTAATTAAAATAAATTTACTCAATAAGTAGTTTTAGTGTGAAATATTTTGAAACATTCAATACACAATC
Source organism: Vesta saturnalis (assembly GCA_036346205.1). Taxonomy (NCBI): domain Eukaryota; kingdom Metazoa; phylum Arthropoda; class Insecta; order Coleoptera; family Lampyridae; genus Vesta; species Vesta saturnalis. The sequence continues at coordinate 1,731,449 of JARFJB010002075.1, forward strand.
CTACATCAGAATCCGAAATAAATACTCTTATAACGTACGTAAGACCTGCACCAACAAGTTAAAACAAAAGTTGCCTGAACGAGACTCGGATCGTCAGTGTACGGAAAAATGTCACGCCCGAGTGCAGTTCGTGCAAAACTATCAAGTGGTTAAAACACAACTTGCTCCAAATCCTAACATAGGACAATATTTTTGCAACAACTATTGAGTTGTGTGTAAGTGCTCTTGTCTAGCGACAGTGTCCTATTTAATAGTGTAACGAAACGCCACTGGTCTTCTTCGAGAAAAATCGAGATACAAGTGAGGAATATACGGGAACCGGCGATGCGAATGTTCTGGCAATTTCTAGGCTCAAAAAGGTTATATAAAATTGCCTATCCGGCGCGAAGACAGACAGTACAGTACAGTACATAGTGCAGGATACGAAGTTGCATACGGCGAATAGAAAGCGAGGCGCGAGATTTAAAAGCGGAATAGTTAAAAAGTGTTGAGAAAGTGAATATTTGTGTTGTTTTGTTAACTTTATTGGTTTTAAATAAAGTTGGTGTGAATAGTTATCAGTGTTAAATTATTGCCTGAGAAACAAGAGGAAAATCCGTAACAATAGTTTTACCACAGAATAAAGAGAAGAAATCACAGAAAAGACAATATGGATATAAGAAATTGGTTACAAAAGGTAAGTTAAATAATTTCAGTAGAAAATTAAATTTTTAATTAAAACTTTAGACCAGCACCAAATAAAATAAAACTACCATGTAATGATAGCTTATAATGTAGATATGTTATATCCGATGTTAATTTTGTTCAAAATTATTTGTATCGCAACGTTTGGAAAAAATTCAATTGCAGCCCTTTACAAAATTGCCAATTGCTCTTTACTCTTTGCTTGTATCTTTGTGAAACAATTTTTATTAGCTTTGGCAAAAGATTCTGTGCATTATTAATATAATTTTATATATTTTTCATTATTATGATGCCGACTTTTTTGCCTTCCAATTATAACAAAATTACAATAATGCACCGATTTTGACAGCTGATATCTCAAATGGGACTAAATATAAAAACTTGAAATTTTCACATATTAAAGATCAAACAGCACTTTATACGTGCTATTAATTTCATTTTGTGTTTTTAATCTAGAGAAAAAATATTAACATCGGATATAGTATATCCACATTATAAGCTATCATTACATGGTAGTTTTGTTTTATACTAATTTTTATACTAGGGACTAAGAACAAGAATGATATTAGGTTATTATTTTAGGTCAAAAATCTCTAAAACGGAAAAAGTTCATGATGACAGTAGTGGAAGTGGAAGCAATGATTGTGATGAAGATGAAAATAAAATGGTCGGAACATCAAAATCGGAATCTATTTTTGAAGGAGGCTCAAGTAGTTCTTCAAATCTACATGAAGCTGTCTCTGGAACTGGGACCTCTAAACAAACTGAAGAACGCGATGGCTACCATGAAAATGACATTGGTCGTTATGTTAGTTGTGCCAATAACTTGCCTTCTGAAAAAAAGAAGGAATTGTTGACAAACCCTTGGGTTCCATCATCCAATTACGATTTTGCTTCTGATGCCATTCACTTGAAAAGAAAATTTAACCATCGCTGGTTAGATCAATATACTCCATGGCTGGTGTACTCAAGTCGTTTGAAAGGTGCTCTATGTTTGTATTGTGTTTTATTTCCGCCAAGAATTGCTACAGTTAAAGGAGTTTTGGGGTCATTTATGGTAAGGCCTTACATGAAGTTTAAGGATATACATGAAGATTGTAGAAAGCACGTTGGCAGCCATTACCACAAATCTTCAACAGCTGCTGCAAAATCATTTCTTGAAAATGCTCCTGTTGATGTCCAGTTGCAAATAGGGCACCATAAGACGATTGAAGAAAATAAACAAATATTGTCAGCAATTATTTCATGCATAATATTTTGTGGAATTCATGATTTGCAGCTTAGAGGAAAACAAGGAAATGAGGGAGTTTTCTTTGACCTTTTAAATTTGAGGATTGACTCTGGTGATGAGAAGCTAAAGAGCCACTTGGATAAATGTCAAAAAAACGCAGTCTATACCTCACCAACAATTCAAAATGAGATTATAAAATTATGCGGTAAAGTTATCAAAGAAAAAATAATCGAAGACTGTAAACGGGCAAAAGCTTATGCTGTAATGGCTGATGAAACAGCAGATATCGCTGGAAAAGAGCAGCTTTCTATTAGATTAAGGTTCTATGATGAAAGCCAAAAAATAGTCAAGGAGGAATTTGTAGGTTGCATTGAGTTAAAACGTCAAGATGCTTCTACAATCGCTAGCGAAATTCAAATTTTTTTAGAAGATAATAATTTTTCCGCCGATAATTGTATGGGATTCGGATTTGACAGGTGTTCCACGATGGCCGGCTAAAAAGGTGGTGTACAGGCCATTCACAAGAAAATCTGCCTATCCATTGCACTATGCAGTTACTAAACCAATATTCATCTTAGGCTTAAACATAATTGCAAGATACTCTGCAATTTTGGAACCCGTTGTAAACGTTTTACAAGATAAAAGTATGAATTTGGTTATGGTGAAGAAACATATTGATGATATTCTAGATGTAATCAAAGAAGAATGACAAGATGTCGAAAATGTTTCTTATGAATTATTTAAAAAATCACTTGATATCGCAGAGAAAGTAGTGGTTGAGTTGTCAGTACCACGAGTCACTCAAAAGCAAGTACACAGAAGTAATCCACCATCTGAGTCTGCAGTTGAATACTGAAAGCGGTCAATAATCATCCCCTATCTTGATTCTTTAACTTCGTCTTTGGATGCTAGATTCTCCAACGAAAATACACCTGCTTTTGCTTTAACTTATCTTCATCCTTCAAGCATGCTCAAAATGGCTTCAAAAGATTTCAAAAATAATGCAGAATCTTTCATGGAATTTTATAAGTTGGGTGATGTCTCTGCAGAATTAGATTTGTGGTACAATATGTGGAAGAAAAAGAATTTAGCAGAAGACAAATTAAAGGACATTGAAGTGGCTAGACTTTTGGAGGAAGCTAATGTTTTTTTCCCTGCAACAAGGCACGCACTGCTAATATTAAGTGCTTTTCCATCCACTACTGCTACCGTGGAAAGATCGGTCAGTACCCTGCGAAGGGTAAAATCCTGGCTCAGGAGTACAATGGGTGATGACAGACTCACTGGGTTGTGTTTGATGAGTGTGCATCGAAAATGTTTGAAGGAAAATCAGGACTGCATAGTGAAGAAGGTTTTGGATAAATTTAAACCCAAGAAAAATGTTATTAGTTTAATTTAAGTATAATTAAAATCTCAAAGTTTTGTTTTCATTTGCCTTTTCTTTTTATCCTAAAATTTTACATTTTGAACGACCATGGACCATGGTTTGCCCCCCCGTTATAAATCCTGGCTACGCCCTTGCCTCAACGTCTTTAAGAAATCTATTAATGCGTGAATAATCGTTACGATTATCACTATCAGAAGAAAACCTTATTAAATCTGATTCCTGTAGTAAATACAAAATGATATATGATTACTTGCATTTAGTTATTTGTATTGCAACCTACTAATTCACTATCTACAGAACTTGGTATATAGTCGGAATCGGCAACCGAATCATCAACATCAGAGCTTGTACTACACTCTAAAATAAAGATGTGATTTATAGTCTCATATTAAATAAATAAGTTTAAGTTAGTTTTCAATTTTATCAGAAAAGAAGGTTTATATACTCCATAAACGCACTTCAAAAGCAACTACAAATAATTTTCTCCAGTTTAAGATTAAATTGAATTATTTTAGAAGTTCAATAAAACAGTTCTGGAAGCAACAAGAGATAAAAAGTAGATATACTCATACTAAAAAAAATTTGCTCACGAAGATTTCCCGATGCTAAATTAAACGCAGTGCAATGCACAATGCAATTTAAGGTTTAGTTTCGTTAGTGGTATATATTGTACAGTCTGGTAAAATCTAACCTACCCGCTTTCGTATTAATCCATCAATTTTGCAAGAAAAATAAGGGTAGACATTTTTATTGTGCTGGTCATTTATAACAATTAACATTTAACTAAAAACTTAGGTACCTAATTAGAAAAAAGACCTAGAATACACTGGAAATACCTACGTCTATTGTTCTTGCAAAATTGGAAGCTTAATACGAAAGCGCACAACTTAGATGTTGCTAGACTACCTATATGTGTTTAAATATAAAAAAAATAGAGTAAAGTAGTTCGAGTATTTTCTGAAATAGATAAATACCATCTTCATTTCTTTAAGTTTTATAGTTTTTATTTAAAACATTAATATTTCCTTTTTTGTTTTTCCAGTTTCGTAGTATTTTTAGTTATGATACAAAGATATTATTGAATGTATCTACAGAGTACTGAGGTTTTTTTGTGACATCCTGTACCTTGGATTTATTTAAAAATAAAGCGGTTATAATTTTTTACTGTTAGTTATAAAAAATAATGTACTGCTACAAATGTTCAGTTAAAACAACATTACAAAGAACAATTTTGCAATATTAAATTTCCTTTTAAGGAACATATAATAAGTAGGTATACATGATTGAGCGTTGATAATTCTTATTTATAATAAAATTCTCTGTTTTAAAAAAATATCTAATTTGCTTGGGCTGAAAAATTCAGCTAATAAAGTTCGTATTACGGCAACAGTATTAATCACGTCTCAATCATGATATCTTTTTTCCTTCGTAAATAAAACGTACATGTGAATTGATATCAATTACGTCATTGTTTAGTCTAATTAGCATTTATTTACGCGTTGTATATATCATACCCTCGTACTTTAAAGGTTAATAATATTAACACAATAAAACCTTACACTCAAAAACCGTGGTAATAACAAAATATTCCGAGCAATGAACGCTCTAAACAAAAATAATTTTTTGCAAAGTTGTATATTGCTCTTGAGGTCGGTTAAGTTAATAAGTTGTAATTATTTTCAGCTCAAATTCTACTGAGCCTTTGAAGTACTGCTGTACCGATAAAGGGACAACAATTTTTAGAAATGGTAAAAAGAGATCATGATATATTTTATAAACACACTTTTACGTGTTGGTTAAATTTATAGCTGTAAAAAGTTTCAATTAGTAAAATTACAGCAATAAATACTTATGTTAATAATCATTTACTACTTAATAGTTATACTAATTTAACATAAAACTTTTTACTTACCTGACTTTTTTGCAAGTGATAGAATTCTTTTTGTTCTTGAAGATACACGTTCATGCATTTTAAACTTTGACGAATGCGAACCAAATGTGACTACCGCTAACAACGATGTACTTATATATGTAACAATAAGGGTATTCATCGCATAAAACGAGATCAGCACTGTTGTCGTTTTTCGGAATTCGTATTCCTTGATTGTGATTTAAATCCGATATATAAAAATTACTTTAACGCCATCACAAGAAGTACAATGAATTTATATATATATATATATATATATATATATATATACGCTAGTAAAGATATGGAATTTGAGTTCACATAAAACTTTGAATTTGACATTTACTGAAAACAGGGTTTGACTTTTTGAGATCCGGCCTTCGGATCTCATGATCTCAAATTCATGATGTATATACTAAAAAGGATCTCGGTTCTATGTTTTATATATATATATATATATATATATATATATATATATATATATATATATATATATATATACATTTGAAAAATAACATTGGTTCATATCATTTAGTTTCAATTATTGAAAGTATTAGATGCAATCATGTTAGTAAATAAAGAGACAATTAGAAATAAAATTTATGTGAATTGAAAAATTATTATTTGATGCAAAAGTGAAAAGAATCATTTGGTATTGAATCATTTATATTGTTAAAGAATTTAAAAATTTTGCAACAAAGCTAGATTGTATTGAAGAACAAACTATAGTTGATTATTACTTGCAAAATTTTATGATTATTTATAGTTAGTTTGTAGGTTCATCAACAATTATTTTTTAGTTAACAATCATTGTTTTTTGTTAGTGAAATCATATTTATAGTTGATCTGCAAGAAGATCATTAGAGATTTGTTTATTGATGGTCAGTTATCTCTTTATCTGCATAGTGATAATCATTTTTCTTTAAAAATTTTTATTAAAATTAACTTTAAGACTTATTTAGTAAACAATAATTGTAATTTTATTGGTGACTTGAGTTTTAACATTAGTATTAGATGAAAATGTTGTCAACATCTGCTAACAACCTCATAGCAGATGTTGAGAACATTCTAGAACATTTTCATGCTAATACTAATGTTTTAAGAGCTCAAGTCACCAACAAATTACCAATTACTTGTTTAGTTCACCTAAATGCAGTCTTGAAAGTTATGTTTTTAATAAAGCTAGGAAGTTTCTTAAAGACAACAATGATGTACTTATCACTAGTGCAGATAAAGGAGAGATAACTGTAGCCATCAATAAAACAAACTACATTAAAAAAGCTAATGATCTTCTTGCAGATCAACTTACAGTACAGTAAAATTTGACTCTACGTTCACTACACAAAAGAAAGACAATGAATTAGTTAAAACATTAAAGGAAAATAATTGTATTGATGAACCTACAGCTAAACTCCTAACTATAAATAATGCAATAGCACCCAAATTTATGGGCTACCTAAAGTACATACAAAATATACTCTTTAGACCTATAGTTTGTTCTATCAATTCACCAACACACTTTGTTGCAAACATTTTATCAAATTCCTTTAACAATATAAATGATTACAATACCAAAGATTCTTTTACTGTTGCATCAACATACAATAATTTCAATTACCACATAATTATATTTTGATTTCTCTAGACGTTGTCTCTTTATTTACTAACATACCATTGGATCTAATACTTTCAATAATTGAAACTAAATGGGACATTATAGAAACACATTGAAATTTTCAAAAGAATTTTTTATGCTAACTATTAACTTTATTTTCAATAATACCTATTTATCCTTCTTGCTACAAGAGTAATGGATCCTCTTTTTGATCATGTATTACTTAACAAGAAAACAATAATAGTATCTCCTTCTTAGATACCAGAATCATAAGAAAACCTAATAACAGCTTAATAATAGACTGGTATCAAAAACCAACTAACTCAGGTAGATATATTAATTACTATTCTAATCATACTTTTAATCAAAAAATTAATATTGTTCTGTGTCTCAAGAACAGAATACTTAAGATTTCGCACCAATCATTACACAAAAAGAATCTAGATAACTTATTTTTGATTTTTAGTAACAATGGTTATCCAAAAACATTTTTAAAGAATTTATGACACAGTACACTATTCAATTCTCAAATTAATTTTCAAAATGCATACTTGACACCAACAAACATGATTAACAAAAGAATCCCTTACATACTAAACTTCACACCAACCCTATCTAATATCTTGAAAAACGAACAAATACGTATACATTAAACCTATCAAAAAACTTTTTTCAAAATTAAAAGACAGAACTCCAATTCTTAGTAACTCTAATGTTGTATATATTCCATTCCTTCTAGCGAATGCAATAAAGTATATATTGGACAAACATCACAATAGCTTAAAACAAGACTTACTCAGCATAGAAGTGACTGTAAATAGAAAAAAAAAAAATTCTTGTGCTTAGGAAAACATAGTAAAAACGCCAATCACATTCCAAATTTTCCTCAAGTTAAAATTTTAGACACAGCAATTAATTATAGAAGCAGACTTTTCCTCGAAATGACTCACATTTTCATTACTCAAGATACTTTAAATTACAAAACTGATCTAGATAATCTAAGCAACATTTATTCATGTATTCTGAGTACTAATTTGAATTGATTCAGTACAACAAGTTTCATAAATCATATCTTCTAAGAATTTTAGTTTGTAACGCAGTAGGTATACATGCCAATTTTTGAAAATTGTCTTTTTAAGTTGTGATTTTAAATTGTAATCATAGCATTGTATTCATCAATTCTTCTGTACAATAATGTTAGTTAGTTTATAATTCTCGCATTTAGTAAGTAGTCTATGTGATGTTAATAGATTATTTCTCACTTATGTTCATTTTACACAGATTCCTGGTGAAGAAATAAAGTATTTCGAAAGCTTTAATTAAATAGTCATTTTCATTTTTAACTAGACCGCATCCCGATACCATATTTTTATAATAACTACGGTCGCTACTTCCCCTAAACTTCATATATATATATATATATATATATATATATATATATATATATATATATATATATATATATATAATCGTCGGTTATAGGAACAATGCAATCGACTATTAAAATACAATCAACGCCGACGATTCTTTTTGTTAATTAAAACTTCTTCATCAAAACTACATTTATCAGAAAAACCAATAAAGTAAGAATATCATTAAAAATTGAATATAACTTACTCAGGTATGAGTCCGAATTTGAAACATCGATTTATTTGCAAATTATTATGTCAGGGAAAGTCCACAAGATGCAGTAAACTAAACTAAATATCAGATTTTTTTAAGAAAGAAATGTCCAAAAATTAAACTACTGATACGTAAATTGTTAATTGTTAGTTTACACTATTCTTTTGTAATTATGAGATGTAATAAAATTTAGATAAAAATCAGTTTGAAACCAGTTAGTGTAGAAATAATACAAGAATATTGCAAATTCCACACAATTGATTTAGAGATATGTGTCTACCTGCGTAAGACGGTTAAACAAAAGACATTTGTCCAATACTTATTTCGATTGTATAGGATTGGGGGAATATTTAATTATTCACAAAACTAATACAGAAAATACGAAACTAATATCAGATTTCTAGGATAATTTTTTTTTCAGTTTGAACCCCCCTGCAAAAAAATGAGGAAAACTGTCTTGTAGCATCCACCGTTGTTCAATAAGGAACTTATCACACAAATTTTAATCTCCTAATGGAATTAACCAGGAAAATGATATCGACCTTCAACTCCCTGTTTCACCCTCTTAAGGAGATTACCCTTTAAAACTTTTCTTGTTTTACACCTCCACCATGTAGGCTTTCATACGTAAAAATTGCATGTCTCTAAGTTAACTAGTTTGGACTGTGGGTTGATGGGTGGATCAGTCATATATGTATAATAATTATTAAAATCGTTATAGCCTTAGTATTCACAATAGCATTACGAATTTGTTAAAAACAAGACGAATACTCATTTTTCGGTTATTGTTCTAAAAAGATGATTCATCCTTCTGAACAACTTTTGAAATATTAAAAGTACAAAGTAACCTATAAATTATTTATGGGCTAATACGGTGAGCTAAACTTTATTTCGGGTCACTATAACTTATAGTTTTACTTGAACACTCGATGTGTTTTCATTTTTTTAATTCGGTTCACTTTTCTGTAATGACTACTTTACAAACTTATTTATTGATATTTACATTATGTTGAATGTGAAATCAGATTTATTTTGTAGAACACTTCACTGTAGCTGTTCCTTTTATGGAAATTTGCTTCATTGTATTATTTCTCCTGCAGTTTTTTGGCAATGTTAGTTTAAAAGAAATTTAATTTTTCACATATCCCATGGCCAATTTTCACTCACTGTGATATTTAAATGTGTTAATATGATTCCTGGCGGTCGCCAGAAGTATTGCCGAAGTACAAAGCATACTAGGGCCAGTACATAAATTTTCATCTGTCAGACACATGTTGTCAAATCAAACGGATTTACTAACGTTTTTTTGTAAAACTATGAAGCTTCCTGCTTGGTATCGAGTATCAATATATGTATAAAATAATTGGCTTTGGTATAATGTTGAAATAGGTCAATTCATCGTAGAGGCAAGCACCGGTAATTTCTAGTATCAGCGCACTCTACGAAACACCAAATAAATAACTAAAAGCAAGAATATTAAGTTAAATTGCTGCACTTGACATCAGAGTTGTTTAGTCTTCTTGAGTTTGAACGTTCCAATTTTCACACTTGAAATTAATTTTTATACTACATTTGAAACTTTTCCGGAACAAATGATGGGAAAGGGTTGGATAAAAACTTTAAACGATACGTGAGTTATTATATATAATTAGCATGTTTACTCAAAATGTTTACAAACTAAATTTTTTGGTCAAATATTTGTAACATTGCTCACTTATATAATAAACGATTGTTACCTTTTACTTTATGAATTTCTAAGAAACAACTGAATTGGTATTCAATTGGTCCATTTTTTGTGCAATCACCATTACGATAAAAAAGTTGTTCTATTCAGTAGTATTAATCCAAAAACGAAATATAAAGATATTAACTCCGCATACAGAAATGTTAAATAATCGTATTTAATACAGCTTCTTGCCCTTGTTTACTACGTAGAAAAAATTAACTATCACAAATGTTCCGGTTTCTTTTTAAATTACCATTATTTTATACTCAATTAGCGCAAAATAAAAAAAACCTAGCATAGCGCATGTAACATTTAATACTTCTTGATTTTAGCGACTAAAAAATGATATACCATTTAAAAACTACAGTAGTGATATTGCATTTTATTTATTACAATGTGTGGGTTTAAGTTAAAAAAATGAATGGAGCTTTTGGGTTAAAACAAAGTGGTGATTGCAAACATTCTGTACTTATAACAATAACTAAGGTTAAGAGATGATACAGAATTATTTATGGTACCTTTAGAAAATTGTTTATAACAACAAACAAGCATCCATTAAGTGTATTGTTTCAAATATAGTGTAATCATGGATAACTTTATTATTGTTAGAAGTACTTGTAAAAAATTTAATTATTGAAGATGATTGCATTATTAAATTAAAGTAATCGATTGGACGTGTCACTTTGATTTATTTACTTGCTGTTAGGATCAAAAAAATATTATTTTAATTTTACAAATGTTTAAAACTCTCAAATTTATTATGTCAACGTAGTTAGCCATTTTCGTGTATGTCATATTATATAGTTGGTCTTTGCTGTTTTGCTACAGTTTGCTTTTACGGCGGCAACGTTGCCGGAACTCAAAAGTACCTATAGTCTGTACCATACTTCAAATTCAGCACGGCCAGCAAAAGGCGTGTATGTATCTCTTCTGGGGAAATTTTTCACAGCGCTGTCACTTTTCTTTTACCTGATGCGCTATTCTGACCTACACTTTTGAGGTATACTTAAAGCTAAGTAAAACTTGATAGCTATAGAAATAATTACTAAAATAATTTTTTCTATGGTAATTAAGTTTTACTTAGCTTTAATAGCTTAAAAATGTGTGTGCAAACGGCCATGAAACAATTAAATATGAAATCAGATAATGCACACATTTATCTTAATGACTGCAATTAAGATAGGTAATAATAGGAGTTGCAAAATACTTTTGTTAGTTTCTTAGAAAGATTAATTAAAAATGTAAAAGAGATCAAACTCCGCGATAATACATACGATGAAGCAACTAAATTGTACATTTATAACTTGGTTATAAAATAAATAAGTTATTAATAAATACAACTTGTAAGTAACTTTTCAGATATTTTGGAAAAAAGATTAAATAAAGTATAATAGAAATTCATTTAACTCAAAATGTCATTTTATATGAATTTAATTATTATAATTTGAAACAAAATCGGTTTTTACCATGCAGTTGAAGTACCGTGTCTAATACCTTCGTTTAATCCCAAGCTAAGAGGATTATATATCATAAAAGTGAAAGTTATGTGTTTAAATAGAATCCGGTTGAGGCGTACGTTTCAATACAGTGGCAATACTGAATTTCAAGTATGGTATAGACTATAAGAGTATACACTTTGTATAATAAAACGAGTTGTGTGTAATCAACCCCTACCGCGGAATTCATAGCGACCTGATAACGTATCAGTCTCAACAGAGTACACTTGTACTATATATATATATATATATATATATATATATATATATATATATATATATATATATATATATAATATATATATATATATATATATATATATATATATATATATATATATATATATATATATATATATTTAGTTTTTCACGAGTGTTCAGTGTTAGTCCTCCATCTCGTGTGTTGATGAGGTTCTTAGGAAGACCTACATTATTTCGACGACTTTTCAACATAATGACAAATACGCTTTTATCGAAACGTGGTCGAAGTAATTTAGGTTCTTTTAAGAAGCTCATTAATACACGAGATGGAAGTGGAAACATAATTCAAAAAGATGAAGTTCAGAACGTGTTATATACATAACAAATATCCTGGTATTAACAGATTATGTACATATTAAGATTCCATTGAATTGAATTGATAATCCCTGTAGCTCAATGGGTAGAGTAGTCACTTAGTCAAGGAGAGGATACAGGTTCGAATCCAATTCGAGGCAATCTTCTTATGTATATAACATTTTCAGTTTTATACTTACGAAAATCATAAATGCTAACTCCATGAAATTACCTAAGGAAATCTATAATTTGCTGATACCAATTATTATTAAGCATTCAGTTATTTACTCGTCGTTCGAGTAACATTAGCGACATGCGAATCACATGACAAAAGCACACATAGTAACTATTACCATGTAAGTTAGTACTGTATACGATTGTTAACAAATTATAAACATATTAAGTTTCCATCGAATGGATTTCGTAACTTTGGTAGCTCAGTTGGTACAGCACTCATCTAGTCAATGAAAGGACATGGTTTCGAATCCCATTCGGAGGAATATTTTTACGTATGAAGACATTTTGTAGCAAACGTTTCTATGTATGTTTAAAATTTACGTTCATATTGTCAACCTAAGTGCATTTTGTGTAGCGTTAGTTGCATACCTTATTGTCGTAAAAAAATGTCTTTTAATAAATTATTTAGATTATTATTCACTGCACATCCTTTTCGCGCTTTGAGTCATTTTCGGTCATTGAACAGGGGTACTTTGAGCGTCCTTCGTTCATTGCTCGAACTACGTGTTTAAGTAGAAGCCATTGTCGCTTTGTTTAATTTTTTTATTTAGAGTGCCAAATTTATATGTTGAGTTTTTAAATTTATCATACGGAAATTTGAGACATTTACATTTCAGGCAACTCAACTTTAGTTATACTCTTACCACTTATTCTACTTTGGTTTTAACTTTACTTTAACGTTAACGTTGCATGGTGATGCAATAGCTTTGCTAATGCAAAGTGGGAATTAAATTACCAAATTTTACTTTGAACCATGCGAAATCAATTCAGTTTGGAGGTTTATAAAGAAATTGTTATATATTTGGAAATACCAGCATATCAATCTGATGTTTACTTCAACTTCCATTAAAACCGCGCAATAAAGTTTAAAGTGATGAGTCGATAGCATTTTTTTATCTGCTGAAGTTCCAGTGACACCCAAAATGTAAAAGAAATTACTCCACATTATAGTTTAAGGCAAATAATTAAGAATCACTAACATTAGTTTGTAACAGATCATCCATTATAATCCAATTAAGTATCGTAATAAAACTCATTGTTGTCACTATTTTTTACTTGTTATTTTCATGAGTTTTTGTGACTTTTCTATTTTTAAAGTTTATTTGTTCCTTAAAAACAAATTGGCGTCCGAGATTACCTTATTTATTTTCAAGTTTGAAGCAACACTTTTTTTTGTAAAGCGAAAATTAAGCAATTCTATTTTTGTTAGTAAGCAAATCAATTGTTATTGAACCTGGACCTATTAACCTACCGATGAGCAGAGTGGCATAAAATCTTCTAGTTAGCCATTATTTTCCATAGCTAATTATAGCTCTGGGATAGAAGTATTAATCAAGTGAGTGAACTATTTATACGGCACCTGTTAAGATTACAATTTCTGGATGGAAATTTGTGAAGTACAGTAAAACTTTCTTCATAAATAATTTACGTTTCGGTAGTTAATCCTTACTATACTTTTGAAGATGGTAAATATTAGTTGACAATACATATTAAGTCGATTAGTTAGCATTAGATCTTAATATTTGTGTTCTGCTGAGGATTGTACCTACTTTGTTTTTTGGAAAAACACTAACACAAGTGATGGATAGTGTTTGTTGGTTATTACTATTGTTTTGTTTGATTCGTCATATTTTAGGTTTCCATATTGCCGAAATTATAAAGCTATCATCACGTTTGTTTAAAGACGAGGAAGGTTTCTTAATTTCAATAGCTTCTCTTACAATCCTCCTGATGCAATTAATTTTATCCTGTTAATAGCTTCTCTTACAATCCTCCTGTTGCAATTAATTTTATCCTGTCAATATTAATACTGAGATCAGTTTCCAGATGATGTGTTGCTAAAGAGTTGGATGCAGCATGTTGTTTAATGGCTAATTTGTTTTCTTGGGCTCTTGTACTATTTCCTATTGGTTTGTGCGATGTAAGATCTTCAACAATTATTCATGGACTCTGATATATTCCTTGATCATCACCGTGTATTTTATCATTAAAGTTTTCTATCAATTGTTGGACTGTTGTATATGGTTTAAAAATTATCCGGAATTCTGTTGTTACTATAACATCAGTTATACCCTTTATGTATGGTGTAAGGTAACCAGCTTCATGGTTTCATCGATTCTATTGTTTGCTCTTGTATTACGTTTGACCACTTTATTAATGATTTGTTGAATTACCTCTAAAGGATACCCATTTTGTTGTAGTATGTTAGCAAAAATATTAAGTTCTTGCTTCTAAATTTAACATCTGTTAAGCGAATTGACCTGATTGTTAAATTTGTTCTTATGTTTAGTAACTAAAATATCTAAAAATGGTAATTGACGATTGTTTTTAAATTCAATTGTGAATTTGATATTTAGGTGTATGCTATAGAGACGTAAAAAATATATAATGTAGGGCCATACAACATATAATAATAATTATACAGGGTGAGTCCTACCACGTATGGAGACCTCTAAAGGGAACATAAAATGAGCATTTAAAAATGTCTACTCCTCTTGCTTAATAATCTACAGGGTGATTTATGTACTTTGACTAAAATGACTCTACGCCATAGCTTTGTGTATGTTGATTTGATTGATATCATATTTTGGTGCGGAATTATGCTATTCCTACCTAATTAGCACATGCGATCAAAATTTGAACAATCCAGGACCGGTCTTTAAAAATTAGGCGGGTTGAATTCTAGAATTCCACGCAACTAATGTAGCTCACATTTTCCCCTCACGTTCATTCTGTTTTTAATAAAAAAATCAAATTTAATAAAACTTTAAAGTCTGGCAAGATATGTGAAATTGTTTATAAATTTTACATAAGAAACATTTAATCTAAAAAATTAACTCAAAGTAATTACTTAATATGTTTCTATTTTTATAATAGTCATGTAATTCGATCTCCAGGGCCGGCTTACAAAACGTATCCAACGTATGTGGCCATTGGCATATCACCCTGTATATAAATGCAGCACATAATGTTTATTTTATCTAATTCCAAACACTGTTTAAATTAATTTTTACTTCTACAAGAAAAAACTTGATACTGAAACGATTTTAACAGTTGGTTTTTTTACAAAATCTAAATAACAAAAAAGAATTACAAAAAATTTAATGTATTATTTAAACAAAGTAAAAACGAAAAATTACTGATTACAGGATATTTTCAAAAACAAAACCACCTGCTTCAATACACTTTCTCTGTCGGACCATTAAATGTCTAAATGACTTCCTGATTGTTAACGGGTCATTTCTAATAATGGCACAACAATTAATAATTCTTTCAATTAATTGTTGCCGTGTATTGATAGTTTTTTCGTATACCATGAGTTTTAGTTGACCCCAAGTGGCTATGTATGGGTCACTACGTCCAATCCACCTGTTCCCTTAAGTGGCGTTGAGATATTGGTGGACAGCAACTGAGAAATGGGATGATGCTCCATCCTGCTGAAAGTACATCCCGCTGATATTAATATGGGCAAGAAGATTTAGCAAAATATTTTGCAAACAGTCTAAGTACACTGTACCTGTTAATGGAACATCAATGAAATGGGGATCAATTGGATACCCGCCCACTACCCCAATCTACACATTTACTGAGAATCCGTACTGTGAACGAGATTTTCGAATCGCATGTGGATTTTCTTGAGACTAAATATGAGTTACGCGAGTCTCTCGTAAATTGGGCTTTGTCAGAAAATAGTATCCTGTATAATAAGCAATCATGGTTAGCAATCCATCTTGCAAATTCCAGTCGTTGAATTTCATCTCCGGGGTGCAATCGTTAGACTAGTTGGATATGATAAGGATACAAATTATTATTTCTTAAAACTCGGCTAATTTTGGATAGGCTAACTCCTAGTTGTCTGCTAACTTTTCGGGTACTTATTTTTGGATATTCTAAGACTATATCAAGTATTTCATATTCTTGTAATCGATTTACGTCGCGTTTTGATTTAAATTGAGGAAAAGTATCATTTTATTTTAGGTAATTAAATGCAGCCCCGAAAGTTTGATGATTTGGAATTCGACGTTCTGGAAATCTTCTTTCGTACAAACACAATATCGGCATATTCGGCTATAGAAAATTTGTTCGGCATTTTTGAAAATACAATAATAACACTTACACAGTCAAAAAAATCGAGCCAACAATCTCTAATAATTAGTTGAGTTGATCGGCCAATTTCCAGTTTTTGCTTTTTGAGCGCGACGTTTCGGAAGCGGACTCTGCTTCCGTCATCAGGCTTAGTCCTTGGAAGGAATGTTTTCGCAATTGAGTCGAATTCATATGTTATGATTTTTTCCCAAGCACTTGACTACTCTCAGATTCGAACTTGGTACCTTTCACTTACTAGTTTGACACCTTTACCGCTGAGTCACTGAGTAATTCAATATATTATTAACATTTAAAAATATTTCGTTAACGTTTGTTAACTTCATCAGTGATTGACATTAATTAGAAATAAACCTCTATGACTTTTACAATTTTTACAAACAAAATTTTGGGTGCGCAATGGGATTGCCTATTTCAGCGGCAATCGCTAATTTAACGATGGAATATATGGAAGATGTTTGCCTTCAAAATTTAAGTTTTTCTTCTATATTTTATTTCAGATACGTTGATGACATTTTACTAACTGCAAAACCTAACAAAATTAATGCAGCTTTAGAAGATTTCAATAACTTCGATAATAAATTAAAATTTGCAGTAGAATTTGACTTACACCGTGAAATTTTGATAATTACATAAAATCAAGTTATATATATATATATATATATATATATATATATATATATATATATATTGTGTGTGTGTGTGTGTGTGTGTGGTTGCGCAGAAGTTTACTGCGCATGTTGCGTAACTTATTGCGCAGGTCTATTGCACTTAAGCTCTTCCTGTATTATTGGAGTCCATGTGGGTTTCATTTCCACACTAGCTTGGCTTATTGGATATTCTGCTAGTGCGATGTATCTGGCTTCCTTGAGCTTTCGACGAGTTGCGTTCTCGCCCTTTGCCACTATCTGTATGTTATGCCATTGGATACGGTGGCCTTCGCTCCAGACATGTTCGGTGATTCTAGACTTTTCTGTTTCCCCCTTTGTTTTCGCTCTATCGTACCAGCTTTTTGCCACGCCGAACTTCACGTGTTTGTGGTGATTGGAGTTGTTGTGTAGGTACATCCCCGAGGGGGTAGGTTTCCTGTATACACTTGTCGTGAAAGTATGAAAATGTAAACTTTCATCATTATCACACATAATAAAATATTTATATTTTTAGGTTTTTTATATTAAATATGTTGAAAACAATTTTGTCAAAGTTGAAAAATTAAAACCTAGACATTAGCCTACTATTAATATAACAGATTGAGAAACGTATAAAGCAATAGAATTCAACTTTAATAAAGAATAATTAGGTCATTAAAATTTAAATATTGTTAAACTGTCTTAAAGATGTCAAATCAGAACACCCTCTAACAGCAAGGCTAACAATGAAAAATATCAGCCAAAGAACGCATTTAACAGTTATGATGTAAGCTGTTAAAAACTTCAATTTGAAAATGATAGAATCATTCACAAATATGCACATAACACCAATTAAAATAATCCAGTTAAATCTAACAAAGATATACCTTTGTCAATAATTGCAAGTGTTAACAATGAAAAGAATAATGTAGAAAGTTTTTTGTAATTTTTTAATTTTAATCTTAATTTCAACTACTTATGTTAAATTATAGTGCTGTGATAATTTAACATATAATTGGTAAAGAATTTGCTTCAAGGTCTAGGAAAAACACAGCAAGAAACCTAGACAGACCAAACGTCAAAATTAAAATCAAAAGGCGTATCATTGTGACTTTTTTTAACACATTGACGGACAGGCCGGCTATACCCGTCATGTTTACAGGGACATCACTGCTCTGCCCGTCGAAATAAATATTGACACCACGGCTATTCCCGTTAACGAAAGTGTGTAATTCATAGCTTTTCATAAAGATGTGTCCCTGTACGCAGATGTAATGTTAATTGCATACACATTAAAAATTTGTAGAATTAGTTTTAAGGCTGACTTTGATTGACCTATTAGTTGTGATTTTGCAAGCGTTGTGAGTGTAGGTACTAATTATATTTGCGGAAACGTGATTATTTTGGATAATTTCAAAGAGTAAGAATTTGCCAGTATATTAGTTGATTGTTCTATTATGAGATAATGGCTTGTCGTCAACATTATTTAGTTACAATGATTAATTGTATTTTAGTTGTGTTTATTATGGATAAAACAGAAGAGCGTTTATTGAGACTGTTTGATGAAGTTGATTCAGATCAAATTTCAGACGACGGAGACGTATTATATGCCGAAAGTGGTGATAGTGGCAATGATTCAGATTCGGATGTAGGTAGTACAGTAGCGGAGCAGCAAGTTAGGAACGAGGAGTCAAATTCAAATGGTGAAGATGAGGTTGATGATGTGGTTGATAACCGAGCTCAGGTAATTGATTTTATTTGACAACGCAAAAACACTCTGATAAAAGGTAGAGCGACGCGTCGCGGAGAAGCTTTAATTTTTTTTTTTTTTTTTGGTGCTATGATACTGACAAACCACATTGATCAGCATTTGCGATATCATATCATATTGCTGTATCTACGCAAAGTCTTTGTATTTTACTGTCATTTTTACTGAAATTCGACTGTTTGTAGGCTGAACAAAATACCAATTGGTTAAACAACACCGGAGAGATTGATATATTTCCATTTGAAGGTGTTCCTGGAGTAAAGATTCAAATTGTAGATGTTACACACATTGCCATATTTAAGAAGATATGGGATTAAGATATTATGGACTTATTGATATACTCGACAAATAACTATGGAAAAGAATTGACTGAAGCTTCGCGTCCAAAAACTAGACACTCTAGAACTACGAAGTTTAAACCTGTTGACATGGACGAAATGAATAAGTTTATTGGACTTTGTCTATTACTGGGACAACTGAAGCCTCACAATATTCGAGCTTTGTTTAGTTTTGATCCATTAAATTATCATCCCATTTTTCTAGCAACAATGAGTGGTAGACGTTTTGAGCAAATACTACGTTCTTTCTGCGTACACAATAAATCAGATGGGCCTGCGGGAGACCGCTTGCATAAGGTAAGAAGTCTAATACAAAAATGTCTCAAAAACTTTCAAGACTGTTATTATCCATCCAAAGGGTTGTCGTTAGATGAATCTTTATTATTGTTTCGAGGACGATTATTGTTTAGAACATACATGAAAAACAAGAAAACAAAATACGGGATTAAATTCTACGAACTGTGTTCCTCAGACGGTTATGTTTGCAATTTTGAGATATATAAAGGACGAGGTGAAAAAGAACCTGGTGAAAATACTAGTATAATAAAGTCCTTAGTATTGAGACTAATGTAGCCTTATTTACAAAAAGGCCATCATCTGTTCATGGACAACTATTATAACAGTGTTTCATTAGCTAATGAACTGTTACAGAGAAATACACATGTAACTGGGACATTAAGGAAAAATAGGGTTGGTAATCCTAAAGAAATTACCAAAAAGAAGCTGAAAAAGGGGGAACATGTGTGGCAACGTCAATCAAAAGTGTATGTGTCACTATGGAAAGACAAAAGGGAAGTTCTTGCACTTACTACTGCCCATCATCCTAAATTGGAGAAAAAAAAACAGATATGGTCAGGAGCTTGTCAAGCCAATAGAAATTGTAGACTATAATCAATATATGTCAGGTGTTGATAGAGGAGATCAGATGATCTCCTACTACTCATCTCCACGAAAAACAATATATTGGTATAAAAAAATTATTTTTCATTTATTAGACATCTCTGTATGGCATTCATTTTTTATATACAAGAAATTAACTCAGAATAACACGATAAAATTTATTGATTTTAGACAGCAGCTCATAAAATCGTTACTAGTTGTTGATTATAGAATAAGAGCCGCCTGCTTATGAAAGTACCACCTGAATAGCTTCGTCATCAACTAAAACAGTGAATAACAGTGCAAATTCAGGACCTTCTCAACATTTTCAGGAAAGTATTCCTGCCCACCAGAGTATAAACGAAAAATACTTCTTGCGATGCAAACAGTGTTCATAGAATCAAATACGAAAGGAAACTTACTTGCGGTGCAAGATCTGCCCTGATAAACCTGCTCTTTGCCCATGGTGTTTGCTTTGAGTCATGGCATCAATAATATTGTAACCCATTTTTAAAGTGCTTTTTGTTTTCTACTATGTTTTATTACATAAATACATTATTTTTATTTGAAATTCGCCTATGTTCATTCAACGTGTCTCAAATTTAACTGACGGTCACAACCGTCTGTCCATCAAGGACATCGACGGCAATGGCCGTCAGTCAAATTGTCAGCTCTTTCGATTTAATTAGTCAATTAACATTCCCCCTAAAATATTTTACAAAATGTATAATAAATAAGTTCAGGAAGAATGTGATTAGTCTTGGACATTTTCGAAAACGGCCGTGTCCGTCAATGTGTTAATTATAAGATGCTAAAGCCTATTTAAACGGAAATTTTCTTCTTGCCTATTAAAATTGTTAGGGTGTTTATATATCTCAATAGATTCACGTAAACGAACATAATAGTGAGTTTGTATTGACAATATTTCCCTATTGTCAAATTGAATGTCATGATTTAGATTATTTAAGGCATGGTCGGTCACCGCAGACTTCTCTGGTAGACCCAATCTACAAAATCTCATTTATTCTTTACGTCTTGTGTCAAAGGTACCTTTTGTGGCTCCAATGTGTACTTTTTCACATGAACAAGATAACTTGTACACTCGGGAATATGACAATGGGTTTGAAACGTCTTTAGGTAATCTTGAACGTTCTTTAATTTTTCTTGTGGGTTTAAAGATAGTCCTAATGCCACGTTTAATTATGTTTTTTCAATTATATCTGTAACATTAGCTGTGAGAGAAATTGGTTTTTCTTTAAGGTTATGCCTAGAAGATTTAATAACATTATTAGTATATGTATGTGATTATCCATTATCTTGTAAGGATTTTGTTAAACATTTATATTCAGCCTTCAAAAATTCAGGGTCACATATTCGTTTTGCTTGATCTACTAAAGATTTAATTACACCAATTTTTTGACGTAGATGGTGATTGGATAATATATGATGGTATCTATCAGTGTGTGTCGAATTTCTGTAAACCTTAAAATTATTATTTTTAGATATCAATATGTCAAGAAATGGCAAACTTCCATTAGCGTCTTTCCATGGTAAACTGAATACTAGGATGTATACCATTTATAAAAACCAAAAACCCATGTAGTGCCTCTTCTCCACGTCTCCAAATAACACATTTGAAATCTACATGTCTACACCAAACTGTAGGTTTTTTCGGTGTATTTTGTAACGCTAATGTAAAAATTAGCTATAGCAGAACTAAGGGGACTACCCATAGCTACACCAGCAATCTGTTTATAAAATTTGTGATGAAAAAGATGATTTGGAAAAAGATGATCAATGTATTCAATAGTTTCTTTTAGAGGCACTTTTGTAAAAAGTGATACATCAAAACTGACCATTATATAATGCTCTTCAATTTTGAAAGTATGCATTTTTTCAACAATTACCATCTATTCCTGAAGAAATAAAAAGGAAACTAACCAACTCTGAAATAATGGGAAAATTTGAAACATTAGCGTTACAAAATACACCTAAAAAACCTACAGTTTGGTATAAATTTGTAGATGACACATGTGTTACTTGCAGACATGGAGAAAAGGCACTGAATGAGTTCTTGGTTTTTATAAATGGTATACATCCTAGTATTCAGTTTACCATGGAAAAAGAACATAACGGGAGTTTACTATTTCCTGACATATTGATATCTAAAAATAATAATAAGCCGACACACACTGATAGATAACTTAATAAATTATCCAACCACCATCCACGTCAAAAAATTGTTGTAACTAAATCTTTAGTAGATCGAGCAAAACGAATATGTGACCCTGAATTTTTGAAGGATGAATATAAATATCTAACAAAATCCTTACAAGATAAGGATATTCACTTTCAGATATTAATAACGTTATTACACCTTCTAGACATAACTTCAAGGAAAAACCAGTAATGTTGGTACGGCTTCTCTTCCTCTTACAGCTAATGTTTCAGATAGAATTGAAAAAATTTTAATTAAACATGGCATTAGGTCTATTTTTAAAGCTACAAGAAAAATTAAAGAATATTTAAGATCACTTAGAGATGTTTCAAACCCATTATCATCTTCCGGAGTGTATAAGTTTTCTTGTTCATGTGAAAAGTATACATTGGAACCACAAAACGTATCTTTGATACGAGACGTAAAGAACATATGAAATGTATATTAGGTCAACCAGAGAAGTCTGCGGTGGCTGACCGTGCCTTAAATAATTTACATCACAACATTCAATTTGACAATATAGAAATATTGTCAAGACAAACTCATTACTATGTTCGTTTACTACGTGAAGGTATTGATATATATATATATATATATATATATATATATATATATATATATATATATATATATCTTATAATTAAAAAGACATAATGATACGTCTAGATTTTGATGTCTAGGTTTTTATTGCTGTGTTTTTCCTAGAGCTAGAAGCAACTGCTTTTACAATTATATGTTAAATTACCACAGCACTATAATTTAACACAAGTAGTTGAAATTAAGATTAAAATTAAAAAATTTCATAAAACCTTTTACATCATGCTTTTCATTGTTAATAACACTTGCAATTATTGTTAGATTCAACTGGATTATTTTATTTGACGTCATGATTATATTTGTGAATGCTTTTGTCATGTTGTATATTACACACCGTCGAGAAACGCCCACCTAGTGTAACAACTCTAGCAAAGTGTGTATTTTATGGAGGGTGCGCGGCTATTTGGAGTATCTAGGAATTGATCTAGTTGATGCTTGCCGTGTTGCTAAACTACGAAAGTATCGTTCACGTATCTAAGCCACATCCCTGGTTTCTACGTGAATTCGGATATCGCTTCATCTTCAAAGTATATATATATATATATATATATATATATATATATATATATATATATATATATATATATATATATATATATACATACATACAGGGTGAGTCGTTAAGAATGGGAAATCTGAAAACTGGCATAGTAGAGCCTAAAGTATGAGGATTAAGCGCAACATGCCTTATACAAATGTTGCTCGTTTAAGAGATAAAGGGTGTTCAAGTTAATAATTTTATTTCTAAATTTTCCATTAACATGATGAATAAGAATTTGTCATCAATTTTAACGTTGCTCATAGAGGGCGCTGGTTACACACCGTTGAATAGATAAATCGATGCTTATCTTTTTTGTGTGTAGAGAATCACATAAACTGAATCGAAAATTTGAAAGAGCAACCTTTTTTACAGGAAAAATACATACTTGTTGGATTTTGATATCTTGATCCGTTTTCGAGATATCTGCCTCCTAAGGTTTCAGTGCAGTTCTGCCTATTAACACAACCTTTAGTCCTTCAAATACAAAGTTGGCTTATTGCTCTGAAAAAAATAAGTTGGTTTAAATGCATCTGACAGCTATCATTATTTATGTTTGTTAAGCGTGTGTCAAAGAGTGCTAAGTAAGTAGCCTTATCTTTTCCTTTCTGCTTTATTTGTACAAGAATAAGTAGTAAAAAAATTCCACGGCATAATAAGTTTTCTAACAGTGAAATGCGAGATATGGCTTGTGTGTTTGCTCAAACAGATTTTCATGGACTTGCTGCAACCCGAAAATATTTAGAATTATATCCTAATCGAAGGCAACCAAATCATACACTTTTTAGAAATATTTATTATCGCCTAGGAGAAACTGGGTGTTTTCGTCCTAAGCGTCATAATGGTGCCCCAAAAACAATTTCGGTAGAACAAGAGGATGAAGTTCTAGTTCATGTTACCGAAAACCAAGGCGTAAGTACTCGCCGTTTAAGTGCAGCGACAGGAGTAAGTCAAACGTCTATCAATGTAATCTTACGAAAAGAGCAACTCTACCCTTATCATTTCAGTCCTGTTATTACCACAGGATCCTGCGGCACGTCTACGATTTTCGCAATTTTTACAGACAAAACAGAACGAAGACCGAAATTTTCTTGACAAAATTCTCTTCACCGATGAATCAACATTTACTAGACGGGGAGTTATTAACTGGAGGAATAATCATTTGTGGGATTCTGAGAATCCACAGGCCATAAGGGAAAGACATTGCCAGCAGGAGTTCAAGGTGAACATTTGGTGTGAGATGATATCTGATTTTTTTATTGGTCTCTTTGTACTTCCGCCGAATCTGAACGGTCAACTATACTTAGATTTTTTTGAACAAAATTTACATGAACTGCTAGAAGATATACCGCTTGAACTAAGACAAAACATGTGGTTTATGCACGATGGAGCGCTACCACATTTCCCTCTGCCTGTGCGCGATTATCTGAACGAACAGTTTCCACATCGATGGTTTGGTCGTGGAAGTGAATTTCCTTGGCCACCTAGAAGTCCAGATTTTCACCCCCTAGATTTCTCTGTTTGATCTAGTTTGAAGGAAATCGTCTACAAGGAAAGAACTGATTCCCGTGAAGAATTGCTTCAAAAAAGCTGCCAATGTCATCAGAAATAAGGCAGGATTGTTTTTTAACATTAGAAGATCTCTAAGAAAACGAATAGAAAAGTATATTGAAGTGGGTGGTGGACATTTCGAGCAGTTGCTCTAAATAAGTTATTCACCGGCATAATACGTGGTCGCATGCATTACATATGACAGTTGTATGAACTTGCTACTCTTTTGAAAAATCAATTTTAAAAGGAATTATTTTCAAGTTTGTTATTTTTTTACTATGAACACTTTAGAGACGTTATAACTTCCTATTGCGAACACTATGTGGCCGTAAGGCCTATTGAATACTCTGTGTACTTATGCATTATTTCTTGTTATTATTTATTATTTACTGAGTTTCGCGTTTAAAAATTAAAAATTGGGTCAATAGGACGAACTGTATTGAAACTTTAGAAGTCAAATATCTCGAAAACGGATCACGATATCAAAATCAAACAAGTATGTATTAAGCATGTAAAAAAGGTTGCTCTTTAAAATTTTCGATTCAGTTTAAGTGATTCTACACAAACAAAAAAGATAAGCATCGATTTATCTATTCAGCAGTGAGTAACCAGCGCCATTTATGAGCAAAGTTAAAATTAATGTCAAATTCTTATTCGTCATGCTGAAAAACATAATAATACCAATTTTCTAGTTGATTCTATAAAAACTTGCTGAGTTATTGGAAAATTTAGAAATAAAATTATTAACTTGAACACCCTGTGGTATTATTACTATTAGTCATTATATTTTATGGTATAGAAGTACATAGGAGATCATTATTATTGAGAAGTTTCAGATAATCTCATAAGTTCATAAATAATGATAACAGGTTTCTAGAATGTGCTACTTATAACTATAAATAGTACAATGAAATAACATTTAACGTACATGTGTCTAAAATTAAAACTAAAATAGTACATTAAAGCTAACTTAAAGTAGTTGTACAAATAATTGGAATAATTATCTTATACATAACGTGTACAGTTAATAGAGATTTGTGATCATCAATTTAAATTTGTCAATCAATCTTCATCGCTACATACAACATAGAGACGCTATTATGCTTTAGAATTTATTATGACAAAAGTAATGTGACGCCGGAATTCAAGTGTTAGGTGATATTGTTTACAAAACTAATCCAATCTTCACGTCAGTTAATTATAAGCATAAAGGTAATTATTGCTTTATTTGATATTAATTCATATGTATGAATTCAGAAAATGTAATAGTAAAGCAAAATGTTAGGACAATAAATTTCTTACTCTAGTAAATTTAACAGGCAATGCTTTGTCTAAAAATTATAGAGCAGATATAGTTTGGTACTTTTAACCAAATTTATTTTTTCAGAGAATATCTTGTTCGAAAACAGTCGAATTGATTTTCATATTTCAGCTTACGAACATATGAAAATAACTTACATTGACAAGCATCTTAACGAGTTATAGTCAAATTTTAACATAGAATAACGTAGCAATTATTCAGTTTTGGGTTTTGGATCCTTAAATAAACTTTATTTCGTATTCAGAGACGCATATCTTTAACAATTTGAATCAGCCGTCGATTTGACCTCAATATGTTGACAGGATGCTTTCCGAAATATTGGACAATATGGATTTTCAGCAATATGAGAATTTTACAAAATATCGATGTTATAATTCTTAATACGCGATACTAAGTAAATCCCAATTTATGACAAACGTCATTGAAGTTAATTCAAGAATCCTAATTTTAGGATGGAAGCTGTAGTATATAAGCTTTATCACTTTTCTATTGATACATGTATTTAACTTACAGTTACCGTAAGTTCACCCGGTTCTTAGGAAGTTATTTGACGAGGATTTATTGAAAGTCATGCTAAATAGTGTATTGTGTACATGAAGAAATCGGCAATTTTCACCATAAAGGTTTTGAGTTAAAATTTTTTTTTAAACAAGAGATGCCATTTTATGAGACGTCTTAAATTAATTAAATCCTACAATAATTTAGGTGGTAAATTTGTAAGTTTTATAAGCTGCAATTTATCACTTTTTATTAGACATTAATTGTACGATTCTTGTTACATTACCGATGTTCTACCGTAATGTTCTGAAGGAGAAGTATAAACATTACGGTCACGACATCTGCAAGCTCAAATAGATTTTAATAGCTCTCTGCTAAAAGTTTCCTGACTTGGTATCAACATGAAGAAGATCCGCTAATGATACTATAGCAAACCATTAAACGATGATTTATGGATCAATCCTTCAAATATTTTCTTGTTTCATAAAGGAGGATGGTTACCTTACTAGTGAAGAAGGTACATGATAATGAACCTTCTGTTGATATAGATTCAAGTTCTGCATAACCACCAAATAATATCTGATTAACAAATTTGTGATTTCGTTTTACTGATATTCTTCCAAAATTATCAGTTTTCTTAGCTAAATCAAATATTTAAATTGTTAATACCGATTTCTTAGTTTATATAAGCAAGTTTAAAGGTGTATTTTTCACTAGACTATAATGTTCAAATGTAAAAGATAATTTTAATTTTGGTAGTTGACAATTTTGAGTTAACAATTATGTATTTTTGTATAATTCCGAGTTTGCGTTTTGTTTGATTTTCTATTTTTGTCAATGAAAACTTGTCACTTTATTTCGATCTAAAATTATAACATCTTGGGTAAATTACCGTTATTCAAATGACCATTTTCTTAAATTTAAACATCATTACCAGAGGTACGACGGTTCTTAGTAATTAACTCCGTGTATAGAATAATTAAATTACAGATATTTCAAGCAATTATGAATGTTATAAGTCAAATTTATCAAATAGTCATAAAAATTATTGTTTATTTAAAGGATTTTAATCAATTTTATTACATTGCGAGTTATCCTTTCAAATAATTTCAAGTTTGCACTTAGATAGGACACATAAAATTCTAACAAATTTACTGAGATATGTTAATAGCACAACTCTTTGTTTAGTTTAAGTGAAGGGTCAAAGCAAAACTGGTTTGGAAATATCTACAGTGCTTTTCACGACGACCGGCTATTAGACGTTTCTCAAAATGTACAAATGATAGATTTGAAATTTTGCATGAAGGGGTTTTCGACATTACGAGTCAACCTAAAATATTATTATTTTGACAGTACTTCCGGTTATACCGGAAGTAGATATCAACTTTGTTATTTTAAATGGAAAGTACTATTTTTCATTTAGTTTTTGGATTCTCCTAAAATTCTGCATAAAAGTAATAACATACTTTGGGTCTAAATTTAACAGTTTTCGAAATATTGAGGATTTTTTTTTTTTGAAAACATGCATTTACATTAATAACTGTATTTTGCTTTATTATTAATCTGCATGTTTAAATTTTTGTACATAAATTACAAGAATATTGTTCTTGCATTATATGCAACGTTAAATCCGATACTTTATACAGGTGTTAAGAATCAAGCCCCAAATGTCCATATTTTCAATTCTCAAAAGTCGATAATTTTAAATGAAACTGTATTTTATTAACGCATCTGATCGAGCTACTTATTCTCTTTCGATCAGTATTAGCATTCCTATACCTAAAGTTGCACCTTTCAGAGTTATTTCGAGATTTATTATTAGGTACTTGTAAATGTTTTGTTACATTAATAGTAATTAAGCAAGCCATGGAAATTAAAAATGACAGCAGTCACCTGACATACCTAATTAGCGTAATGTTCTAGAGGGCTGTGGAAATTATCGTTTGTCTACTAATAAACGTCAAAATCTGAATGTTCGTGTACTGTGTATCTTTGTTAGATTGTCCTGTATTTTAGTTAATAATCATGTCTAGATTAGGTTATAGTAATGAAGACTTTTAAATTTGTTAACTATTTATGGTGAGTGTAACAAAATAATTAGCCGAACATGTAGATTATTTGGTGAACGGTATCCAAATCTCTCAACACCCAATAAGAACACCATTCACCGTTTACTTGAAAACTGTAGAGCAAACAGAGCATTTCGTCCATTAAGTAAACGCATCAAGCCTAAAGTTAATAATGAAGACAACGAAATAACCGTTTTAGGATTTTCTCTGCTTTTCCAACTGCTTCATTACATGAAGCTGAACGAGAACTGGGCATTTCGTATGTAACAATTTATCATATCCTTCACAAACATAAATGGCCTCGTATAAATTTTACTGTGCCCAACATTTGAAAGAAACAGATTTACCTAGAAAGGTTGAGTTTTTGAGTGGCTGCTTATTAAAAGCCAAGAAGACACAATTTTTAAATAATATTATTTGGACAGACGAGGCAAAATTTACGAGGAACGGAGTGTTCAATAGACAACAGTAATTATTGGGCTCCAACAAATCACGTAACGCGAGAAAGAAATTTTCAAGATAAATGGCAATTTAATGTATTCTGTGCAATTAGAATGATTCAATACTTTATCTCGAATTTTATGATGATAATTTGAGAGAAGAAACATATGCTAATATGATAAGAAATGGCCTGGGACCAATATTACAAAACCACCCACAAGAGACGATTTTTGGTATCAAATGGACGGTGCTCCATGTCATAATTACCATTTGGTTGGTGATTTATTAACTGAATTGTTTGACGATCGATGGATTGCAAATACTGGTCCTTTTCAATGGCCTTCCAGAACCCCAGATGGTAATCCATTAGATTATTTTTTGTGCTACTTAAAACATAGTTTATTAAGATCCATCCCAACCAAAGACGATGTGAAAGACAGAATTAGAGCCGATATAAATGCATTAACGTCTGATATAATTAGAAGAGCAACACATAATATTAAGATAATATTCTTAAAAGAATAAATGCTTGTCTACAAAGGAATGGCGACGTGTTCGAACATTTGTTAAATAAACATGAAAGATTTCCAACGTTTCGTTGTTAAGTCATCTCTGATTGCTAAAAGTTAAATATGTACAATAAATTCGGTAGATTATACCTATTTTTTCTTCTGTGAATTATGTAAAATAATTTCTAATACGTAATAAAATGTTGAACTTGTTTTCTAAATAATAGATTTTAACTAATTTACTTTTATCGTTTGCTTGATTTTGAATTATTATCATTTTAATTTCCATGGCTGGCTTACTTATTATTAATGTAACAAAACATTTACAAGTACCTAATAATAAATCTCGAAATAACTCTGAAAGGTGCAACTTTAGGAATAGAATACTAATACTGATCGAAAGAGAATAGCTCGTATTATAACACAAAATTTTTGGGTGGGTGATATCCCTACTGGTTCGCATTCAATTTCAAAATCAGTGCAAATCAAAAATAATATTGTTCAAATACTGAGTACAGGCTGTCCCAAATTCGAGGGTAAGTATGGGGATCTCGCTTATTATAAGAGATAGGATATAGGTTTAAATTCGGCACTTTTGCTAAATTCGATGCCGAGTAATAATCTGAAAAGAAATTTGAGCTAACTCGAATGGATTTGGTTTTATGCTCAAAAAACTAAAAATTTCGATTTTCGTTTTTCGCGTTTGGCCACCTTATTATTAGGATTTTCCAAAATTCGATTAAACATTATTAAGGCACCTTTTTACACACAATACTAATACGGCATTAAAAATAATATATGACGTTTCGTTTATTCTGAACCATCATCAGGTTTATTTTTTCTTATGGGGGTTAAGATATATTTTTATGTCGTTGGATGGAGAATGTTATGCTGATTTTAGCAATATATAACACTTTATGGTTTGATCGACTGCGAACTAAAATAATGAGAAAAATACGAAGAACAAGATTCCGCCTTTTTGGGTCCAGCAAGGAATAATTACTGTAGTTCTACTTATTTAATTTGTTAAACTCGTTAGAACATCCAAAAAAATATAAAAACAGTTAAACAATTTAAAAAAAAACATTAACAAATAACAAACAAAATAATTACACAGACAAACAAACAAAAATTATTATAATAAATGTTCGAACAAGTTTCCTCCTTCTTGAATACAGTAACGAATTATTCTTCTACAATTGTTTACGCTTCTTTGAATGGTTCGCCTAGGAATTTGACGAAGTTCATTAACAACCCTATTCTGGAGTTCTTCTGTTTTGCGGTGGCGTCTTATAAATCATATTTTTTAAATAGCCCCAGAGGAAGTAATCTAAATGAGTTAAATCTGGACTTCTTGCTGGCCACCTAAGTGGTCCCCTATTTCCCATGCATTTAGCAGGAAATTCGCCGTTAAGATATTCACTTATTATCGCAGCATTATGAGGAGGAGCTCCGTCCATTTGCCACCAGGGAGTCCATCTTTCGTTTAGCGGAACATCATCCAAAAGTTCTGATATTTCGTTTGTAAGAAATGCGAGGTAGTGTTGAGACGTTAGGATACCTTCGTAAATAATTGGCCCAAGGAGCCTATCCTTCCAGATTGCAACCCACACATTAAAGGACCGGTGGCCTTGTCCTCGCATTTGCCTGTTAATTCGTGGATTTTAAACGGACCAGTAGTGCTCCTTATTACGGTTAAACATTCCATTAGTGGAAAAATTGCACTCATCCGTCCAAATTATTTGATTGAGAAAGTTGCGATTTTCCAGCATTTTGGTATTAAGTTGGTTACAAAAATCCAACCGTCTCATATCGTCCCCAGGCTGAAGAGTTTGACTAACGTGTAACTTAAATGGTTTATAACGGTGTTGCTTTAACACTCGCCAAACTGTCGTTTTTGGCACTTCAATAGTTTGCTATATTTCTCTGGTAGATATGGAAGGATTTTCTTGAACCTAAGATGGATAACATAAAGTCATAACTCTCCAAAAAAAAATGTCTGCTGAAATTAGCAGTGAAGTGAGTGGAAATTCTTATAATTAGTATAATATTAACAAATAGTACCTGATGTAATATTTCTTCTTCGGCATCTCTGTCTAGTCTGCTACCATATGCATTTCGAGGTTTCTGAAAACATCAAAATTCTCGCAAACTTTGGTCTAATTTTAAAAAATATGTCTGGTTTGGTTGCTGCCTCTCCGGATATTCCTCTAAATATCTTTGTTCTGCTCTGACATTATTTCTATTGCAGCTATAAAATATCCTTATCATGTCTCGTTTTCTGAATTTGAAAACATTCTAAAGAAACTTGCAAATTTTAAAGCACTAACACGAAGGATCTTGCAGTTATTACCCTTTTACAATTAGAAAATGACATGACAAAAGCCAACTCCTGAGTTTTGTTTGATTCATGGGTATCGTGATAATTTAATATTTAGTTTTAATTTAAGAGTATTTTAGTTCGCAGTCGATCAAACCATGAAGTGTTATATATTGCTAAAATCAGCATAACATTCTCCATCCAACGCCATAAAATATGTCTTAACCCCGATAAGAAAAATAAACCTGATGATGGCTCAGAATAAACAAAACGTCGCATAATATTTTTAATACCGTATTAGTATTGTGCGTAAAAAGTTGCTTTAATAATGTTTAATCGAATTTTGAACATTCCTAATAATAAGGTAGCCAAACGCGAAAAACAAAATTCGAAATTTTTAGTTTTTTGAGCATAAAACCAAATCCATTCGAGTTAGCTCAAATTTCTTTTCAGATTATTACTGGGCATCGAATTTAGCAAAAGTGCCGAATTTAAACCTATATCCTATCTCTTATAATAAGCGAGATCCCCATGTTTGCCCTCGAATTTGGGACAGCCTGTACAGCTGGTTTTAAATTGCGAAAATTGACTAGCAATACGGATAAGGTAGTGCCTAATTCAAATTTTACCAAGGCAGTTAGTAGCAAAGTTCAAAAAACGTTTGGCATTCGGTGGGATGCTAAAAAGGATTCAATTTCTTACGAACTAAATTATAACAATCCAGGTTTTAGTCGTATCACAAAACGAACTATATATTGTCAATTACGATCCAAACACGGGTCGTATTAGGCTTGCTTACCCTTATTACAATCACAGCAAAATTCATAATTCAGGAATTATGGCAACAAAAACTGGAATGGGATGAATCGGTTCCTATTGATAGACAAACTAAGTGGCTGACTTTTGAAGACAATTTAAAGTGTATTAAATCGATCTCAATACCACGTCATGTCCTGGTTGATTATCCTAAGCACATTGAATTACACATGTTCTCTGATGCCTCTGAACGAGGTTACGGGGCCTGAATTTGTATTAGGTCTGTGGACTCCAATTATAAAATTTCACTTTATTTACTAGGAGCCAAATCAAGAGTTGCTCCTATTAAATTTGTATCGCTTCCGAGATTAGAGTTAAATGCTGCCGTATTAGCAGCGCAATTAAGCAAAATAATGAGGGATTGTTTAAGATTAATAATCAATAAAGAATATTCTTGGTGCGATTTTCAAATTGCATTGGATCAATTCGTAGTTAAACAAATTAAAAACGTATGTTGCCAATCGGGCTTTTGAAGTAACTGAATTGACAGATGCCAGCAATTGGCATTATATTAAGTCATCAGATAATCCTGCCGACTTGATCACAACAGGAGTCATTTCACCTCAATTAGTAGTTTTAGGGTTTTGGTGGCTCTTACCAGATTCCGATTATTTTCCAATCATATCCGTTTAACAATTGCCTACAATGGATATTCCCGAGTTATGTAGGCCTGAGTATTACTCAGGCATCGAAAATTTAAAGCGAATAGTTCATTATGTTTAAGGTTTAAAAATAATTGCCTTGTTTCAAAATCTAATCGATTTGTGGGAAATTTATCAACAGCTGAATCAAATAATCCGTTAATAATTTTACGGCAAGTTCAAGCTATTGTATTCTAAGAGGAACTTAAAGGGTAAACAACCACTAAATCCCAAAAGCAATATTTTAAGTCTGGCACACGTTTTAGATTCACAAGGCATAATAAGAGTTGGCGGACGATTTCAACTTTCAAAATTAAGTTTTAATAGACGTCATCCTATATTACTTCCTAAGCAACATCACTCTTAAACTGAGGGCCGTTGTCTACCATACAAATTTGTGGTACACCGAAAACTGGAAACACATAATTTTCAATACATTGGCAAATGCCTTTAGCAGTAGCACTGCGCATTGGGTGAATCAGAGTAAATTTGGTAAATCAATCACAAACAACTAGTAAAACAGTTTCACCATTTTTCGATCTGGGAAAGGGACCTACTAAATCGATTGAAATGCAATGCAAAGGAACAGAAAATTCTTCTCTTTACCCATAAAACCATAATGATTAAATTGTGAAGATTTACTTTGATTACAAATATTGCAATTTCGAATGTATTTGGAAATGTCTGATTTCATTGTGGCCAATAATAAAATTCTTTAATTTTTGAAAAGGATTAAAAAACCCCAAAATATGCTGATGCAAGATCATCGTGAAATTTTTGTAAAATATTTTTCCTTAGAAATTTAAAAGCAACCAATTTCCTTCCTAGTACGTTGGATTCAAAGTTTAAATCATTTGCAATAAATTTGTAAAGTTTGTCGTATTCCAATCGGGAAACAAATGTTGTTTAACATTGTCTTATACCACTCGTCTAAATCTACAGCTGAAAATTCTAAAGAGTTAACTTCTAATGGCGCTCTTGAAAGTGCGTCAGGAATAACTTTTAATTTACCTTTCCTATGAATGACTTCAAAATCAAATTGTTAAAGTTTAACACTCCATCGGGCTAATCGACCTGAAGGATCTTATAAATTATTGAGCCAAATCTGTGAATGATCTATCACTAATTACTTTCAAATGTGTACCTTCAATGTAAGGTCTAAACTTTTGAATTCCAAAAATAACAGCAAGTAAATTCACACTCAGTAATATAATACTTTTGCTCGGTTTTGTTTAAACTTCGAGAACCGTAAGCAATAACATTTTCGTCACCTCCCTCACCTTGGGTTAAAACATAGCCAATACCACAATTGGAGGCATCGCGTTGTAAATATGTAACAACCCGTTTGGAGTTGTGCTAAAATATACAGTAATTTAGGTTCTTCGTTCATTTAATTGTAAATATAAGAAAAAAGTTTTTAATTATTGAAATATAGCTATGAGGTAGGCAACTTAATTTGCATTTTGGTGTAACCTAAGTGCATATCTTCTTAAGGGTATATACTTCTTAAAGGTTTATACTCCCACTTTAAATTATTTTTCTGCTCAAATATTTTCGCGCAATACGTCATTGTTGACTTAATTCTTTGCGCAAATCTTTTCGCGCACGACTTCATCGTCTGATATTCTAGGCGCCCATTGTAATACTTAATGAACCTTACGTTGAGTAGGAAGTCATATTTTTGGCGTTTCCACGTAAATTTTGTGAAAGTGCCATTGATTTGATGGTAAGATAAATTAACTCGTAATACTAAAAATTAAAACATTTGCTCTTTTCAGGCACTTTTACTTTCTTTTATTTTTACTTTGATTTACACTTTTATTACAATTACTTTTCTACTTTAATTACATTTTACGTACGCATTTAATTTTACTTTTACATACGCTTTCATTTTATCATTGCAAGTTTTGCATTCAAAATTTCAAGAAAAGGCAATAAACGGATTATTCAATTTCATGAAGATAAATTTATAAGAAGGAAATTCCATTTTATGGGTGTGGTTGACAACATAAAAGCATTGTTATTGCAATATATTGCGCAACATTGACACAAGGATTACGTCATCTTGGTTTGCATTTATGCGTTATTTTTTATAACACCAGGGGTTCTCAAGAAGATGTATTATATTTTGTAACAGGTATTTAATGTTTAATGATTTTTTGGTAATTTAAGGCTATTTTTAAGATAAATTTTATTTAACCCTATCATTTTAACTGTTAATAAACATAGTCTGTACATTTTTTTTATTTTTTACATTTTGATAAAATTTTTATTGTAAAACTCGATTTAGTTATTTCGAGCATTATTAGAAATAACTTGGGGTCCGAGATCATTTTTATTAGTGTCACATTGCAATTTTTTTTATATTGATGTTCAGTGGAAGTAATCTAGCAGAAATTGTGGTAATTAAGCAAATCAAAAGAATGAACCACCCTATGTTAATCTACCGACTGGGACAAAGTCATTATTTGTGGTGAATGGTTAGTATCTCCAGTTAGTTTAACGATTTGTTTTTGGAGAACTTTTACTCTTATTTCATTATTATATTATTTAAAACACTTTTTATGCTTTATACGATTACCATTTACACCACTTACATTATAAATATAACGTTTTTGAAAAACTTGGGCTCGCCAAGATAGGAGCATCTACTAATAAAGATTTAATTTTTAAAATTGAATCATTAGCTTTGTTGTTCCATGAATCTTTTTGAGATTTCTTTTTTCCTTTTAGTAAATTGTTAATTGGAGCTAAAACTGTGGAAAAATCGTTAATAAAATGCCTGTACCATGAGCACATTGCTGTAAAAGTTGTTACGTTTTAAATTCACACATAAACACACATTGAAAATATAAATTATAATTTTAAGTAGTTAGTGGCATCATCTTATGGGGAAACAAATCATTAAGAAGAATCAGAATTTTCTTTCAACGAAATATACAGGTTTCTGTAATTAAATAAAGGAATCTGCATCTTCTTTTAACATTCTTTCCACCACTTCACAAATTTAAACATTATCTACTGATAATGGAAATTTTGAATAGTTTTGGTGATTTTAATCGTTACCTTTTTTATATAAGGGATCAAGTCCAGTACATTCACTAAACGATTTGGAAGATTACCGTTCAATAGTTTGATTAAATTTCAATTCGTGCACTCCTTAGGAGGATAAACAAAACGCTAACAATATCCTACATCAGCTTCTATATCTGAAACCCTTCGAAGAAGGGTTTCTTTTCTTTATATAGTTTTTTTATTAATCGCAAATTGCAATCGCAAACTCAATATCGATTTACAATTTCGGGGAACGATTCTTATGTAAGAATAAGAATCTCGTATTGCACAATTCCCCTGGTGCGGACTGATTATTCAAGAATTGTACGAGCAATCGTTATTGATGGTCATTTCGAGACTTAGAAGCCCCGGTAGAAGTCTTACCAAACCCAATAGCTGTACAGGTTAGTGCCGTAATCAGGGAAGTACAATCAGTGCCTTTATTGTGTGTATGGCCTATCGTCGAGTACATGCTGCAATGAGGATTAAATGTTTACCGATGAGTGGTTGATTCATACTTACATTATCGTCTGAGTACTGCTTTCATTCAGTGCAAGAATTATTAGCTGCCGTTTCAATATTTATGAACTTACAAAATTAGAATCCTTTCGTCGAGAATTATAAGTGTTGAAACTGTTTCTGTCATACCTACATCAAGCTGAGCAACTCAAATTTCACTCAGTTTTATTAAAGCAACCAAAAAACCACCCAGTGATAAAGCAAAATTTGTAAGGTTAGAAACGCATGCATTATAAAAAAAAAGAAAATTAAAATTCATCCTAGCTAAATTAAGACTTCATGCAAGTTAATGAACAAAACGAAGCAGTTAAAACCCAATCAAGCAGCACCGTTTTATTATTTTTTTTGTAATCATAATAATAATTGTGGTATAAAACAAAAAAAGGTTAGCAATGTTGTCTGCAGTATAAGATTTAAAAGCAGTGTTGCCGGATTGTGAAGTTTCATTACTAATTAAAGATCTCGCCAGTTTTTGCAGAATTGATTACAGTAAAGTAAATAAAGCGAGAAGTTGCAGACAGCATCCATTTTAGGTACAGAAGTCGAGTTGTACGTACAAGCGTCTAACTATATATATATATATATATATATATATATATATATATATATATATATATATATATATATATATATATATATATATATATATATATATATAGTGTCAGTTTAAGATGAAATGCATGGGGATATTGGAAACCGTTAGAGATACGAAGATGGTTAAATGGAGAAAAAGTTGCGTCATATGCCCAAGAAGTAACCATGGTTACATGTCAAAAAATCCCTTCCATTTACTAGACCCAGGGTGATAACTGAAAATATGCGTTTTCTAAAATCGCTATATCTTGTTTCTTGCAAGAGATACATCCACGATTTTTGCAGATGGGGTAACAGGTAGCGAGGATTTCAAAATGATTTTGAAAAAATCTAGACCTACTAGATTTTGAGATAATGCACAACTTTCGATTTTCTTATGGACGCCATATTGGATTTTGTATTTTGAATTCTTCATAAAAATGCTTTTCAACCATATATCATATGTTTATAATCTGCCAATGAGAAAGTGTCAAATTACACAATTAAATTTATATCAAAGCAACCTTGACATATTATGTATTTTAATTAAATGAAAATTAATCTACAAATTAAACTAACTATTGAGAACAATATTGATTATTAACATAAATCATAATAATAAAAGTGACAAAAACAACAAAAATAAAATTTAATATTATACTGAATTTTACTATTAATTAATCAAATGCTCGAATAAACCTCCATTCTCTTGCAATAATTGAATAGATGGTTGATTGGCAAAGGCCTAGTTTGATATAAATTTAATTGTGTAATTTGACACTTTCTCATTGGCAGATTATAAACATCTGATATATGGTTGAAAAGCATTTTTATAAAGAATTCAAAAATGCGAGATGATAAGGAACTCTTGTGATGCAGTGCTAACTCGATGCAGATGGTGTTTGCAGGAGAATGAAGGTTTATTCGAGCATTTGATTAATTAATAGTAAAATTCAGTATAATATTAAATTTTATTTTTTGTTGTTTTTTGTCACTTTTATTATTATGATTTATGTTAATAATCAATAATATTGTTCTCAATAGTTAGTTTAATTTGTAGATTAATTTTCATTTAATTAAAATACATATGTCAAGGTTGCTTTGATATAAATTTAATTGTGTAATTTGACACTTTCTCATTGGCAGATTATAAACATGATATATGGTTGAAAAGCATTTTTATGAAGAATTCAAAAACGCAAAAATCCAATATGGCGTCCATAAGAAAATCGAAAGTTGCGTACATGTGCTACATGTTACCCCCATCCTGCAAAAATTGTGGATGTATCTCTTGCAAGAAACAAGATATAGCGATTTTAGAAAACGCATATTTTCAGTTATCACCCTGTGTCTAGTAAATGGAAGGATTTTTGACATGTAACCATGGTTACTTCTTGGGCATATAATGACGCAACTTTTCTCCATTTAACCATCTTCGTATCTCTAACGGTTTCCAATATCCCATGCATTTCATCTTAAACTGGACACCTGTATATATATATATATATATATATATATATATATATATATATATATATATATATATATATATATATATATATATATATATATATATATATATATATATATATATATATATAAGCTCAGACGTACGGTCGTAAGACCGCAGAGCACTCGGATGCGTGGTTGTTTTGGAGGTATAGCTTAAAGTGATGGTGATATGGTTATATAGGACCGGATATGAGTAGGCGTCACAGGCTTTAATAAGGAAATACTCAATAAGTGTTGAAAGGCGAGTAAACCCTGTAAAGCTTGAAACAGGATTTACTAAAAGAAGAAAGAAATAAGAATGAAAGGAGGAAGTAGGAATGAGTTAACAATTCCCCCGATAAAGTAATTTTTATTGTCGATATACTGACAAAAGAATATAAAAAAAATAACATTCACCAAAGCCCACGATCGCAAGCAGTGAACCTCAGCTTGTGCCTACGGCAATTACAATTTAAATTCAATCAAAAAAAAAAAATAAATAAATAAAATTATTATATGCCTCCTTCCGGCCGCTGTAAGATCTTACTGTTCGTATTCGGAATTGGCTAATTTAACACATAATCCCATTGGGATGTTTAGTAGAATAAAAAAAAAAAAAACATTTAATTAATGAACTTGCTTGCCTTACGCTTCACACAGTATACAGTAAATTGGAAAGCTTGTTCGGTCCACAGTAAGTAACTACCGTAACAAACAAAGTAATCAAGAAATTTATAGGAAATAAATTGGTCCGAACAACCTTGTCCACAAGAAAAGTAATGTACATAACACATAAAGATTACGAGATAAAAATTACAAATTCATATAAAATTAAACGTTTAACATTTGCAGTAGTTCACGTAATACATGTAATCGCACCGGTATATTGCAATCAAAACAGGAGTTAAATCGTTGGTTGAATGTAGCCACAGAAGCTAGAATTAATTAAGTCAAAATGGAAGCTAAAAGTGTTTGGGTGCGGTCTAACTATTTTAAGGAT
Organism: Vesta saturnalis; assembly: GCA_036346205.1. Taxonomy (NCBI): domain Eukaryota; kingdom Metazoa; phylum Arthropoda; class Insecta; order Coleoptera; family Lampyridae; genus Vesta; species Vesta saturnalis. Next base: position 1,771,786 of record JARFJB010002075.1, read on the forward strand.
TCAATTACAGTTTTATTTGGGATTTAATACAAAAATATTCAAAACTGAACTGCTGGAAGTATCTTAAATATATAACCTTAATTAGAGGTAACAATTGTGAATTATTCGATTACAAAATCAATATTATCAGTCTCATTTATTTTCGTTGCAGCAATTCACTAAGAACCTCCTAGGTGTAATTGAAATTTGGGAACACAATCGTGTAACTAGGTGATAAAGAAAAGAAGAAAGGACCTGACCTTTATTGTTGAAACGTTTACTTATTTGATCTTGCTAATTTCGTGTACTATTCCAATGATCTAGCAGCCTCACGTATATGGTCATGGATATGTCAGCAAGGCTCTTATGCCTTCCAGCGATAATTATGTACTTTGGATGTAACGTAACAGTAAAATATGAGCAGAAAACTTAAGAAGGAATACCGTTAGAAATGTAGGTAGTACGGAGATGCTCTTACGTAGGTAGTACAGAGGTATTCTTACATAGGTAGTAAAGAGATATTCTTACATAGGTAGTATAGAGATATTCTTACATAGGTAGTACAGAGATGCTCTTACAGGTGACAAACGAGCCGATAGTAAACATTCAACGTAATTTCGATTGAAGTGTCTTTATATGTAAAGAATTAGTATTGAATGATTTTATATTAGAAAACCGAAGATGTGGACGAATAAATAATTTCAATTATATCTGCCTTTTAAAAGCGTTAGTAATACTTTTACTTAACCAAATATTACTTTAAGTGAGAATTTTCCAAAAAAAATGATGCTTCAGCATCCAGAACCAGAAACGAAAAATTCTCTAGAAACTCAACATCCACCATCAAAGGCGTTCTTAAAAGGAAGAAAGAAAAATTGTCCAACACCTTAAAAATCAATTTTACAAACTTGAGAAAATTTTTATTTAAACATTGTTGCCAAAGTTAAAAGATGTAGAAAATATTTATTTATTATATGTGTTTGTATTATTTGACCTTAAAGGATCCTAGGTTTATATTAAATGATCCGAAATCTTAGAGATGCCGCTGAAGGTATTAAATTTGACTTATCTGAAGTAAATAAGAGATGTATACGAAAGTTACATACGTTAATTTAAATGCAATTAGAGATGCGTAAAAATTTGCGTAATAGTTAATTAGAAGCATTCAACCTAAGAATAAATTGCTATTTTTAGTAAGTAAATTTGACAGAATGACAAACGTTATCAAAAAGAAACGTTTTGCAATAAGACACGTAACTAATATTTTGAAAAGAATTTCCACCAAAATCAGCATTAATTTCAAATAATTGACAAAATTCCATTCCCAAAGTAAGTGCAGTGGTAATAGTTTCAGAAACAATAACTGAAATTGTTTTTGTAATATTATTAATAGTCAAAGATAAGCCAAAACTTCCAAAAATTGATTGTAAAGAACCATAGGCAATAATTAATGATGAAAAGGGAGAATTTCTATTCAACATTAAATCCTATTTTCAATTAAAAACATGGCGGGTTTACCTAGGATTGTAACAGTAGCTCCACTGTCTAATAAAGCGACAAAATTTTCGTTAAAAATTTTTACGTTAATAAAAGGTCTAATATCATTTCCTTTTTCAACAAATTTTGAACAAGTTTTAGGAGTTCCATGAAACTTATTTACTGTAATTAACCATTCTTCCCAAACATGTTTGTCAGTCTCTGTAAAATTGTTAGGAACGTACCGACTAACAGACCACTTCCCATTTAAAAGTTTTTTGAAAATTTGCGCTTTGAACAATTAGCAAAGTCACGTCGTAATGTTCACATTTGTAACAAAAGGTAATATTATCATCGTTGTCATAGGTGTGATATGTATGCTTTTAGAATTTTTAAAAGTTAAATTCGTAATTTTTGGTTTAGCATCAGTAAAATTGATTTTGGTTTATTGTTTTGTAAGTAGAAGATTTTGATTTGTTTTCATGTTGTTTTTGAAAATCTCAATTTGAATTGTATTTAAATTTAGAGTTTTGTAATTTAACCTGTTGTAATTTTTTACATAATTCAACAAGATGAAAAATATTGGTACACATTGATAAGAGCCAATTGTGTTGCATACCAAGGCTGTAAATTTTTCATAATAATTTTAGGTTGCTCAGTATCAGTAGGATTAATGTATAATTGAGAAAATAAATTGATTATTTTAGAAACAAAGATTGTTGGAATTTCATCAAAAGTCTGTTTCCTGTTCTTTATTTTTATTTAACAAAACTTCATCATGTCCTTCGGATAAAAAGTCGATTTTTAATTTATGAATAAGCTCATCCCATGAATTTATTTGAGACCTAATGGCTCTAAACCACGTCAAACCCCATCCAGAAAATATATCTATTCCATATAATAACATACCTTTCTTCGAAATATTACGAGCAAGCATTAATTCTTCACACCTTTGTATAAATAAAAAAACTTCTTCTTCATTACCATTAAATTTCTACAAATATTTAAGTTCTTAATTAAATTTGAAAAATCTTCGGTTGGAATATTTACGGTAGTATTAATCGGTTCATTACTTGACATCGAAATGTCAGAATTATCAAGATATTGTGAGTCATTACTTAATTCTAAATTATCATTAATTAATTCGATTAATTCATTATTATCATTAGACAGTGAAAGTAATTGTACACGTAAGTGCACATGTTCATAGTCAAATACTGTATAATTTAATCGCTTCAAAATATGTAAAAGACGGGTATGTAGTTTGAGATATTAACTTCTCGTTAGATTAATTTTATACAAATTTATTAATGATTGCACATGAGTGAGTTTTCTTTTAAACATGCTAATTCTTCATTTTGGTTTATTTCAACCTTCGTAAAAGAATCAAATAATTTTGAATCGACTTTTTCTAAATTTAGTTTACGTCGTAATAATTTGCGCTTTTCAACTGATAAATGTTCAGCCCCGACAACACTGCGGTATCCCAGTTCCATTAATAACTCGTCACTCCTAAGATCATATACTACATAATTCGATATGGTAATATATGACATACAAATAAGGCACAAAATACAATAAGATTACAGTAATCGTAAATACAAAATATTACGGTACCTTTATACGGTTGTCATCAAAGTTCGGAATTGCAATAAATATAATCGAAGATATCTGACATGTACAGCATTAGCATGGACAAAGATAATTATAACTTAATTAGCTAAATATCAATACAATAGGTATGTCGAGAAGCAACAAACTTCAATAGATTGTAAATCGATGCTCCACGTCTGGAAGCCAGTATATCCAATCACCCTTCAGCTACAATGATAAAGGTTTGATTACAACCCAGGAGGTTTTTTGCTCAGTCGAACACAACAACACACACGCAACGACACGCAACACGCACACAGCAGCACAGCACACGCACACAGCACACGCACACCAGCAACACAGCACACGCACACACGACACACACACACACCACAACACACACACACACACACACACACACACACACACACACACACACACACACACACACACACACACACACACACACACACACACACACACACACACACACACACACACACACACACAACACACACACACACACACACACACACACACAACACACACACACACAACACACACCAACATCACACACACACACACACACACATCACACAACACACACACACACAACAATACACACATCACACACTACACTACACACATCACACGCACACACACATTCATTCACACAACACACACACAATTCATACACAACACACACAATCACAGATAATGACTATAGCTTTTTTTATGGACGCCGTATTGGATTATTAATGCATTAAATAGCATTTTTTTCCTCTTTTCAAAATGTATCATATCATTGTATTTTCTTTTCAATGAATACCAATAAACAAATATCTGGAAATGTTCTACTAAAAATTTTGTTGTTGTGCTCGATAAGATCTTAGTAGGCGAGCTAACAATTTGTTTCTTAGAACTGTCAAATTTTAGTTGGTTTAATTAAAATTACCTGTTGTGTTGAGTCCATTTTTTAATTCGCAAGTGTTTATTTTTGGTGTTTAATTTAATTTCCTTTAAATTATAATTTTCCCAACCATTAGACATGGCTCTTAATTATACAAATGAAGAAACCATTGTTAGAAACCGACTTAGAAGTGCACAGAAACGCTGCAGCCTATTGAAATTTATGAAAGTAAATTTCCTGAACGACATCAACCAAACGCAAGACATTTAGGAATCTGTTATTGAATTAGATGAATTATGGAAGTTTTGTGAAACCAAGAATTCATAAATATGCTGTTGAAAATGAGGGAAGAAGTAATCTTGTGTTACAATACACCAACAATAACCCCACAGCATCGGTTTGAAAAATTGGTAATGAAACAAATATTCCTGTCATCTGTCCATCGAGTACTGGACGCCAATAAATATCATCCATACAAGTCTAGGATAGTACCTGGCTTATAGGCAAATGATTTTCGACGAAGAGTAAGATTTTGTGAATGGTACATCCAAAATATGCGAGAAAATCCCAATTTTTCTGTGACAATATTATGGACTGATGAAACTCGATTTACCAATTGCGGAGTTTTCAACAGGCGTAATACCCATCACTGGGCTGTAGAAAACCCAAAATTTACCTCACAAAGATGATCTCAAACAAAACTTGGATTTAATGTTTGGTGCGATATATAGTAGGTAGATATAAAATGAAATTCAAATTTAAATATGAAATTTTTGAAATTATTACTTTTAGGAAATCATTTAATTGGACCATTCATTTTAATTTCAATTTAAATGCAGCACGATATCTTGAATTTTACAAGAGCAAATAATGCCAGCTATAAGGACATCTGTGAGGAAATTGGATCAAATTTGGTTTATACACGGTGGTTGTCCAGCTCATAATGCCGCCGTCGTAAAAATTATTTAGAACAAAACTTTCCCAATAGATTAATTACGAAGAATGCCGACCTTCTATGGCCTGATACATCCCTGAAATAAGGTCCCTTGGATTCTTTTTATGGGGATGCATTAAGAACGAAACTTTAGCATTTGAAGCTCCAGAAAATATTGCACTTTTAGAAGAAAGAGTCCGAAACGCCGATACGCATGCTGTACATAGAAACACATTAACGAGGGCAATAAACTCTCTGTAAAATTATTGTCAAATATGTTATGATCAAGGTGCTGGCCACATAGAACAATTCTTTTAGATTAGACAGTTATAATTTATTTGTATCAGATTTTATTGTAAATGATTGCAAAAGTCTGTTTTTCATTCGTTCAATAAGTTTTATAGATTCAAGGATAATTTCCTAATTGTCTAGCAGGCGCCTTTTCATAATTATTGAAGCATTCACTTGCCTATTGAAGGAGGTATTAATTAGTGAACGTTATAGTGAACCATGGCCTAACTAGATTAACAATTTTGTGCGATTTAGAGGTAACAACAACAACAAGAGGAAAAAATATGCTCTTTAATGCATCAATAACCTAATATGTCGTCCATAAGAAAAAAGAAAGCTATATTCATTATCTCGAAATCTGAAAAAGATATTCTTTTGTTTTATTTTTTATTGTAAAGTTCTTAAAAAAGTGCCCGTAGAATGTGTAAACCAAGTTACCGTATGTTCTCTAATAACAGAGCTACGGGGCTCCGTCAAAAATGCACCATTTTGGTTTCCCGCGATTTCTTCAAAACCAAAGACAATTGATAAAATGTAATAGCACTTCTGGATAGGTAATAGAATCCTGAGAAACATTGTCCATTTGACCGATTTTGCAGCTCTTATAGTAACAGATAGCCATACATGCAGCACCAATTTCTGACAGTGTATATACAGGGTGGCGCATTAGTGTGACAAAGTCCCATATCTTCTTTATCTAAAGAGATACAAAAAAATTAAATACAAAAGTTGTAAGATATGTTATGGTACATATTTCAAAAATATTTTAATTATACAAAGTAGATCATAAAAGAAGTAATTTAAAATTTTTTTTAAATAGAAAAGCCTATATATTATTACATATTTAGATTCTACATATAATTTTAGACATATTTTATGTATAATGTCCTATACCTAAATCTAACCGTTTTGACAAATTTCAAATTTTTTGTCAAAATGACGTTTGCAGGCCAAAACATAGGTGGAAATCTTTTCTAAACGAAGCCTTTATCAATTAGTTATGGTTGGTTTCCTTGGAAATGGGGACCTACTCTAATGGGCTGTATTGATATTTTTGTAACACATTCATACAGGGTGATCAAAATGGACAATAAAATAGATTCAAAAAACCTATAAAGTATTACACATACACACACACCACACACACACACACACACACACACACACACACACACACACACACACAGCACACACACACCACACACACACACACACACCACACACACACACGCACACACACACACAACACACACACACACACACGCACACACACACACACAAACACACACACACACACACACACACACACACACACACACACACACACACACACACACACACACACACACACACACACACACAACACACACACACACACCACACACAGCACACACACAACACCACACACAACACTACTACATAACACACTCAATAAACATACACACTCAACTACACTACACACACACTACACAGTGTCCCAAATTGGTGCTGGTATGGCTGTCTCTGTTATTATAAGAGTGTATAAAATCGGTCAAATAGACAATGTTTCTCAGGATTCTATTACCATTCCAGAAGTGTTATTACACTTCTATCAATTGTTTTTGCTTTTTGAAGAAATCGCGGGAAACCAAAATGGTGCATTTTTGACAGACCCCCTAACTCGGTTATTAGAGAACATACTAGAGTATTTTAGTTTAAACATTCTACGGGTGCTATCTGAAGAACTTTATAATAAAGAACAAAGCAAAAGAATATCTTTTTCAGATTTCGAGGTAATGACTATAGCTTTCTTTTTTCTTATGGACGCCATATTGGATTATTCATGCATTAAATAGCATTTTTTTTCTTCTTGTCAAAAACGTATCACAACCTGGTATTTTCTTTCAATGAATATTAGAATAAGAAAAATATGTTAGTTACCTGTAAATCGTAAAAAAATGTTAATCTAGTTAGGCCATGGTTTTTTAACGTTCATTAATTAATACCTCCTTCAATAGACAAGTAGGAAATTATTCTTGAATTATTATTTATAAAATTTATCGAACGAATGAATAAACAGGCTTTTGAGGTCATTTACACTAAAAGCTGATAAAAATAAATTATAACTGTGTAATTTAAAAGAATTGTTCTATGTTGCCACCACTTTGATCAAGACATATTTGACAACGATTTTTCAGAGCGTTAGTTGCCCTCATTTAAACATTCTACGGGTACTTTTTTAATAACTTTACAATAACAAATGAAACAAAAGAATATTTTATTCAGATTTCGAGATAATGACTATAGCTTTCTTTATGGACGCCATATTGGATTATTAATGCATTAAATAGCATTTTTTTTCCTCTTTTCAAAAATGTATCATATCATGGTATTTTCTTTTCAATAAATACCAACAAACAAATATCTGGAAATGTTCTACTAAACTAACTAAAGATATTGTTGCTGTGTTCGATAAGATCTTAGTAGGCGAGCTAACAATTTGTTTATCTTAGAACTGTCAAATTTTAGTTGGTTTAATTAAAATTATCTGTTGTGTTGAGTCCATTGCATTTAATTTGTTTTTTTTTCAATTCGCAAGTGTTTATTTTTGGTGTTTAATTTAATTTCCTTGAAATTATAATTTTCCCAACCATTAGACATGGCTCTTAATTATACAAATGAAGAAAAAATTGACATGTTAGAAACCTATCTAGAAGACCGCAGAAACACTGTAGCGGCTGCTGAAATTTATGAAAATAAATTTCCTGAACGACATCAACCAAACGCAAGACATGTTAGGAAACTGATATTGAATTTTCTGAATTATGGAAGTTTTGTAAAACCCAGAATTCATAAATATTCTGTTGAAAATGAGTGAAGAAGTGATCTTGTGTTACAATACACTAACAATAACCCCACAGCATCGGTTAGAAAAACTGGTAATGAAACAAATATTCCTGTCATCTGTCCATCGAGTACTGGACGCCAATAAATACCATCCATACAAGTCTAGGATAGTACCTGGCAAATGATTTACGACGAAGAGTAAGATTTTGTGAATGGTACATCCAAAATATGCGAGAAAATCCCAATTTTTCTGTGACCATATTATGGACTGATAAAACTCGATTTACCAATTGCGGAGTTTTCAACAGGTGTAATACCCATCACTGGGCTGTAGAAAACCCACAACTTACCTCACAAAGATGATTTCAAACAAAATTTGGATTTAATGTTTGGTGCGATATAATAGGTAGATATAAAATGAAATTCAAATTTAAATATGAAATTTTTGAAATTATTACTTTTAGGAAATCATTTAATTGGGCCATTCATTTTTAATTTCAATTTAAATGCAGCACGATATATTGAATTTTTACAAGAGCAAATAATGCCAGCTATAAGGACAGCTGTGGGGAACTTGGATCAAATTCGGTTTATGCACGGTGGTTGTCCAGCTCATAATGCCGCCGTCGTAAAAAATTATTTAGAACAAAACTTTCCCAATAGATTAATTGCGAATAATGGCGACCTTTTATGGCCTGCTAGATCACCTGAAATAAATTCCCTTGGATTCTTTTTATGGGGACACAATAAGAACGAAACTTTCGCTTTTGAAGCTCCAGAAAATATTGTATTTTTGGAAGAAAGAGTCCGAATCGCCGATACGCATTCTGTAAATAGAAACACATTAACGAGGACAATAAACTCTCTGTAAAATTGTTGTCAAATATGTTATGATCAAGGTGGTGGCCACATAGAACAATTCTTTTAGATTAGGCAGTTATAATTTATTCGTATCAGATTTATTGTAAATGATTGCAAAAGTCTGTTTTTTCATTCGTTCAGTAAATTTTATAAATAATAATTCAAGGATAATTTCCTAATTGTCTAGCTTGTGCTTTTTCATAATTATTGAAGCATTCACTTGCCTATTGAAGGAGGTGTTAATTAATGAACGTTATAGTGAACCATGGCCTAACTAGATTAACAATTTTTAGAGGTAACAACAACAAGAGGAAAAAATATGCTATTTAATGCATTAATAATCCAATATGTCGTCCATAAGAAAAAAGAAAGCTATATTCACTATCTCGAAATCTGAAAAAGATATTCTTTTGTTTTATTTCTTATGGTAAAGTTCTTAAAAAAGTGCCCGTAGAATGTTTAAACCAAATTACCGTATGTTCTCTAATAACAGAGCTACGGGGATCCGTCAAAAATGCACCACTTTGGTTTCCCGCGATTTCTTCAAAAACCAAAAACAATTGATAAAATGTAATAGCACTTCTGGAATGGTAATAGAATCCTGAGAAATATTGTCCATTTCACCGATTTTGCAGCTCTTATAGTAACAGATATCCATACATGCAGCACCAATTTCTGACAGTGTATATACAGGGTGGCGCATTAGTGTGACAAAGTCCCATATCTCCTTTATCTAAAGAGATACAAGAAAAAATTAAATACCAAAGTTGTAAGATATGTTCTGGTGCATATTACAAAAATATTTTTAATTATACAGGGTAGATCATAAAATTTAGAAGTAATTTTAATTTTTTTTAAATAGAAAATTATATATATATATATATATATATATATATATATATATATATATATATATATATATATATATATATAATATTTAGATTCTATATACAATTTTAGACACATTTTATGTATAATGTCCTATACCTAAGTCTAACCGTTTTGACAAATTTCAAATTTTTGTCAAAAATGACGTTTGCAGGCCAAAACATAGGTGGAAATCTTTTCTAAACGAAGCCTTTATCAATTAGTTATGGTTGGTTTCCTTGGAAATGGGGACCTACTCTAATGGGCTGTATTGATATTTTTGTAATACATTCATAAGGGTGATCAAAATGGACAATAAAAGTAGATTCAAAAAACCTAAAAGTCATTTTTTAATGGAAACCCCTATTTTTAAATTCTCTTATTTAGCATTAAAATAAGGGTGACTTTTTAAAGTGTATATTCCAAAAATTGTAGTTTTGAAATAATGACAATTTAACATTTTTTATTGTAAAAGGCTATACGGCTTTCAAGTTTTGTTGTTAGTTGGCCGTGACGGCGAAGCGTGGCATATAAAAATAATAGAGATCATCAGAAACGTCATTATTTATTGTCAGTTGATAATTTGTGTGATGCATTACTGTATGTTATAGCAAATTGATTTAAAACTTGAATTAAAATTGTAAATAATGAATTTTTCGCAAAGCCAAAAGGGTGGTTATGATTTTGTTTTGGGAGCTAGTGATAAGAATACACTCTTAGCAAGAAAACTGTATCAACAACGGTTCCCAGAGACGGCAACCTGAAAGAAGGGTATTTGAAAAGCCTTTGGAGCGTTTTGAAAGAACTGGCAATGTGTTATATGAAAAAAATACTAGGGAAAAACGTGCACAGACTGAGAAAAATCAATTAAATGTACTATTAACAGTTACCGAAAATCCATATATTAGACAACGACCCATTTCTCAGCAGGTTGGTGTTGAACGACGTACGGTACAGCGGATAGTGAATTTCTCAAAAAATGCACCCCTATCACATTCAACTACTTCAAGAGTTGGTTCCTGAAGATTATCAAAGACGACTGGAATTTTGTCAATGGGCTCAAAACAAAATAAACCAACAAAGAAATTAAGTTCATTTGATTTTATTTACAGATAAGGCCACATTTCACAGAAACGGAAGTGTAAACAGACACTATTTTCATTACTATTCTACCTAAAATCCACATTTTGTAAGATATACTTCTCAAAGTAGATGGTCTCTAAATGTTTGGGGAGGTGTTGTCGGTAATCATGTAATTGGACCATATTTTTTTTATCAACGAGTAACAGGGGAAGTATACTTAAACTTTCTGCAAACCATCTACCTAATTTCTTGCGTCAAGTGCCACAGGATACGCTACAAGAAATATGGTTTCTTCATGATGGGGCCCCAGTACATCATACAGGTCCGATAATAACTTTTTAAATGCTAGATATCCAGAATGTTGGATTGGAGGAGGGCCTGTTGCTTGGCCTGCTAGATCCCCAGATCTTACTAAAATGGACTTTAGCATATGGGGTACGTCAAAGAGCAGGTTTATAAAATACCGCCTACAACAAAGGAAGACATAAGATTAGGATTAGAAACTGTTTTCAAAACATTAGTGTTAAATGTGTAGAAATTTAAGCAGCGAATTTGAGAGACGTATTGCATTGTGTATTTAAGAAAGAGGCGGACATTTCGAACAACTTATTAGGTAGTACGTATTTGACGTGTTTCTAGTACTTTTATCTGTATAATTAGTTACAGGTTTAGTTACATTAAAGGTGTTAAGTTTATGAATAATAGGATTAAGGACATAGGGGTTTCCATTAAAAAATGACTTTTTGTTTTGGACAGTTAAAATACTCTAAAGAAGACTTATAACAACGTTTCAAAGACGGAACTAAAAAGGCATTTAAAACCTTTGGAGCGTTTTGAAAGAATGCAATTTTATATAATTAAAATTTAGTTAAATCACCCGTTCTTAAGGAAATTTAGACTTTTAAAATATCTAATTCATATTTAAGAAAACATTTTACCGTGGTTTTGATACGCTTTTCTTTAAAGAAAATCCATTTTTCAGAACGCATATTAATTAAATCTTATTATTTAGGTGGCAATTGTAAGTTTTGTGTTCTTCAATATTACCTTTTTAGAAACGTACATATATTCCAGTTCCTGATTTTCACAGTTCTACCGTCGTTCTACAGGAGGATTATAAATCAGAGTACGGTCACAAATGTGATAAAGTGAAGTTATTTAGGACATCAAGAAACTCAAAAGGAAAGTTCCTGCAAAATTTTCCTGACTTGGTATCAACATGAAGATGGGCTAATGATACTATAGCCAGAACAATTAAAGGTGATTTATGGGCCAATCCCTTGAAATATTTTCTTGTTTCATATAAGAAGGATGGACCTAATGAAGAGTTACATGATAATGAACCAAATCAATCTGAGTAATACGTTTGTGACGTCTTACGCAATATGCTTCCAGAATCAATTTGATATAGTTCAACAATTATTTAGTTTTTGGACCTTAAAATAGTGTTTATCACTAGATAAAATTTGAGACACAACAGTCCAAACAAAGAAATTATTTGTCAAATAATTGTGAGTTAGTTGCTTTGTTCCTGTTTGTGTAGTTGTTAAGTGGTAAAAGAAAATGTAATTATGCGACAAAATAAACTTTTTTAATTTTGGTACTTTTTAATAGCAATTTCTAATTTGACTATTTAACTACTACTATCCTCGCCAAGAGTGTTTACCGTTACGTCATTAATTTATGAATCTAACTATCCAATTTGTCTATACTGCTTTTTCATATAAAACAGTGAATTAAGTAAGGATGGCAAACATTCGTAGTGCATTTGACGAAGTCGACATACAGTAGAGGTAGTAGAAAGAGTAAACCTATAAACGCGAAATCAATTTGACTATTGTATAGTACCTACTACATAACCTCCATTTGTTTGTTTAGCTTTTGACTGTTTCATCATTTCCTACATTTACTTCTAATCATCATTAGAAATACGTTATGAAATATGTATGCACAAATTGGGTGATATTACATCACGATCTTTTACACAAAGTTGACGTATTAATTTATATACAGAAAAACATATCACAGTTGCAAGTTTAAATGCAGAAATTCGCAACCGTCGCATATTAATGTGACACAAGTCTTCATCGAGCAATCCAGTCTCGAGGATTCAAATTAAACAAAGAATCCAACCGTAGGTAGAGCTTGGAAAAAAGTTACACCTCTGAAATAGGAATTATATTTCTTAAACAATACATTATAAAGTCAATCCACCTAATCGTTAATGGTTAGAGGCATTCAGTTTTCTCATGGACCTCGATATGCGCAAACAGATGACGTCAAATCGTATGGTGTGGAATAAGTGAAGATTGAAAACATTAAGCGTGAGAATTCGTTAAATATATACTTATTTATTTTATTCAATTTATGAATTGATAAAATTATTTAAATAGAATTTTACTGTACTTACTTGAAAAAGATTGTTTATACACTGTAGAATTAGAATAATGGAAAGAAATAAGAAACACGGAAAGGAGAACGGAGATGAACGCAAAATTTTACAATAACAAGACTAACTTTTTCAGGTGGAAGAGTATACTGCCAAACAGCTGATTATAAACGTATTTTTGTCTGTTAGCGCAGGTCCATGAGAAAACTGACGGCCTCTAACACAGAATCCAATCAGTCACGATTCCACACTCTTCAAAACCGAGCTGTATCGTCTGGTTAAGTCACTTCAAATACAAAAAAGTACGGAGCGGATGAAATGATAAGAAGATTATCTTAGCTAAGATTACCGCCATATCACTGAGAGTTTAATGCAATAGAATTAGTGTGGGCACACTCAAAGGGATGTTATGGCAAGCATATTGACGAGATGGATTTAGAGATGAGAACGTAATTTCCATGTGGAAAGAAGCTTTGCAGCAGTGTGATGAAACCGTATGGGCTAATTTGTCGATATACTGAAGAAACAATAAAGCAGTTGTATAAACGAGAAGAAATGTTGGACATCACAGTTAACGAACTAACTATTAACATCGGAATGCTTGGATACAGATAGTGACTCGATTAGAAGTTGTAAACTTTGACAACGATGTTTCTACAACCTACAATTAGCAATACACGTGTATTAGTTCATATTTAGTACAATTTCTATTAGTAATGTATTTCAATTATGTAAGTATAATATATTTTGTGGTAAAATGCTTCTCAAGATGTTAACTCACAGATTTCACACAATTTATGTTCTACATTAAATTCCATCTTCGTACGAATAACAATTGCATTTTATTTAGGCACCTAACTGAACATCCATTTTGTGTAATCATGTTACCATCTTATTGTGGGATTAGGATTAGGACATAATTTGTTGAATCAAAAAATATTGTCTTTACTTTAAGTTCGTTTAATAAAATAATTATTTATATGGGGTTCAATAAATTGTAATATTTCGATCTGAAGTGCTCGATTTTTTGTTTCGCGCCCCCGTCACGGCCAACTAACAACAAAACTTGAAAGCCGTATAGCCTTTTACAATAAAAAATGTTAAATTGTCATTATTTCAAAACTACAATTTTTTGGAATATACACTCTTATCAAAGTCACCCTTATTTTTAATGCTAAATAAGATAGAATTAAAAAATAGGGGTTTCCATTAAAAAATGACTTTATAGGTTTTTTGAATCTACTTTTATTGTCCATTTTGATCACCCTGTATGAATGTATTACAAAATATCAATACAGCCCATTAGAGTAGGTCCCCATTTCCAAGGAAACCAACCATAACTAATTGATAATGGCTTCGTTTAGAAAAGATTTCCACCTATGTTTTGGCCTGCAAACGTCATTTTTGACAAACAATTCGAAATTTGTCAAAAACGGTTAGACTTAGGTATAGGACATTATACATAAAATGTGTCTAAAATTGTATGTAGAATCTAAATATGTAATAACATATAGGGTTTTCTATTAAAAAAAAAAAATTTTAAATTACTTCTAAGCTTTTATGATCTACCTTGTATAATTAAAAATATTTTTGGAATATGCACCAGAACATATCATACAACTTTTGTATTTAATTTTTTTTTGTATCTCTTTAAATAAAGCAGATATGGGACTTTGTCACACTAATGCACCACCCTGTATGTACAGTTCTCGACGTACTGTGCAATAATAATTTAAATTTTTCGCAATAAATTTCATCATTGAACCAGTAGAGGCGCTGTAGTTATAGTTTATAAAAAATCCCTCGTAATCTAGGGACTTTAAGTTTATAGACCACGCATTGACGCGAGATATTGGTAGTGTTGGTGATATGTGTTAAAAACTAATACTAGCTTTACTCAGCTAGTTGAAAAAAAATCGTCCGTAGGTACTAAGGGTAATCATTGTTTTATTTATACTAATAATTGTATGAATTCAGGGAATGTAAAGAAAAATGACACATAATTGATTTGCAAGCTTTGTCTAAAATTATTATAAAGTTGTAAGTATAAATTTAATTTTTTAAGGTTAATTTATTTAAAAACAGCAGAATTGTTTTCATTTCACACTACAACCAATAAAAATAGTTTTTCAGGACATCTCCTCATAAACACCAAATTTTAACGTGAATACAAATTTATTGTTGAATCTTGGTATTCCTAATTAAACTTTATTTTTCGTTTTAGAAAAGTATTGGAAAAATTACCTTATCATTAACAATGAACCATCGCCGTTATGATTTAAATGTGATAGAAAATGCTTTTCGGAACATTGAACAAATGGAACAGCAAAATGAAGAAGATTTAAAAAAAGTTAATACCATACATCGAAAATACATGACATTACGTAGACCCCAATATGACAAACGACAGGAAATTATTAAAACAATCCCTAATTTCTGGATGGAAGCTGTACGGTGTAAATCATTTTTTTTTATTAATAACTTTATAACTTATAGTTTCGCAATCACCCTGTTCTTAATGAATTGTTTGACGAGCACCTGTTAAAATATCTTAATATGATATTTGTAAGAGAAATGGAATTTTTACCTGATGGTTTTGAGTTACGCTTTTTCTTTAAAGAAAATCCATTTTTTCAGAACCGCATATTAATTAAATCTTATTATTTAGGTGGCAATTGTAAGTTTTGTGTTCTTCAATATTACCTTTTTTAGAAACGTACATATATTCCAGTTCCTGATTTTTCACAGTTCTACCCCGTCGTTCTACAGGAGGATTATAAATCAGAATACGGTGACAAATTTGATAAAGTGAAGTTATTTAAGGACATCAAGAAACTCAAAAGGAAAGTTCCTGCAAAAATTTTCCTGACTTGGTATCAACATGAAGATGCTGCTAATGATACTATAGCCAGAACAATTAAAGGTGATTTATGGGCCAATCCCTTGAAATATTTTCTTGTTTCATATAAGAAGGATGGACCTAATGAAGAGTTACATGATAATGAACCAAATCAATCTGAGTAATACGTTTGTGACGTCTTACGCAATATGCTTCCAGAATCAATTTGATATAGTTCAACCATTATTTAGTTTTTAAACCTTAAAATAGTGTTTATCACTAGATAAAATTTGAGACACAACAGTCCACACAAAGAAATTACTTGTCAAGTAATTTTGAGTTAGTTGGTTTGTTCTTGTTTGTGTAGTTAAGTGGTAAAAGAAAATGTAATTATGGGACAAAATAAACTTTTTAATTTTGGTACTTTTTAATAGCAGTTTCAAATTTGACTATTTAACTACTACTATCGTCCCCAGTAGTGTTTACCGTTACGTTATTAATTTATGAATCTAACCATCCAATTTGTCTATACTGCTTTTTCATATAAAACAGTGAATTAAGTAAGGATGGCAAACATTCGTAGTGCATTTGACGAAGTCCACATACGGTAGAGGTAGTAGAAAGAGTAAACCTATAAACGCGAAATCAATTTAACTATTGTATAGTACCTACTACATAACCTCCATTTGTTTGTTTAGCCTTTGACTGTTTCATCATTTCCTACATTTACTTCTTTTAATCATCATTAGAAATACGTTATGAAATATGTATGCACAAAGTGGGTAATATTACATCACGATCTTTTACATAAGGTTGACGTATTAATTTATATACAGAAAAACATATCACAGTTGCAAGTTTAAATGCAGAAATTCGCAACAGTCGCTTCAAATTAAACAAAGACTCCAACCGTAGGTAGAGCTTGGAAAAAAGTTACACCGCAGAAATAGGAATTATATTTCTTAAACAATACATTATAAAGTCAATCCACCTAATCGTTAATGGTTAACACAGAATCACATCAGTCACGATTCCACACTCTTTAAAACCGAGCTGTATCGTCTGGTTAAGTCACTTCAAATACAAAAAAGTACGAAGCGGATGAAATGATAAGAAGATTATCTTAGCTAAGATTACCGCCATATCACTGTGAGTTTAATGCAATAGAATTAGTGTGGGCGCACTCAAAGGGATGTTATGGCAAGCATATTGGACGAGATGGATTTAGAGATGAGAACGTAATTTCCATGTGGAAAGAAGCTTTACAGCAGTGTGATGAAACCGTATGGGCTAATTGTGTGCGATATACTGAAGAAACAATAAAGCAGTTGTATAAACGGAAGAAATGTTGGACATCACAGTTAACGAACTAACTATTAACATCGGAATGCTTGGATATAGATAGTGACTCCGATTAGAAGTTTTAAACTTTGACAACGATGTTTCTACAACCTACAATTAGCAATACACGTGTATTAGTTCATATTTAGTACAATTTCTATTAGTAATGTATTTCAATTATGTAAGTATAATATATTTTGTGGTAAAATGCTTCTCAAGATGTTAACTCACAGATTTCCCACACAATTTATGTTCTACATTAAATTCCATCTTCGTACGAATAACAATTGCATTTTATTTAGGCACCTAACTGAACATCCATTTTGTGTAATCATGTTACCATCTTATTGTGGGCCATCATTGCTACTGTAATGGTAACAACAGTAAGAAATTATGATTATGAAACGTAGTAGGCTTGTGAGGTGTAAGCAGTGCAGCTCTTCAGTTGTTTCATACAAATTGTTTAACCTATAAATTCAATTCTCTAATTATCAATTGTATGATTGTTCATCAGCAACTTACAACACAACCATTCTCCTATAATTCCACTGCAATTACTAAATGTTTATATTTTGTTGAAAATTGCATTGTTTGTAATAGGGCAGCAATGGGTTATAACCTACACAACCTTCAGGCTGAAAAAATAGCGTATCAAACATCTGTCAGATTTCAAGGCTATCGTTTTTCAACCATTATCATTACGATAATTAACGTTCATCAATTTTTACAAAATAAATGACAATAAATAAGTAACAGTATTTTGGAATTCTACAGCTCTAAATGTTCCCATCTCGGGATATATTGTATAATCAGCATTTATTACAATGAGATTATAATTCACGTCATATGGTACATTTTTGATTACATTCATTGGTTAAAATACAAAAACAAAATCGCAGAATTGGCTATCAAATCGGTGATAATTTTATCACCGCATGTTCATTGTCAAATGATTTTAATGAATAAAATAGTTAACTGTCAAAGTGACAAATCGTTTCAAATTGTAGACTTGAAAGAAATATATTTTCTATTAACCTTCATTATATTATTATACCATATATAATGGTCAATAATCGATGATACCAATAGTTAAAACCTTTAGAAAATTGAACTCGTGCTTCCCACTCGTTCAATTTTCATCGGTTTTCACCCCAGCTATCATCGATGATAATCATAACACTAGCTATATTATCCCCGATTATTATTTGATGTTTCTAAGAAGCGATAGAAACCTTCAATTTCAGTCATGTGTGTACGTTTTAGCCAATCAAAACATTATAGTGGGAATTATATGCCTACATTATTTCCGCGAATAATTTTAAGTATTTTGTTTTTATTGAATGACAACGTATTTTTCCATTTGACTTCTGTCATGAATTTGAATGTTCAGAAACATTAATTTATTAAAATAAAAATATAGCATGAACACACGGACACAGGGACACATGGACACACGGACATTCGGACACTCGGACACGCGGACAGGCGGACACGCGGACACACGGACACACGGACACACGGACACACGGACACACGGACACACGGACACACAGCCACACAGGCACACCGACACACAGACAGACAGACGCACAGACGCACAGACGCACAGACACACAGACACACAGAAACACAGACGCACGGACACACGGACACACAGCACACAGACACACAGACGCACAGACGCACAGACGCACAGACGCACAGACGCACAGACGCACAGACGCACAGACGCACAGACCCACAGACACACAGACATACAGACACACAGACACACAGACACACAGACACACAGACACACAGACACACAGACACACAGACACACAGACACACAGACACACAGACACACACACACACACACAGACACACAGACACACAGACACACAGACACACACACACAGACACACAGACACAGAGACACACAGACACACAGACACACAGACACACAGACACACAGACACACAGACACACAGACACAGACACACAGACACACAGACACACAGACACACAGACACACAGACACACAGACACACAGACACACAGACACACACACACACACAGACACACAGACACACAGACACACAGACACACAGACACACAGACACACAGACACACAGACACACAGACACACAGACACACAGACACACAGACACACAGACACACAGACACACAGACACACAGACACACAGACACACAGACACACAGACACACAGACACACAGACACACAGACACACAGACACACAGACACACAGACACACAAGCACACAGACACACACACACGCGCGCACGCACGCACCCACGCGCGCACACACATACACACACACACACACACACACACACACACACACACACACACACACACACACACACACACACACACAGGGTTGGCCACTTGTAACGCCTTCGTCATTTTGAGGAAAACTTAGTTTTTTTTTGTAACTTTCATCATAATTGTGGTGGCCAGAAGGGTCTATATAAGTATGGCTAAAAACTATGTTGAAATATACAGGATAATCCAAAACGTTTTTATTTCACAAACGTATATTTTTTTAAATGGAAGTGTCCAATCTTTTTAGCAAATTTTGATTCTACAGTCAATTACAATTCATGCTTATTCAGAGTTCCATAACAGAGCTGAATAACTATGTAACCTGTAAATCAAATCTAATAAAATTTGGACTGCACACTACCGCCGTCATAGGCTAAGAGCAATAACAACAAAATTTTGAATATTATACAGGGTGTCAATTTTATGTAACTTCAAACTTAAACCACCTGATTTGTTTGAATTGATTGCCCTGTATTTTCTTTAGTTAAACAATCGCTTATTTAATTGTCTTTCAATCGATGTCAGGATTTCCTGTACATAAACCTAATACTTTCGGAGTTATTTAAATTTTATAAGTGTTTTTGTTAAGTATTGTATCTATTCATATTTTATATTTCTTAAAATCAAGGCAGTTGATGTTAGGCCTAACAAAACATGAAAGTTGATCCAATTCCAGAGAGAGTTGACATGTTTCTGTCTTTTATTGATATACCTAGTATCTGAACACCTTGAGCGTACACCTTCGCCCTAATAAAACAATTTTCTAATGATTATTATAAGTTTTTGTTATGAACGAATAACTTCAAAGGTAAATATGTACTCTAGCAAAGTACAGGTCGTAGGTTCGAATCCTACTCGAGGTAAACTTTTCATTTATGTATTTAATAAAGTTAATAATAATTTTAATTTTCTAATGATTCCACTTTTGTTAAAATCATACCAACCTGCTTTTCCGCAGAGTAATTAACCTTTAAGTGAAAAGTGTTAAGGTTGTCCTGTTGAAACGGGGCTGCCAGCCGTGAACTGAACCCTTAATCGCACCCCATTCGTTAGTTTAGTCTTTGGAAAGCGAAGTTTCAAAGCGAAAACCAATTAAACGCAAGCAATAACGTCATGGAAAAGCAGAAAGAACTATAAACGTAATGTCCCTTCAGCTTAAACCTAATAACCAGTGTCAACACCAATAACAATACCCCCAAACTCTTTTTTATTTAAAAATTGTGTGGAGTAGGATAGGAATACTTAAAAAGACGTTCATTGTCTTCTACTTCTGCTACTACAACCAAATGCTCAACAAAAAGACGGTGTATATCTAATTAAGCACATTTTTCCAAAAAAAAAAACAAACTGTTTGGTTAAATCAACAGCTTTTTGAATAGTTTTTTTAACAGGAATCTACATATAAAGTCCATAGTAATGGTGGTGGTACCTCCCGGGCTGACATGAGGTACATATACCTCCCACCTCTAGAAAGATTAAAATTGCTTAAACTGTATTATCGATGAAGTTTTAAACATCCATTTGACATAGATTAAAGTTTTTACAATGTTGCCCATTTTCGTTATATACGTATTAAAAAAGAGGTTACATAATTATCCATAAAAGATTACTACTAGAATTATTTCATTTATTTTAATTTCCACTTTCTAGGTTGGAAGTTGGTGTATTGTTTCACATCAGGTATTTGTTTTTTGTTATTAATTTTGAGTTATTGCAGTGTACAATTATTTTGGCCTAATTTCACATTTTATTGCCTGACGAGGACATGTAGCAGTCCGTTAAATGTATAAGTGTATGGGTAAGGTTTTGTGTCTTAATTATCCTTCATGGTTACTATAAATTATTCATTACACAAAAAGAGTTACTTATCTCTCATAATTCGCATAATAATACGGGAGCGTGGATATTTTAAAGGAAATCAAGATACAATTTTCGCAAGGTAGAGTGAGGTGCGTGATTGACAGAGAATAAACGAGCCGTGAAAAGTAAGCTTTTTAATTTACGCTCACTTAAGAAATTATTCTAAAAGGAGGATTTATTAAAGTACCACCATTTTTTTTGTTAGTACGTTGAGCCACATCTAACTAACGTTATGTACCTTGACGTCTTAACTGTATATTATACATATACGTAAAAATGTCAGTATGTTTTAGGCACAATACCGTACCTTACATGAATATTATTTGGCTAAAATGCTTTCTACACACTTACAGGGCGATATACAGTTTGGAAACAACACTAAAGACAAATTGGACGACATCACAAAGATTTAAATAAATTATAACGATGCTTTATTTGTGCATCATCCCAGGCTATTTTACTTATTACGATAATGTTCGCGTAAGCGTTTCAGTTACAACAGGTCCAAATGACATTAGAACAGCAAATATTCGCAAGGACCCACTAGCTTCTTAGGGTCATAAGTTTTACTAGTAATTTTAGTTGC
Organism: Vesta saturnalis; assembly: GCA_036346205.1. Taxonomy (NCBI): domain Eukaryota; kingdom Metazoa; phylum Arthropoda; class Insecta; order Coleoptera; family Lampyridae; genus Vesta; species Vesta saturnalis. The sequence continues at coordinate 1,793,948 of JARFJB010002075.1, forward strand.
ATTAAACGATAAGTTAAATCTGGTAGTTTTCTGGTCACCATCCTTTCTTAAATCGGATAAATGTACGCTAACAAAACTGACGCAGTGGTACAGTACAGGGAAAAATACGTAAACCTATCTTTTTCAGCCTCCTGTAATACGAGTATAGCGCTCACTGCGACTTTTTAAAAATAATTATAGTCCGGGCTCACAAACAAATTTTGTCACCACAAAAATTGTAATCCTAAGTTTCTCAATTAAGGTTTGCTTGATTTTCAAGTCAAACAAAAACCCCGCCGTCCCTATCTTTACTAACAAAACCAGGGGGGACGTCGGCGCTATGTAATTGCATGGCTTTATCATGAGGAAAAGAAAAGTAAAACGCCACGTATTTCATACCCTCCCCAAGGGTGAGGGCGGGCTGCTAGAGCGCTCTGAGCTCCTTCAGTCGCAATCATGGATGCCCAGTATACATACATTACGTATATATGCATGGTGGAATTAAGGATGAGTGTGAGGGAAAATACTACCCCAGCATTCTCCTAAGTAGCCGCACATGGTGTGCATATACGCAGTGACCATGCCGCTTCATATGTATGAGGAAAACCTCTCTGAAAAAACCTCATACAAGTTAGACGGTAACGAGAATCGAACCCATTACCTCCCGAATGCTAAGCAGGCCGTATCACCACTACGATACTAGCTCGGTTTATCATGAGAAAAACGCACTGAATAACTTCATAAATTTCTCTGGAAAATACATGTATTTTATTAAAGTATCCTTATATTCTCAGGAAAGTCTCTTCAGTGCCTTAAATAAAACAGCAATCGATAATTTAGAGAAATACAAACAATATTTTGGCAGAAGCTTACTGAATTTTATGAAATTGAAGGCATGTACTATTATTTTTGAAACAATAGATGCAATGAACTGTAAATTACTCTTATGGCATGCTAACAATTTTGGACGTTGTACCCACATAAATTTATTATAACTTTTCTGTTAATATAATCTAGTAAGCGGAGTACTTCTGTCATGTCAGATAGGAAACAATTGCGCAAGAATTACTTGTAAAAAAAACATCTAAAGAAAAAGTTGTGCGTTCGCGTGTTGTTCAATTTTATAAAAACAATGTTAGTCGCGATAAAGTTACACCGTGAACCGTTTTATGGTTGAGGGGATAACAAAATCAACAATTTATGGTATATTACAATCAAGACGCATCAATCGGAAACCAGGATCTTGACGCAAACCAACGGTAATGACCACACGGAATAAAAAACGCTTAAGAACAGCTTTTTCCAACAGACATCAGCCAGAATAATGCAGCAAGGAAATTTAGCTGTACTCAACAGTACATTTCCAAAACGTTAACAAAGCTTAAACTTAACGTCAGGAAGAAAAAACGGTCTCCAGATTACAAACCAGCGCCAATTCCCAGTTTAAAAGTCACCTGTCCATGGAGGTACCGAAATTATCTGGGAAAAAGTGTAATTTTGGACGACGAAAGTTATTTTCCCTTAAGTAAACCTCAAATGCTCGGGAACGATATTTTCTACACTGATGGCTTATCAGATACACCGGCCAATATAAAGTATAAAATAAAAAAGGAATTTGAACTATAGGTAATGGTCTACATTGTTGTTTCGTAAAAAAGGTAAATCGGAGCCGTATTTCAAGCCATCAGGTCTGGTTATCAATAAAAAAGTTGATCAAACTTGAGATATTGTCATGCTTAAACCACACAAGAATTTTTCCGCCAGTAAAACATACCCTTTGTACCAAAGGAAAGAAATCCCACCAACTTACCACAGTGTAGTCCAATTGAAGTTTTTTTTGGCTAACTGGGTGCTAAGATTTAGGGTAATGGATGGAAGACAGAAAATATTAAACAGCTTACTCGACGCATTAAAAATGCCTGAAGGAAATTGACATTAGTAATTCCGAAAATATATTTTCTAAATTACGAAACGTTGCAGAAAGAGGTTACATAATTATCCATAAAAGATTACTACTAGAATTATTTCATTTATTTTAATTTCCACTTTCTAGGTTGGAAGTTGGTTTATTGTTTCACATCAGGTATTTGTTTTTTGTTATTAATTTTGAGTTATTGCAGTGTACAATTATTTTGGCCTAATTTCACATTGTATTGCCTGACGAGGACATGTAGCAGTCCGTTTAATGTATAAGTGTATGGGTAAGGTTTTGTGTCTTAATTATTCTTCATGGTTACTATAAATTATTCATTACACAAAAAGAGTTACTTATCTCTCATAATTCGCATAATAATACGGGAGCGTGGATATTTTAAAGGAAATCAAGATACAATTTTCGCAAGGTAGAGTGAGGTGCGTGATTGACAGAGAATAAACGAGCCGTGGAAAGTAAGCTTTTTAATTTACGCTCACTTAAGAAATTATTCTAAAAGGAGGATTTATTAAAGTACCACCATTTTTTTTGTTAGTACGTTGAGCCACATCTAACTAACGTTATGTACCTTGACGTCTTAACTGTATATTATACATATACGTAAAAATGTCAGTATGTTTTAGGCACAATACCGTACCTTACATGACTATTATTTGGCTAAAATGCTTTCTACACACTTACAGGGCGATATACAGTTTGGAAACAACACTAAAGACAAATTGGACGACATCACAAAGATTTAAATAAATTATAACGATGCTTTATTTGTGCATCATCCCAGGTTATTTTACTTATTACGATAATGTTCGCGTAAGCGTTTCAGTTACAACAGGTCCAAATGACATTAGAACAGCAAATATTCGCAAGGACCCACTAGCTTCTTAGGGTCGTAAGTTTTACTAGTAATTTTAGTTGCATTAAACGATAAGTTAAATCTGGTAGTTTTCTGGTCATCATCCTTTCTTAAATCGGATAAATGTACGCTAACAAAACTGACGCAGTGGTACAGTACAGGGAAAAATACGTAAACCTATCTTTTTCAGCCTCCTGTAATACGAGTATAGCGCTCACTGCGACTTTTTAAAAATAATTATAGTCCAGGCTCACAAACAAATTTTGTCACCACAAAAATTGTAATCCTAAGTTTCTCAATTAAGATTTGCTTGATTTTCAAGTCAAACAAAAACCCCGCCGTCCCTATCTTTACTAACAAAACCAGGGGGGACGTCGGCGCTATGTAATTGCATGGCTTTATCATGAGGAAAAGAAAAGTAAAACGCCACGTATTTCATACCCTCCCCAAGGGTGAGGGCGGGCTGCTAGAGCGCTCTGAGCTCCTTCAGTCGCAATCATGGATGCCCAGTATACATACATTACGTATATGCATGGTGGAATTAAGGATGAGTGTGATTAGAATAGGATCGCAAGGAACCGAGTTAGGGTTCTGAGAGGGAAAATACTACCCCAGCATTCTCCTAAGTAGCCGCACATGGTGTGCATATACGCAGTGACCATGCCGCTTCATATGTATGAGGAAAACCTCTCTGAAAAAACCTCATACAAGGTAGACGGTAACGAGAATTGAACCCATTACCTCCCGAATGCTAAGCAGGCCGTATCACCACTACGATACTAGCTCGGTTTATCATGAGAAAAACGCACTGAATAACTTCATAAATTTCTCTGGAAAATACATGTATTTTATTAAAGTATCCTTATATTCTCAGGAAAGTCACTTCAGTGCCTTAAATAAAACAGCAATCGATAATTTAGAGAAATATAAACAATATTTTGGCAGAAGCTTACTGAATTTTATGAAATTGAAGGCATGTACTATTATTTTTGAAACAATAGATGCAATGAACTGTAAATTACTCTTATGGCATGCTAACAATTTTGGACGTTGTACCCACATAAATTTATTATAACTTTTCTGTTAAAATAATCTAGTAAGCGGAGTACTTCTGTCATGTCAGATAGGAAACAATTGCGCAAGAATTACTTGTAAAAAAAAACATCTAAAGAAAAAGTTGTGCGTTCGCGTGTTGTACAATTTTATAAAAACAATGTTAGTCGCGATAAAGTTACACCGTGAACCGTTTTATGGTTGAGGGGATAACAAAATCAACAATTTATGGTATATTACAATCAAGACGCATCAATCGGAAACCAGGATCTTGACGCAAACCAACGGTAATGACCACACGGAATAAAAAACTCTTAAGAACTGCTTTTTCCAACAGACATCAGCCAGAATAATGCAGCAAGGAAATTTAGCTGTACTCAACAGTACATTTCCAAAACGTTAACAAAGCTTAAACTTAACGTCAGGAAGAAACAACGGTCTCCAGATTACAAACCAGCGCCAATTCCCAGTTTAAATGTCACCTGTCCATGGAGGTACCGAAATTATCTGAGAAAAAGTGTAATTTTGGACGACGAAAGTTATTTTCCCTTAAGTAAACCTCAAATGCTCGGGAACGATATTTTCTACACTGATGGCTTATCAGATACACCGGCCAATATAAAGTATAAAATAAAAAAGGAATTTGAACTATAGGTAATGGTCTACATTGTTGTTTCGTAAAAAAGGTAAATCGGAGCCGTATTTCAAGCCATCAGGTCTGGCTATCAATAAAAAGTTGATCAAACTTGAGATATTGTTATGCTTAAACCACACAAGAATTTTTCCGCCAGTAAAACATACCCTTTGTACCAAAGGAAAGAAATCCCACCAACTTACCACAGTGTAGTCCAATTGAAGTTTTTTTTGGCTAACTGGGTGCTAAGATTTAGGGTAATGGATGGAAGACAGAAAATATTAAACAGCTTACTCGACGCATTAAAAAATGCCTGAAGGAAATTGACATTAGTAATTCCGAAAATATATTTTCTAAATTACGAAACGTTGCAGACCACGGCCCCTATTCCGAAATTCATTAGTGTTTTTGTTGTGAGAAATACTCATTTACTATTAGTAAAATTATCGTTTTGTTATGAATAAATTTTTCTTCTAAATTGTGCGTCTGATGATTGTCTAGATTTTAGTTGTACCCTGTTAGAACATGTTAAAAAACCCACGCGCGTTTTGCAGAAATCAGTTCTACAAATTATATAAAAAGTTTGAACAGTACCACAGGTGTCAGGATTAAAAAAGCCAAAAATTATGTGTCTTTATTAAAGGTTTTCCTTTACTCGACGATGGCCCCCTTAACCTAATTGAGATTGTCCACAAATCTGAATTATCATACCTGTAAACTTATAAATAAACAAACGTATAAAAGAAACCCAAAAATTAACTTTAGCAATCGTCTATTGAATCAATTTAAATAGTTTATATGCAAAATAACAAATTTTAGGTCAAAGTCAAAAGATCTGGTCAACGATATAATATGAAATTCACTTTCACCTCCCGACAGCTCTTTCTGCTGTATAAGTCCAAAATTCGACCTCGTATACAATCTAATTCTCACCTCTATGTTGGTGCTCTACAGTACGCTCTCGATATCGTTGATCGTATTCAAAAAAGAGCGAATAGGTTGATAAATTACTACTCGTTTCTAACTTCTGACTTGCAGTCCATTGAGCATTGAGTTATTATTGATCTCTGGCAAACTTAGCTAAGAATATATTCCCCTGCACGGCTTCTAACCCTTAGAATGGTCTCCCTAGTTTCTGCTTTCCTCTCACTTGTGATATGAAAAAAAGAGGCAATAGTACAATATCCCCTAATTCACCCTCCTTAGTGTTCCTGAGTACCATAGCATGGTAGGCCAAAATTAACCTGTTCAGGACCACAATTATTAAAGAAATTAAATAAACAGGTTTTACTTTGTAATGTTCCTTATACTTTGGAGCAGGTTTCTTTAGGAATTATCTTACTAATTACCACGATGTGGATTTTGTGTTTACTTCGGTTAGGTCAGGAAGTTAGGTGTGAGTTTTAGACTTTCATATAACTATTTACAATTTGTTCATACCCAGGTTTAATACATATATTTAAAACAAACTCTGAATTATAATAATAACAAAATAAAAAATATTCTGGTAACATAAATTAAGTTTTCAAACTAAACACTACTGGAAAATGAAAATAAAGTTAATATTCTGGTTCAGCGCCTGGTATTTGGGCAGCCCACCGTACACCACGTGAGCCTGGCGTCGTCGACTTTGTAGGCGGGAAATCCTACGATTTATGCTTTAAGCACAGGTGTCGCCTGTGAATCGGTGGTCGGTTGGAAAATTTCTGTAAATAAACGCGTTATAATGCCGTGTTCAAAAATAAAATATTTGTGGTTTTGTTTCTTTGTTAACCAATTATAATGTGTTCAGGTGAAAATAATACAAGGGTGTGTGTACAACTCAAAAGGAGGATTACTGTGATTTAGACAGGTAAGTTGATTCTGGCTATTATATTTTACATTTAAGACAATGTTTTTGAAGTGAGGTTAAAGCGTAATTCAAATTTTCCGTCAGGGACTGGTCTTTATATTACTGATATTTTATTCAATAACGTTTTGAAATACAGAACAAGTTTCAGAAAAGCAGTCCCTACACTGGGTTTTGGTATTTACACGATTTGTGTTAATAAAAGTCGGGTTATACAACGGGGTATTTATTCTGTTTAATTTGTGGTGGTTTGTACACACGGACTAAGGAAAAGACTAATTCTAAATTACTATAATTACTATACACAGTCAAAATATCTACAAGGGGTTATTCAACGTTTGGAATTCGTACTTTACGATTTGTAATGGTTCATATGATACCGGTATATTTTCAACATGTGTTGTTGAAAATTCGATAAGAGTTCATTAAAACTATTTAAATGAAACGTTGACCTTCGTTTTATTTGTATAAAGAGGATGATTCTTTACACTGTAATTGAATATGATTTCTTACCTGCGGAAATGGAAATGGAGTTTCTCTAAGAAATATTCTCTTAGGGTTTTATAATTAAAGCGTAATTTATTGCTTTAATTTGATTGATTTCTTATTATAAAATTAGCAATTCTTTTACTTTGAAGTAAAACGTAAAATTTATTTTTAGTTGTATAAATGTAATATTTTACACAACTCAGGTTTGGTTTTCGGTAACAATTTGGATTTGATATTCAGGTGTATTTTTGTGACATACAGAATTGGTAAATTGCCGTTTCTGAGGTTATAGCGGGTGAGTGGGCAACCAGACGTTGCTTAAAGCCCCATTTGCTAGAAGGAGCCCTATAATAATCCCGGTGACCGCCGGTGTTAACCAGTCAATCTACCTAAGATCAGTATAATACGCAAAACCTCTTTGACGTCAATTACTTTCTTAAGGATGGTTTGTTAATAGGAATTTCTAGGTATTACAACTATTTTCGTAAAAATCGGTTATACTTCGGAGTATTTGAATTCTATTTAATTCAATTGAAATTGCTTTAAGAGCGGTTAGGCGGTTATGTTCTCGAATTGAGAATTTCAGGTGTAATAATAAATTATTACAAAACAGGCAGGCAGGAGAGTGTATTTGCAGAGAAGCGTTCTACAAATAGAAGTTCAGGTGTAATAATAAATTATTACAAAGGGGCAGGCAGGAGAGTATATTTGCAGAGAAGCGTTCTACATATAGAAGTAATTTAAAAGTGCCAAAATTTCGCTTATAAACCTTGTGAATGAGTGGGGTTTTAGGTAGGAAATGTCGCAACGATTCTGCACATCGTAAAAGGGGGTACTGGTGCGCACGCAAAAGTGCTGATTATTTACATTTATTTAGAACTGGAATGAAATGAAGTATTATTTAAATATTATCTGAATAATTTTTATTAAAATAATAATTAATTTATCTTACGCAAATTCTGGCTCATTACAACTTAATTCTTTTTTTATACAACAAAACCGCGTCCGAGAGATAAAAAGAAGGTACCACACGTCCTTTTCGGTTAATCAAAATATTAAACATGATACAATCGCCAAGAAACGCAGTCTTTTAATGGAAAATTTAGTATGTCGTCACCAGCGACCACCACAGAAAATTCATCACAAATATAACCAGTTAAATATCTAAATAATTGCATAACTATGTTGTAAATGAATGTCTCAAAAATACATCGATCAATCTAAACAAACAGTACACCCGATGACGCACACCACTACGATGCAACCAGTCCATCCATTACCAACAACGATGACGCACACCACTACGATGCAACCAGTCCATCCATTTTTACTCAAACAACGCATATGCACACACACGCAACGGCACGCACGCACACGCACGACACACACACACACGCCACGCACAGCACACCACGCACACACGCACACAGCACACACGCACACACCACACACGCACACACACACGCACACACGACACACGCACACGCACACACGCACACACACGCACACACACACACGCACACACGCACACACACACACACACACACACGACACACGCACACACACACACACGCACACACGCACACACGCACACACGCACACACGCACACACACACACACACACACACACACACACACACACACACACACACACACACATACACACACACACACACACATACACACACACACATACCCATATAAACGCACACAGGCACTCAAGTACACGGACGCACACCTCACACGTAGAGCACGTTTTATATGTCAAGGCTTAATAACCACCCTCGACTCGTTCGAAAATGGCCATGTTCAATTTCCAATTCCCTAACCAATATTTTTCTTAGAAACATCATTCAAACGATTCGCGCGATAAACACGAATAATATATGTGGCTCCCGAAGCTTAAAACATTTAGCAATTCTCCTCGCAACACAGGCAATTAGGCACACATACGCATACGCGCAGATACGTACACAGCACAACGCACACAGGCACCCAGAAACACACACGCGCGCACGTGTGCTCTGGATCACGCAGATCTCACACGTCAAGCACGTTTGGTGTGCAATGCCTAAAACATTATTTAGCAGTTTTCCTCGTAACGTATTTACATGCAACAAAGTATCTTTATTCATCTACACTACATCGAAAAATATAATTTGAGTAGCTCGCTAGACCGTTCATAATTCCTATCATCAGAAGGGTCCAAGCTTAATGTCGTCACATTTGTATTTGCCTGACTTAATAAAGCTACATACAATCTCACCAACTAAATATTGCGAATGTTTAATTCCTGAGTATGCAATTTCTTTTTAACCAACCTATCTAAGTGTGAACAGTGATACTATCTATCCCTACAGAACCCAACCCCGTATTGCTAGTACAGAACCCGAGTAAGCTAGACCGAGACAAATTGAAATAAACCAATGTAGTTATCGTAAGCAATGTGGCTTACAGCTTTTGATCTAGCAGAACGTTTAAAAATCCGCCACCGGTTTAATAAATAAAAAAAGACTGCTGGAACGGATTTTTATTATGGGTTCCTTAAACGCTATCGAGAATTATACCTTAGATCGGCTGAATCAATAAGCCTACAAAGTGCAATTAGATTTAATCGGCCTCAGGTTGGCAGATTTTTTTACTAAGTTGCAAGAACTGGATCAAAAATATGCATTTACGCCATCGAGAATTAATGAGAGAGGAGTCTCAACAGTTCATGTAAATCGCGAAAAGGTTATATCTGTTGAGGAAAAAAAAACAAGTTGGGAAATTAACATCGGAGGAAGGGGAGCTTCTGTTACGGTAATTCTATGTATCAATCCAGCAGTAAATCATTTTATTCCACCGTTCTTCATATTCTCCAGAAAAAAAATTGTTGATCGACGTACTACAAATGTGACAATTGTTAATGAAAAGTGACTATTGTCAATGAGTCCGATACTACTATAGTGTTTATTCTTGATTATAAAAAATGTATCTTTTTTTAACTTGTAATGGAAGGTTTTTTTCTTTGTAGAAATAATGTTTTACCGTTAGGTATTGTTACTAAAGGTTCAAATCGAATTTAGTTTTCCAGAAAGTAACAATTACAGTGTTTTTTCAAAGTTACATATTTTTTTTTATGTCTCCGACACTACCCTACTTTCCCCTACATATATTCATAATCGCAATTTTTAAAATTGATTGATTAAACAATAAAAACTATTCATTACATTGAATAGCAATTTGCTACAACTTTCAATTAACGTTAGCTGATCGCTATTTTCGTAACTAAAAAGCCGGACCTCCCAAACTTTACATTTAAATTAACCTGCTTTCCAGCAAATCCTTACAACTTAAAAGAAACCTAATTTTCTATTATAAGTACTACACACGGTGACACAATGGCAACTACTATATCTGATTTGATCAATATTCCTTACAGTGTTTAAAGTAGTTAGTGAATTACTGAAACTATGGTGTCATTCTCACTTAGTCGTAACAAAGGATTATGATACGAATAATTAAACGATACTTAAGCATTTCTTAAAGGTCGATATAAAAAGTTTCTGCTAATCCCCTTTATTATGAAATTGTACGTTTTCCAGTGACCTCCCCTAGAGTGATAATCAGTAACGGCGTTCTTTGTCACCATAGCTGAATCCGGTCGCAGTTGGCACTGACCCAGATCCGTCTATCAACGTTTTTCAGTACAGCGTATCTAAGTTATGCATTGGATTTAAGGAATAAAATTTGATTTAGTTCCACCAGCCCAAGTAGGTAAGTATTGACGAGAATGTCACTATGGTTTCATCAATATTTTATCTTTAGCAAGGCGTTTGTCACGTGATACTCATATATATTTTTAGTTTTGCGTAGGTGCTCAGATTTTTACCTTTGACGTTATTTATACGATGGTATGTCTCGGAAAGAAATAATCATTCAAATATTAATATCGTTTATGAAGACGTATAAAATGCATTTATATAAAAAGTCATTTGTCTAGTACCGTCTCTGTAATATGCAAGACCACCAATATTATAACGCAAACGTGCTAGACAGTTAATAAATCACTAGAAAACCGCGCTTTATTTCCCTCATAAAAGAGGTTGTAACATTTTTCTCTTAAACATACACATTTATAGAACAAAATGAGTTTACCTGAAAGAACATTACACCTATCTACCGAGGCGTTAACATTGATAGTACACTTTATGTAACGGATGCCGTAATTTGCTTGAAAAACTTTCAAGATGGATTACCTTAACCTTTAGTTGGACGATCTTTCAGTTTGAACTTAATTTATAAATGTTCTCGACTTATATAAAAATTTACTTTTCAAAATTTATTATACCGGAAGAATAAATTGACTGAGTTTATTCAAGAGGTACTATAAGAAGGTTTTAGAAAAACACGGTATTAGATCTAACGTTTCAAGAAAAAAATCCTTTTTATAATAGTTTTTTTTTGATGCGAACAATGTGAATTGATGTAAATCCATTATTATATCTCGGAAAAAAGTTACAACGCAAAAAAATTATATTTACAGATAAGTAATTAATTCAAGCTTGATGAGGATTGTTTTAATAAGCATCGACTCCTCACTTCTTAAGATCTCAAAAGACTAGAATTTTTAAGCAAACTGTATACCTATTATTTTACACCCAATGTCATGTTCTCTTCACCATACAACGAGATATCTGGTGTTCGTTAACTGTACACCGATATAGAAGGTGTCTACGGTACATCGGTTGAAAGTAATATTGCTGATGAAACTAGAGCCAATGTCATATATTAAACATCATCGCATTCACGTAGGTCTGCCCATTCGGACAGATTGTCAGTGGCGTACGGTTTCTTATATCATGTAATCCATATAGCACTCACTATTGTTAAAGTAAAAAGGTAGGTACTTTTCTTATTAAAGTAAAATTTATTCGGTAAACATAAAACCAAATAAATACAATTCTAATTAAAACAAAATCAAAGTAATTTCGGCAAATGATCTGTTATATGAAAATGTAAACTTTCATCATCATCACACATAATAAAATACTTATCTTTTTTTGGTTTTTTAATGGTGTATTTTAAATTACAGAATCTAAACGTTTTGATAACACTTACAGTTATCTTCGTCAGTAGTAATATCTATAAAAATTGTTAAAGATGTAAACAATTTTGTCAAAGTTGAAAAATTAAAACATAATCATCAGCCGGCTATTAATATAACAGTTTGAGAAACGTATAAAGCCAACTATAGAATTAAATTTTAATAAAGAATAACTAGGTCACTAAAAATTAAAAATCGTTAAACTGTCTTAAAAATGACAATTAAGAACACACTCTAACGGCGAAGGCTAACAATGAAAAAATGTCAGCTAAAAAACACATTTAACAAAATTTAATCAAGTTATGATGTAAGTGACAAGTTGTGAAAATGATAGAAGCATTCACAAATATAAACGTGACTTCAAATAAAATAATCCAATTAAATCTAACAAAGAGATATCTTTGTCAATAATTGCAAACGTTATTAAGAATGAAAAGCATAATGTAGAACGTTTTTGTATTTTTTTAATTTTATTCTTAATTTCAACTACTTACGTTAAATGATATTGCTGTGGTAATTTAATTGGTAAAGCATTTGCTTCAAGGTCTAGGAAAAGCACAGCAAAAAACCGAGGCATACCAAAAGTCAAAATTAAAATCAAAAGACGTATCATTATGCCTTTTTGTAATTATAAGATGCCAAAACCTATTTAATCGGAGATTTTCTTCTTGTCTATTAAAATTATTAGGGTTTTATATATCTGAATAGCTTCACGTTGTAAACGAACATAATAATGAGTTTGTTTTGACAATATTTCCATATTGTCAAATTAAATGTATTGATTTAGATTATTTAAGGCATGGTCTAACACCGCTGACTTCTCTGATTGACGTACTCTACATAATCTCATATGTTCTTTACGTCTTGTACCAAAGCTACGTTTTGTGGTTCCAATGTATACTTTTCCACATGAACAAGATAACTTATACACTCCGGAGGATGATAATGGATTTGAAACGTCTTTAGGTTCAAAAACATTTACGATCACTTAGCCTTAAAAGTATTTGTAACTACAGTTTTGTCATATAAAACGTGTAAAGCATTACAAAAAGCTTCTTTAATTGAATCACGATGCCTCGAGTGCAAAGACAGTTAAGCGAGTTTGATAGGGGTCGAATTGTGGGATTGCGATAGGCTAGTTTGTCTATGAGACATATAGCCGCTAAAACGTAACGGAATTTAAACACTGTGGCAGTCTGCGTTTAGGTATGGAACCAAGAGGGCCGCACATGAAGAGCGAGAAGTACAGAACGTCCTCGAAGAATCATAGAAGCCGAAGATCGCTGTCTTAGAGTATTGGCTTTACGGGACCGCTTCTCGTCTACACGGGCGATTGCGGACCAGTGGTTTGTAGAACATAGAAGGTCGATTGGGATGCGACCTGTTTATCGCCCGATACGAACCTTTGGACTCTTTTCATATGACGTGATCGTCTAGCGTGATGTAGAGAACGGGCAAATTGGGACCAAGAATGGAATTCAATTGTCTTCAGTGATCAGTCCAGATTTTGTTTGGGCATACATGACGGTCGTGTAAGGGTGAGAAGACGGCGTGGTGAAAGACAAGATCCCCAATTTTCTGTGAAAAGGCATGTTCACCACACAGTTAGAGTTATGGTATGTGGGGCTATTGCTATTGGAAGTAGGCCATCTTTGGTCTTCATTAGAGGTAATATGACCGCTGCGCTCTACATCCAGGAGATCGTAGAACCCCATACTGTACCTTATGTTCAGATCATCCCCAACAGCACATTCCAACAAGGTAACGCACGACCTCATGTTGCTAGGGCTTCTTTGGCTAATTTTGAGGCCAATCAAATTGCTTTGTTGCCTTAGCCAGCGAGATCTCCCGACCTTTCACCCATCGAGCACGTCTGGGATATTACGGGAAGATTACTTAATTTACCCTAACCCCCACAAACTCTAGTGTCTCTGCAGCATGAGTTACAGATAGTATGGGATGAAATACCTCAGGAGGAAAGGGATCACCTCATTAGATATGCCCAGACGTGTCAATGAGTGCATAAGAGATCGTGGTGGCGCAACTCATTATTAAGTTTTTTCGAAAAAGTTAACAGTTTAATTTTTATAAAATTTTGATCGTTTACTGTTACTCGAATACACTTGTATACCGAAAGCTGTTCAAATAAATTGATTGTTACTGGGTGTTCTTCTTGCTATGTCATTTACTATATATATATATATATATATATATATATATATATATATATATATATATATATATATATATATTATATACATCCTGAGCAACACATTACTAACTAACGCGATTTATGTACAGCGAACTGTGTCATTTATTTGGCGGGCTATTGCTATGTACGCAGCACATAAAAACTTAACCAGGACCTCGTTATCTTAATCCGCCAAAAAACATATTGTGAAAAACACGGTACCACATAATGAAGCTCAGCACTATAAACCAAACACTAAAGCTACTTCTAGGTCCAAAACTTGTCATTATAGACGCACGAAACGATAAGATATCTCGAGGATGTGGTGAAACTAATATTATCCCCCAGCAGTAGAAGCGGAGCCTACTCCAACGGTAGTTCGTTACACCCTCGGTATGTTATAACTAGTTCCATTAACCCCTCTGCATATATCGCGACCGCCTCCTAAAAGAAGACGTAAATCTAGTACTACATTCTTAACTAGACGGACTCCCTAAACGCTCAGATCTCGCCATCTTCCCTTCTCACCCTTTCCATATCACTTAAATCTTCACTAGTTAATCAAAAAACGATTACTTATAATTTTAAATCGCGCCAAAAACGAATTGAACTCGAAAACCGGCGAAACTAAATTACACCATGTATCGAAACTGCGCTCTCCAAAGATACTTCGTGTAATATTTCTTTATGATAACGAACCGCTACTATAATGAGAACCAAAGCTCGTTATCGAAATATTCCGACAAATAGTCGCCTGTAACGTATGAAGAAAATGCGAATTAAGCTCTTCTACTTTACATTTAATTACAAAGTAATAATTTATACTCAATTTGATTTTATATAACGTATTTCCCTTTCAATACATGAAAATTTCTAATCGCTCCAATACGAAAAATAACACACCAGTCAAATGATTTCACTTCCTATCTTAATTTACGCTTGCATATCAATTTAATAAACCAAGAAAGCTTTATTTCAGTTTTGGAAAAAAATTCTACATGCGATTATTATCTGTGCAAATCTCGAATTTATTTAAATACTCAACAAAAGACAACATAAAACGTTACAATCAAAAGCGTTCCAAACATTTATGCGTCATCAAGTTTCATTTCATGGATTTATAATACATTTCGGATGTAACGTATTGACTCTTATATTCGACAAATAGCTCAGTATCGAGAAGAAAAAAGGCCAATGTTTATATTGATGAGACCTACATACACCCAAGTCACACAACACCATACTCTTGGATAGATGTCACATCTGGGGGAGTACATGGTCCAATAAGAAATGACCTAGATTAATCGTTGTTCATGCTCTAGGAGAAAATGGTTTCATTCCGAACGCTCTGTTAATCTTTAAATCAGGATGTTTGACTGGTGCTTACCATAACGACATGAATAGCGAAAATTATTTAAACTGGTTGCGAGAAAAACTGATTCCATATTTATCTGAAAATAGTATAGTTGTTGTAGATAACGCTTCCCATCGTAACGTTACTCTTGAAAAAAATATAACTTTTGCAAACCCACAGAAAGAGATGCCGCAGTGATTAAATAAACTAAACATCTCGTTTAACAATTCTTTAACCAAAGTAGAGTTGTATGAGATAATAAAACGACATAAAGCACATGTAAAGCAGTACGCTTCTCATACATCACCAGCCTGATTATCAAAATAGACGACAGCGACAGCGATTATGATGACGATGATTAATTTGTCTTTAATTGTATTTGTTTTTAACATTTATAATAACATTTCAAAAATTATATGAAAAAAAACCTTTATTAAAAGAAACCATTATAATTTTCTTTAAAATACATAAATGTAGGTACCGCTCTGGCACTGTTCTTAATTATTTTTTCTTATTATCTATTTCTTTTTTTTCCATTCGAAGAACAAGAATAGAAATCTTTAGAACGCCCCCTAGAAGTAGCTGTCACAATTGAGGACGTCCCTTGCGGCATTTGCAACTTTCTGTTTCTTTTCGTTACGTTAAAAGTGCACATAATGTCAAATCTGCTTGTATAAATGTTGAACCCAACTATTATGATTGTCAGTCGTATTTTTACATGATACGAACTTTACAATTAGATATCTGAACATGCCTAGTCATTTCATAGTGCTGTATCCCAGGTTTTGATGAATGTTGAAACTAGATAAGTTGAGATACCTACTTGTTGCTCCATAATTAGCATAAAGTGTATTGTTTCAATTGCACTATTATGTTTTGTTATGAACGAACATGTTCAAAAGTACATATATAATTAAAAATACATGAATAAAAAGTGTTCCGCGAGCAAGATTTAAACCAAATGTACTTAGTACCGCTCTAACCATCTGAGCTATTGAGATACAAGCGCCAATCAATGTAAATATTGTCTTTATGTAGAACTAATGTAAATTCTAAATATCATCCAGCAATATCGCAAGAATTCACACATAACAAACATTTATAGTCTTATGTATGCGTTGTTGTTTTTAGCAAGTTTTCTTGTGAAAAGGTGGAGTTATTGGTTAAATTTTTAAAATGTATAGCAGAAGACAGTTTATTGTCAAACTTAGAAAGGTACGTATAAAATAAGAAACTCATTAATTTACTTTGTCGTTTATAAAGTGAGGTTATGTGAATGAAAGTAAGAGAAACTATACTATGTGACACAAAAATGCAACACCAAGATGGCATTGTAATTTTTGGACCAAACTTGGCAGAAATGTTTAGCTAGTCAAATTTAGTAATAGATCAAAATTTCTAAGAAATTAATTGAATTAAATAATGTGTTGGACCACCCTTATTAGTTTGACACTCCTACACCCTTCTTAGCATGGATTTCAACAGGTGGTGGATTTCTTCCTGAGGTACTGCATTCCAGGCAATCTGTAATTCATGTCGAAGAACGTCTAGTGTCTGTGGAGGATTGGTTAATTGCTTAAGTCTTCTACCGATGGTGTCCCGCACATGTTCGATGGGCAAAAGGTCGGGAGATCCGGGTGGTCAGGGCAAGCTATTGACATTAGCCTCTTCGAAGCGCTCCATAGAATGCCTTGCAATGTAGGGACGGGCATTATCCTGCTGGAAAATCGGGTCTTCCAGCTCCTGGAGGAATGGAAGGATATGGGGTCATACCACTTCATCACCATATCGGTGGGCATTCATATTGCCTCGAATGAATACCAACTGAGACCTGCTTCCATAAACAATAGGACCGCATACCATAACCCCCACAGTGTAGTGCCGCTCAACAGAAAACTGCACATTGCGACGTTCTTCACGTCTGACCCTTATGCGACCATCGTGCATTCCCAAGCAGAATCGGGATTCGTCACTAAAGATCACCCTATGCCATTCCACGTCCTAACACAGTCGCAAGGTACACTACTTCAAACGTTGCTGTCGATGACGAGCCATCAGCGTAATCACAAGATGTGGTCGATAAGACTGCAAGCCAAAAGCTCTAATTCGACGGTAAACTGTACGAAAGGTTACAAGACGTCCTTTGTTTCTGAACCATTGATGGGCTATTGTTTTTGTACTCGAGAATCGGTCTCTTAAAGCCATTAATCAAATATGGCGGTCCTGGACCACATTTGTCTGTCTTGGACGTCCACTTCCTCTTCTACGACGTTCTTGACTTTCTCAAGACCATGCTTGATAACACCGTACTACAGAGGTTTGATTACGGTTAAGACGATTGGCAATTTTTCTGAATGTAAGCCAATAATGCGACCTCTGTTGAATTCACTTAGTTGTCGATAATTATCACGTTGCTGCACTCTAGCGTAATTGCAGCCCCAAAATGCAAGGAAGAACACAAAAGCAAAAGAATTTCAACCAAAAACAACACCGAAATAGACTTAATCTCTCAAAAAATACAGCAGATAATTTCGTTTGTTACAACAAGTAAAACGTCAAATTTTCTGTGGCAAGTGGATTATTTTGAACGAAATTTTAATCAATTACTACATTTGACAAGTAAAACATTTCTGCCAAGTTTGGTCCAAAAATTCCAACGCTATCTTGGTGTTGCATTTTTTATGTCGCAGAGTATATTTGTTTCCTTTGCAGCTGATACAAAATACAAAATACGAGCCGTTCAGCACGTCTGTCGAATGAAATCGTCCCTTAACACGATGTTATCTTAGATGACCTTTTAAACAAGCAATTTTTGCAACATAAATCTTACTAGTCCTTTCCTTGTAGCTAATGGTCAGAATACGAATCTACCAAACGAAACAACTTACCAAGGAGATGTACCTAGTTATGGTATTTTTCTAAATAACTTTAACAGAAGCGATATTATTATGCTTCTTTATTTACTGTACAACTCATGTATATAATACTCTAGACGAAAATTTTTCAACATTTTCACAAAACAAGACGATCCGATGTCAAGAAACAACACATAGAGGAAGGTCACAACTATCAGAGAGCTCAGAATGTCAGTTTTCATCAGACCACTCGGAATACATTTCCTCAGGCGATGACTGTTTTAAAATATTAGAAGCTACGGAAGTATATCCAGGAGGAACAACTAGTCCAATAAAATGCGTGCGGAAAGTAATACATGGCAAAGAAATTTAAGAAAATGGAAATGAGTTGGTGGTGAAGAGTATACTTTTTCGAGCAAAAATATTTCCCACAGTAACAATGAAACCATTTCCTCCCACTTGTCGATTAAAACGTTTTTGAAACTACCAGAGGAATACAGACTTGCTGTATTTAAAACATATTCTGCCCTCGCAGATTATAATCGACTAAACGACCAATTCTAGTTCAAGTTAATATAAATGTAAATGTTAATGTGAATAAGGAAGTTAGGTTTGATTGATTTAAGTCTTCTCGGGAGAAGCCTGCAGCCCTAGAGGACGCGTTCCCAGGTGGCGGATAGCGGAACGCCCCCCAGATATTGGGCGTAGGAGGGAAATCAAATATCTCCCGCGGACCACACAGGCAAGTAGCGCCTGACTCGGAGCGAGCAGCTACAAACAGCGTCTCACCCAGAGGGGGCGGCTGGAAAATAAGGCCCTCTGAACGGGGTTGTGGCGTTAGGCAAAAACAACATATCACAGGTAAAAAAATAAGGATTCTGAAGAACAATGGTGGCATGAAAACAAACGGAACTATTCCCCGGCTGGCAAACAACACCTTGAATAAAGGTAGCTCCATAGGATACGGGGCAGAGGCAATTCTGCTAACGGATTTTGAGAACCAGTTGTAAACATCAACCAAGGCAATAAATAAAAGAAGAGGAAGAAAAGATGATTTAGACTAGCGACATGGAACGTACAAGGATGTACAAATAAAGGGCGGGAAGTAATAGAAGGATTCAGAAAAATGAAAATGGACGTACTCATTATAAGTGAAACAGGGAACAAGGGAAATGGAACAAAGAGATAGGTGATGTTGTACACATTTGGAGAGGAGTATTAATAAGAAGAGGTACAAGAGTATAAAA
Source organism: Vesta saturnalis (assembly GCA_036346205.1). Taxonomy (NCBI): domain Eukaryota; kingdom Metazoa; phylum Arthropoda; class Insecta; order Coleoptera; family Lampyridae; genus Vesta; species Vesta saturnalis. The sequence goes on from JARFJB010002075.1 coordinate 1,813,474, forward strand.
GTAAATATGACCATACACGGTAGAGACATAGCTATTTTAGGAGTCTATGGACCAACGGATGACAGCCCCATAATAGACGAGCAAATATTTATGGATACAATACAAGATGAAATTACACAAGTAAAACAAAGAGAAGAAATAATCATAGCAGGAGACCTGAATGGAAGAATCGGAAAGAAAGAAAACAAAGAAAGAATAATAGAAATGAGTGAGTTAAACAATATGAAGATTCTAAATGGATTCTACCATTAGGGTTTTAAGAGGGGTAGAATGTGGCAGCGACCACAAATTACTAGTGGCAAATATGGAGTTCCCATGTACAGGAAAAACAACAAAGAATGAAGAAGAATCAATAGAACAGACGGACAAAGAAAACAGTTGAAAATACATTTACTGCAAGATGAAACAATAAAACAATTGTACCAAAGGAGATTAGACCAAAAATTAATAAAATTTAGATACGACGGAAATGTGGATAACACCTATCCACGTATACAAGAATGCTTGAAACAAGCCGGAATGGAAGCGCTAGGAGAGGTGGAACAGACGCAGAAAAGAAACAAATGGAATTTCACTCAATGCACGACAGACAGTACTAAAAAGAAGAAAAAATTATACCACAAGTGGTTGAGCACGAAAAAAGAGGAAGATTATGCAATCCATAGAGAAAAAAATAGAGAAGCTAAAACAATAGTTAACAGGGGAAAAAATGAACCATGGGAAAACGCATGTAGGAGTATTGACCAATACATAGGTGGAATTAGAAGTTCAGAAGCATGGAAAGTAATGAAATCGCTAAGAACAGACAGGAAAGAAAGAACACTTATATCCTACATACAGAACCAAGAATGGGAGAAACACTACAAAGACCTGCTGATAGAAAAAAGACCAAAGTTCAAAGAAACTAAGGAAGAGGAAATACGAATTACAGAAGACGAACAAATAGTTATAACACAAGAAGATATAAAGAAAGCCGTAGACACTATTATAAAAAATAGGAAATCAGGGGAGATAGGTGGAATAAGACATAAAAAATGGGACAGAAAAGCTAATGAGAATTGTAAAAAAAATGGTTGTAAAAAGGGAGAGAGAAAAAAATGCGGGAATTACAGAGGAGTGAATGTAATCTCAACAATGGCGGGACTATATAGCAAGATACTAAGAAGCACACTAGAAATGAGTATAGAAGGGAAAATGGGGGAAGAACAAGTAAGTTTCACCGCAGGAAAATCGTATATAGATCACATTCACACTATCTAACAAATTATACAAAAGAAAAAAGAAAAAAATAGATTTGTACACCTGGTATTTTGTCAATTTAAAGAAGGCGTACGATACCGTACCAAAGCAGGAGTTATGGAAGGCTATGGACAGAATGGGAATCTCAAAAACACCTATAAACGCAATAAAGAATTTATACAAAGGCAACAACGCACATATAAAAGTTGGAAATAAAATAATAACCCAGTTTGAAACTTCCAAAGGATTACTGCAAGGGTCCCAACTTTACCAACTTTATTTAAAGTATTCCTAGAACACGCACTACTGAAGTGGAAACAGAAATGTGAGGGAATCAGTTAGAAACAAACATCTGTATACCTTATGTCTCGCAGATGATCAGGTAGTACTGGCCCAAGACGAAGAGGATATGAGTTATATGGTGAGAAAGCTCAAAGGGGAGTATAAGAAAGTAGGCCTAGACATAAATTGGAAAAAGACAATGTACCTTTCAACAGCAGATGAAAACACAATGATCCTAGATACATATATATATATATATATATGTGTGTGTGTGTGTGTGTGTGTGTGTGTGTGTGTGTGTGTGTGTGTGTGTGTGTGTGTGTGTGTGAAAGCACAGAAAAGGAACCGATAAATTTAAATATCTAGGGTTTACTATATCTAAAACAACAACAACGGAGGAAGAAATAAAGGATAGGCTAGGCCAAGCAAGAACTTGTATTAAACAATTACATACAGTAATCTGGAACAACTATATTACAAAGAAAACAAAAACATCCATTTATAACTCGATAATCCGAAGCATTGTGACATGGAGCTTTGGAGAATAAACAATCACAATCAAAACTAAATCCTTGCAACCGAAATGGAGTACTGGAGGCGATGTTGTGGACTAAAGAGAAGCGATAGAATTATAAATGAGGGGATAAGAAGAATAATGGAGGTGGAAGTAGATATAATAAACTATATAGAAGAGAAAAGACTGATATGGTACGGGCATGTAAGAAGAACCGAAAATAGATGGATAAGTGAAGTAACAGGCTGTAGTACACTGGGGAGAAAGAAACTAGTAAGATCTACAAGATCATGGCGAAACGGAGTCAACAGTGCCATGAGGAGCAGGGGATTACAAGATGAAGATTGGGAACAACGAGATTAATAGAGAACCCGGTGGATGGAAGGAAGGCAGCAATAGCTGCAGAATATATGATTTAGGTCTATATTTTTATGGGCTGGTTGGTAACGTCTTAAATTTAAAAGTGAAAATTTGACCTAATCGGTTTTTCTTTCATCCAAATTCTATCAAAAATCATGAAAATGGAAGATAGTCGAGATAGTCTTGCGTGTACGCCCCCTGAAATACATGAAATTGCCAAAAATACGGTCGCGAATTTGCACACTTCAAAGTTTTCTACTGAACGCATCCTGTTTTTGGCACATTTTGTAAGAGTGACTAGCAGAACATAATTCCAGATCAAAGTTTGCTAACCTAAAAATTTTCGTAAAATGTTCCGTGAATTAATAGCTAATATAACCTGAAAATACCAAATATTACAACTCATTAATCGATATAGAAATTGATTTTTTTCGTCAATTTATTAAGAATTATATATTTTCATTGGTTTCTGATTGTTATAATTTTATATTATGTTATAGAAATTTGTGTGACTAATTCTGCATTTGAATATAGCGCTACATTCTGGATAAAAATTTGATTGGCTGTCTAATCTTCTTCGGTCGGCCATTATGCGCGTTGCTACAACTGGTATTTTTGCAACATGGCGATAGTGACATCGGAAATGATGACGTCGCGTTTTTTAATATGTCTATTAGAGTATCAAAAAAGAAGCAAGTTACAAGAAAATATTTTTTTCCAATGTATGTGCTTCATGAGGTGTGGACATAGCTCCAATTGTAACTTGATGGTGTTAGGCACCAGCCAAAGGCGCCTTTAGTAAAAGAATACTTTTAGTTAAAGTCTACTTTAAATCAAGCGATTTCATAATGGTACAGCCAATCGCATCACCTGATTTTATAAAAATTTTAATATTCCACGGCATCTTAGACACGAAAATATAAGGTTATGTAAAGGCTTTGTATGGATTAAAGTGAATTTGTGCTTGTCTACAAACCTCCACGTGCATTGTGTATTGTAATTTTGCTGTCTTATTTAGAGTTACATTTAGCGCATGGAGAGTAAATAGAGAAATAAGCGATCTGCGAATTTTTCAAAAGATAAAGAGCTGCTGTTGATGCAGGAGGTAGAAAAGTATAAAACAGAATTCAAGATTACTGATAAAGTCACCAATAAAGATGCACAATGTCGATAATGGCAATGTAAACTATTTATTTCTTGTCTAATACGGAAGTATCTAATTATATAATCACCGTATAATAAAATTATTATGTTGTTTCTTGCAGCTCATTTTTGTAGTTGAAGATTACAGGGATACTTGCACGTCATCAAACAGTATGGTATGTTAGCTTACATATAGGAACTGCAAACCTTAATATAATCATTTTCAGGATATCATGAGATGTAACGCAGAAAAAGAAAATCGTACCGAGCCACCACAGCCTTGTGAAGGCACTGAAATCAAAAAATCAAAACTTAATATAAAGAAATATGAAAAGGTTAGTCGAGTAAATGTTTTTTTCCTTAGTTATATGTTACTAACATTAAATATGATTATTTATTAGATTAAGTTACAAAAAGAAATAATTTTCAGTCTGCAAAATAGTTTTGAAAGCCTTCTTCAAAATTTAGTTTAGTGGCCCTGCCTTTTGGAAATATTTACGGTAATTAAAATAAAAAGTAACACTTGTTATTATTTTTAGAAACGATGCAGAGATTTGTCGGATTATATTCCGAAGAAGTTAAAAACCCCCATATCTCAAGAACTGCGGCCCACAGTTCCTTCCTCATTAACTCTTGTTAAAGAAGGGTATTATAAGGTGAAGAAAGCAGTTTTGGAAAAGGAATTGGAATTAAAACAAATTGAAATAGAGGATCGTTTAAGACGGCGGGAACGTGTTGAAGAACAACATAGATTGCAGTTAGAGCTTATGCGATGTGATGTTAAAATAAAAAAGCAACAGTTAAATAAAAGAAATGTAATGTAAATAATAATAAAATATCTATTAATTTTGGAATATTTATTTCATAGTTTTAAACATTACTATAATTAAAAATTATTATTAATTTTATTAAATACGTAAATAAAAAGTTTACCTCGAGTAGGATTTGAACCTACGACCTGTACTTTGCCAGAGTACCGTGCTAACCAACTGCGCCATCAAGGTTCAAGCCTCAATCGATGTAAATGTTGTCTTTATGTATGTAGAACTTATTCGTTCATAACAAAAACTTTTTATAATTTAATATTAGTCAAGTTGCTTTGGTACGATGTTGCAGGCTCACATTCCATTAATATAAGTATTTGATTGTAATCTCATTATATTCAGAATTTACATCAGTTCTACATACATAAAGACAAAATTTACATCTATTAGGGCTTGAACCTTGATGGTGCAGTTGGTTAGCGCGGTACTCTTGCAAAGTACAGGTCGTAGGTTCAAATCTTACTCGAGGTAAACTTTTTATTTATGTATTTAATAAAATTAGTAATAATTTTTAATTACATGTTTACCTTTAAACTTATTCGTTCATAACAAAAACATAATAATTGCTATAATTGTTTAGAGTCTAGCAAAATGGATTAAAATAAGTAATTAAACCAGTCTTCTGGAACTTCTTCATTTTCGTCAATAGCCAAATTGTGAACAACTGCAGTGGCGATAATTATCTGTAGGACAGTCTCTATCTTTACCCTCATTCCATGACGTAAAATTGGAAACCTACCTTTTCACACACCATATTGCCTTTTCACCACACACTAGTAATTGATTCATTATATAAGGCTGCTGCAGCTGTGCGGGTTTCCTGAAGTTTTATCAAAATGTAAGGTTTTAATTCATACCCAGAATCTGTAAGGAGTAAAAAGTTACCGAACTCTCTTTCTTCAAAACTTCTTTTGAGTCGACTGTTGTTGAAAATTGTTTGACCATGGCTTGATCCAGGCCATCTGGCCACAATGTCCCTTTTTTTTAGGTTAGCATCAGCAACAGTCTGTACGTTGATGTCAAAAAACTGTTTTCTGCACCTAAAAATTTCAGCGTCATCCCCATCAGGCGAATCTATGCGAATTAAGGTGCAGCATAGTGCACCTATTACTTTAGGAAATCGAGCAGTTCTGTAAAATTTTTCAGACACAGCATTCATTTCCTCCTGCTCTAGCATTTTAATATATTGTGCACTCAATGCTGCTGTTGCACTTGAAACGTTATTGACAATTCTACATGCTGATGATGTTGATACTCCAACAAAATCTTCGACTGCCTTTTGAAAGCAGCTTAACGCATAGAATCTTAATGCCAGTAAAACTAAGTTACAGGTTTGATACTTCCACCACTAAAACAAAAAATAATTCATTATTCATATAATAAAGTTGTTGAATTAGAAGTGCTAACCGGTTCAAATCTTGGGCATCTGTTAACAGTTTTGTAAAGTTGATTTCGTTATTCTAAACCTATCAAAAAATCCAAATCATCATAACTATCGTAAAAGTTCATTCTAGGTTTATATATTTTTTGACGGCGGATAAACACGAAATTTTCTTCGGAGTCACTACAAGAGGAAGATGTGGTGTCCATAATACTTAAATCTTGTTTGAAACTTATTTATTTTTGACAAACAATCGTTTCTAGGTTAGGAATGCAAAATGTGATTGTGACGTTAATACCTGCTTTAAGTTGGCTTTTAGAAGTTCAAGTCGCTCAAATGGGAATTTAACTAAAGCTCTCTTTAAAGGAACCTTTAAATCAAAATTGACATTATGAAATCGTTGATTTGTTAAAAAGCTTCATTAATTTTTAAAGTTAACTATTTTTTTTAAAGTCAGAATATACGATTAAACGATAAACAACAAAATTACTGCAAAAGACAATACTGGATAACGAAGTTTAGGTTGCGCATCTTAGTCTGCACATCAATGTAATGAAAGTTTCTAGTTTGATGTTACGGTTTAATATCTATACCAAAGTAACCATAACTAATTTCACAATATAGACTAGTTAGTAAAATACAATAATGGTTTTTGAACCAAACTCAAAGGAACTACAATTTATTAGTGTAATTAAATTAAACCCTCCAAGTAAACTTTTAAAAAATCCACATGATTTAATGCTAAATTTTGAATGAAAAGTGTTTCTGCATACTGCACGTTAAATTTATAGTCAAAGGAAGGATGTGAGAACTGTGTACCTATGATAGAATGTTGAAAGGTCGGATGCTTTCCGTTTGTTAACATTGTGTCTATGTTAACTTAGCATGTAAATGAGAAACCGCGTCGTTGATTATTCTAAAGTCATTAGTAAGTAAGCAAAGTAATGGTATGATTATTTATTTAAGGAAATTTAGAAAATGACATACATTTTTGATCGTTAATTAATGTCAAAAAATATTTTCGAATGTTTTTGGAGCTGACAAGTTGTTGTTTTTGAAAATAATCTCGATTTCAACCCTCTGTTTATATATGCTTCGTCAAAACTATAATTTATTATATTACTTGGTATATATTTGCAATGCAAATTTTCAATTGTTGAATTCAAATTTGTGTTTATTTAAAGGATGGCACAATTTTAAGTATACACCGATAGCTAGCTGTAGCATGACAGAAAGCGTTAAAAGTTTCGGAATAAAAAGGTTGAAAAGAAAAAAAAAATGTCGTTTAATCAACCCAATTTTCTTTAGAAAGTATTGGCATTGATTTCCTTGTTAATTATAAGATACTTTCTAAAGGATACACTTTATTAAGTACACAATGCCAGCTAATTGAAGTTCCTTATTAAGAGTTTCAACTACATTTTCAATATGAAGGTTTAAAGAGGGTAACAAAAGGGAGCGAAAATCGGAAATTGCAAAATATACGATCAGTGCCTGTTTATTTATATTAATTGGACTATTTTTAGTTCATTATTAGTTATACGATAATGCATAAAAATTGTTTATTCTCTCTATGTAAAGGAATAGGAGCCTGGACAAGGTTAATGACCTAACAAATAATTCTTTTCGTACAGTCATCTCCTGTGTACAAATTTTCTAAAAACTATACGTAGCATTTGCCAGATAAATGCTGTACAGTAAGCAAATAATGGCTTTAAAACCACGATTGTGTTTTTAGATCAAGAAATCCACGACATTATTTTAAGTGATGTGATAAAATGATTCAGAAAAGAGTAATGCAGGGATATTAACAAATCCACATCCCTATTGAGAAAATATTACAGAAAATTATGCCGATTAGTCAAAAAATTTACAACCTACCATTCTTTTAGTTGATTCTGAATTGACAATTCAAAGAAATATCGTATAACAAGACGCAATAATTGAGGAACCGCCGCAAACGAATAATGGGAAACTGCTATGGTTACGAAACTCAATATAGAGAGAAGCTTTTGAGTTTCACTTATGCCGAGATTAATCAGAAAGATATCCAAATCCTCCCAATAGTAAATCGTTCCTGCTTAAAACCGACCACAAAGCAACAAATCCTTCGTTAATTTCTACAAATAACAAGTTCCTGGAGACATGTTGGCAGAAAAACATAGTAACCAACGACGCATTGTAACGTTGTAAAATTATATTTTATACTCTTATCCAACAAATAAAATTCAAGATTAGCCTCCCAGAACAAGCGTTCGGATTCAGGGACAACCAACTAAAATTTTTTCAATATAATGGTATTCCGGTACATGGCGCTGCTGTACTTCACAGTACCTTTCGGCGGCACGATCATCTGTTGTAAGAGCTATGAAATACGTTAACTTTGCATAATATTTACTTATTTACTTATTTACTTATTACTTATTACTTATTTACTTATTTACTATTCTACTTTATTTCTTTTTAACTTTACTATTTACTCTTTTATTTTATTTACTTATTCGTTATTACTTATTTACTTACTTTACTTTTACTTTTAAATTATTTACTTTTTACAAATAATTAAATTAGCCTCATTACTTATTAGCACTTATACTTATTTATTATTTAATTCTATTTACTTATTTCACTATGTTGTTACTCAGTTACTTAAATTTTAATTTATATTACTTATTTACTTATTTGTTACTTATTTACTTATTTATTACTTATTTACTTATTCTATTATTTACTTAGTTATTACTTATTTACTTATTTATATTTATTTATTTACTTATTTATCTTTTACTTTTATTTACTTATTTACTTATTTACTATTTACTTATTTATATCTTATTACTTATTTACTTACTTTATTATTTACTTATTTATTACTTATTTACTTATTTACTTATTTACTTATTTACTTATGTTTACTTATTTACTTATTTACTTATTTACTTTTAATTTATTCTTATTTATTTTACTTATTTACTTATTATTACTTTATTTACTTATTTACTTATTTACTTATTTACTTATTTACTTATTTACTTATTTATTTATTACTTATTATTACTTATTTACTTATTTACTTATTTACTTTACTTTTACTTTTTATTTACTTATTTACTTATTTTATTCTTATTTTATTTCTTATTATTTACTTATTCTTACTTTACTTTTATTTATACTTATTTACTTATTCTTATTACTTATTTCTTATTACTTATTTACTTTTATTTACTTATTTACTTATTTACTTATTTACTTTCTTATTTACTTATTTATCTTATTTACTTATTTTATTTACTTATTTACTTATTTATTCTTATTTCTATTTACTTATTTACTTATTTACTTACTTATTTACTTATTTACTTATTTACTTATTTACTTATTTACTTATTTTATTTTATTTACTTATTTACTTATTTACTATTTACTTTTACTTATTTACTTACTTTATTTACTTATTTACTTACGATGCCGGAACGATGAGCGTAAAAATGATAAGTTCTTTTTTGGAATTAAGAGATTGTAATAAGTCACAAAAGCTCTTACGAGAGAAGGGGTCTACGTTCGGTACCGAGGTTCGGACTGCCCTACAAATCTATCAATAGCTGATTTAGCTTTTTATGCTTTGTTAGTGGACACCTCCCCCTCACCCCACTCTTCCCGCCTCTTCTTCCCTCTCCCACTCCCTCTCCCTCTCCATTTTTCTGAAAACAATACTTAAATTGCAGTAAACAATATTGACCGTCACTTATCAAAATAAAAACTATCATATCTTTTAATTTTGACCAAACAATACACATTTACAAAATTTCATCTAAATATTTTCAGCCGTTTCCGAGATTAGCGTAAACGAACATCGTGACACAAGGTTTATATATATATATATATATATATATATATATATATATATATATATATATATATATATATATATATATATATAACACAGGATGAGTCAGTTTTTGTAGACAAACTTTAACAGGAGATAGAACACATGTTTCTAAAATAAAAGTTCCTATAAACATATGTCGTAGAAGGCTTCGCTTCCGAGATACAGGGTGTTGAATATAATTTTTTTTTCTCAAATTATCATTACAACTCATAAACGAATGCTTAGATTTTTTTCATGTTGGGGAGATAATGTCTATTAATTAAGGGACATAAAACAAGCGATAAGAATGTTCACAAACTTGCACAGTGGCGGAGTGGAGGGGGTACTCAACCACTTTCATAAACAGAACTTCTACGCCAATGACTATTTTTTGAAAAAACTGTTATTTTCATTATCTACATACAGTTTAACAAAAATAATGTACCTCCTTCTGTTTCGAAATTCCTGTGCGTTTCCGAGTTATTCTGATTTTTAGTGTTTGATGTGGTACTAAGTTAAGTAATGTGCTTTAGGTAAATAATTGAATATAAAGTTTTTAACAAAAAAGATATAATGAAACATTTAGAGCCATTTTAGTACCTAACGATCGTTAGGTACTAAAACTGTTCCATTTAAAATAAGCGACTAAGTACCGATTTCCGGTATAACCGGAAGTGGTTCGAACGTGAAAATATTTTAGATGAGTTAGCCCAACATCATTACCCTGTCACCAAATTTTCAAAATTATAGTAAGGATCAACTCACAAAGGCGGACCCTGTATATATATATATATATATATATATATATATATATATATATATATATATATATATATATATATATATATATATTATATCACACACACACACACGTGTCCAAGTGGGGATCTCGGAAACGGTAAGAGATGTAAGGTCGTTTACATAGAACAAAAGTTACGCATTTGAGAGGATGTATTTATGGCCTTTGTAGAACTCGAATATCTCTTTTAGTTTTTGAGATATTTGAAAAATTGAATTTTCTGATTTTCGTTTTATTTTTTCTGACCTTATTTGAAGAGCTATCAAGAAAAGAAGAGCACATTTTCATTGCCACTTTTCTAGCTCTACTTAATGCTGTTATTCAATTTTTGATACAACGTTTCGTTTGTTACCAACCATCATTAACTTTATTTTTTTTTAATACACGAAAAAATGATTTTTGCCATATTTAAATTCTCTCCTTGATTCTGAATTCAACGATGTATCACACTTTATATTTTGGATACGTTTCGGATGAAAAAATTCATATTCAATGAAAAACATCGAAAACGTACAGTTAAAACTAATACTAGAAACATTAGACAACTGTAAAATTATTATAAAATAACGTTTTCTCATTTTCTAATGCCTGTTGTGAATAAAATAATTCGCAAGTATGTATTTAGTGAAAATACTGTTAATTAAACAGTTAAAATACATCTTCCGCCGTACTGATGCATTTCATAAAAATAAGTTGGCTTTGCATTTTGTTTACCTACCTGTCATAATTGATTGTTGTCCGTATTACGTTTGGTTGGTGGTCTTTGAGTTAATTACATTTTGTGTTTACCTAAAAACAATATCGTAGGGGTACATTTTTCAAATAATGAAAAGTTCGACAGACTGACGTGTTACATTTTGTGTCAACGTAATTGTTCTGAAGCCGAAATAATGTATTTAAGCAAATATCCAGAAATGCGTCAACCTCACAAAAGAACTTTTCGCATATTAGCTGTTAATCTAAAAGAATATGGTGCGTTCAAAAAACCTGTAAGATCTCGCAAAAAACCTTGCAATGAAGAAAAAGCCAATACTATTTTATTAGCTGTAACGGAAAATCCAGAAGTTTCTACTAGGAAAATTAAAGAGGCAACTGGCATAGCCCATTCCACAGCTCATTATGTTCTAGAAAAGGAGAAAGTACATCCATATAAGTTTAGAATTTGCCAAGGACTTCGACCAGGTGACCCAGAAAGACGTAGAATATTTTGCGAATGTTATACACGTCAATCTCAATACAATGAACATTTTCCGAATAAAATGATATGGCCCGATGAAAGTATGGTTAATAATAATGGAATTTTTAATCGTAGAAATGTTCATTATTGGGCAAGAGTAAATCCACATCTGTACAAAACGGCCAAACACCAACACCGTTTCGGATTTACTATATGTGGTCTGCTATATTCGGTTCTCGAATTATAGGTCCTTTCATTTACCACGAGTTCTTAAATTCTGAACGTTACCAAATTTTACTCCAAAATGAATTACAGATAGCTTTGAATGATTTGCCTTTCCAAGAAGTTGAAGGTTGTTGGTTTATGCAAGACGGTGCACCAGCACATAATTCCAGAGTTGTCAGAGAATACCTGTCAGTTAGATTTCCACAAAGATGTATTGGCACTCAGGCAAATATACTGTTGCCATCTCGTTCTCCAGATATAACATCTTTTTTTTTCTTTGGGGATACATTAAAAATTACATTTATGGAAACGATACTGAAAACGAAGAAATTTACAAAGATTAGTTCTCGAAGCGTTTGCTAATATTACTCCTCAAATGCTGAAGAATGTTTTAGATGCTATAGTTAGAAGATGCTATTTATGTTTAGAGAATAACGGGAATCTTTTTGAACATCTTTTGTGAGTTTATTAACCTTTAAAATAAATTTGTTTTTTATTTGTCTATCATTTAAAATTACAAAACATAATTTTATAATAATTTTACGGTTTTCTAATGTTTCTAGTATTAGTTTTAACTGTACGTTTTCGATGTTTTACATTGAATATGAATTTTCTCTTCCGAAACGTATCAAAAATAAAGTGTGATATATCGTTGAATTCAGAATCAAGGAGAAAATTTAAATATGGCAAAAATAATGTTTTCGTGTATTTAAAAAAATAAAGTTGATAATGGTTGCTAACAAACGAAACGTTGTATCAAAAATTCAATAACAGCATTAAGTAGAGCTAGAAAAGTGGCAATGAAAATGTGCTCTTCTTTTTTTGATAGCTCTTCAAATAAGGTCAGAAAAAAATTAAAACTAAAATCAGAAAATTCAATTTTTTTCTAATATCTTAAAAACTAAAAGAGGTATTCTAGTTCTGCAAAGACCAGAAATACATCCTCTCAAATGCGTAACTTTTGTTCTATTTAAACGACCTTCCATCTCTTACCGTTTCCGAGATCCCCATTGTGGGCATCCCGATCTTGAACACGGTGTATATATTAAAATACTTATCTTTTTTGGGATTTTTTTTTTGGGATTTTTTAATGGTGTACTTTAAATTATACAATCTAAACGTTTCGATAACACTTACAGCTATCTTCGTCAGTAGTAATGTTTGTTAAAAATTGTTAAAGATGTAGTAAACAATTTTGTCAAATTTGAAAAATTAAAACATAAACATAAGCCTGCTATTAGTATAACACTTTTTTTCTTTTTTTGTATATATATATATATATATATATATATATATATATATATATATATATATATATATATATATATATATATATATATATACCACGCTGTACACGCCACTGCTACACACGAGGACACAGGCAAACACATATATACACACACACGACTTTGAGACCTTTTATTTGATAAAGATAACATTAACAAAAACACTACTTCTGCTAAACAGTCATTATAGGTAAAGTATCAATAATTAAAGTATTAATGTGTTGTGTTATTTACCTTTCTTTTATTCTTAACAAAGCTCTGAACAGGTGTATCTTTACCAAAAATGAATGTTGATATTCGTATCTATACTTGTAAAGCTGCAGGAGTAAGTAGTACTTCACTAAAAGTACATAAATATTGTTCTAAATTATAACTGTTCCGTTGCATAAATGAACAATCTTAATGCACTCATTAAAGAGTATGAAGTGAATAATTAAGTACATCTATAATGTTTATTACCTATTGAAATACTCTTATCTGAATAATAAAATTTCGTGCAATAAAATCCTTTTATTTATGATTTAGATTTAGGTTGTAACACAACTACGCCACAAATATACAAAATGAAAAACCTAATTATTAGTATATTCTTGTTAAATTTGATTGTGAGAAGCTTTGGATTTGTACCATTAGGATCGTTTCGTAAAGTATAAATTCTTTAATTTAAAAATATTTCAACTGTAACTTTCAGGATGTCAGCATGGAGTACTTTATACAGAAAATGATTGCAACAATTGCTTTTGTAATGAACCTTTTAACACTTTGGCATGCACTAAAAAATTTTGGTAAAATTTCAAAATAAATAATTATCGAAATTAGTATTGCTTCATTCTAGTGCGTCAAGCATAAAAAAACGTATATGTTTAAGTACAACACCATGGATAGATCAATGCAGAAGATGTTGGTGTGTTGCTGGCTATGGAAAAGTATGTGAATTCGATTGTACTAATGATTAACAGTTTTTGTGTTTGACTCTGGATAATAATATTTTTTCAATAACTTTTGGTTTAATGATTTTTAGTTTCTTTGCAATTACCCATGCTTTATGGACTCGATCAATAGTGCTTCTTCTACAACCTATCAAGGAATTTGAGGCAATTCTTTTCACAAAGCAACATGTATAATTATTGTCATTTATTGTTTATTTCTATTACTCTCTATCAATCAATCTTAACCTGGAACGAGGTACCTTTTGATACTCTACACTCCTCGTTTTTTCAGACAAAGAAATTGATAAACTTTCTAAAAATATCTATAGAAATCACCACAAGATCCATAAAGACGACCGTAGTCGACCATTAGAGGTCAAAGCTGTATTGGTTTGTGAGATTCTTTTACGGGGTATAAGAAATGTTATCAGTTAACATTATGCACAAACTAGGCGAATTAACTACAATGGAAGGGAAGGTCTCAATAGCCGTACTCGGTACGTTACGGTATATAGCATCTAGTCACTCTTATTAAAGCTTCTGCTAAGCACCTTGATTATTTTGAGAATAGTGACCACTCAATACTGCTAGAGAAAGTTTAAATGGGATGTTATTTGGAATTAGGCCGGCATGTAATGTATCTCCGTGAGATGTAACATATTTAATCTACGCCTGGCAACGTTATGTTTTATTTATCTTTTCACGGGCTCTTAGAAATTTTTGCACAGATTACAGGATTTAGACAGTCAGGACTGCTACTCTACTATGAAAGGCCTGACTATGGAAAGCCAGGTAATGTAATTTAATCTACCTTTGTACACTGGTTTCCCTAGTGCGTCAACTTGCCAATGTACGGGACAGAAATGGGGCGCTGTTTTTAGCCAAATATGGATGTACGTCGATTCGATGCACAATTTATTTAATTTGAGATGGTATTGCGAGACGGTACGGTTCTGAGAATATTGGCTATTGTGTCGTATAATGTCAGTTTGAGGCTACTCGTAACCTCACTTTCTATGACATGCCACACACTGGTACATTATACAACGAGGGAAGAAAAAATCTAAATTTTGATATTGTAGGAGCCGAGTAAAGGCCTTTTAACTCACCCTGGATGTCACTACTACTTTATCCAAAGCGTCGGCACCTAAATTAATGTACGATTCAGATATGCTTGTACCTTGAAAAAACAATAGCAATAATTTATCTCAGATGAACGTTTAAACCTTCACATCAGATAGAGGTTAATAGACATCTAGATGCAAGCTTGAAAAAAAATTCCAAACCCGCGCGCTTTTACGAAAATATGGAGTTATTTGTAATTAGCTTAGTTGGCTTCGTTATTCAGATATTTCAAACATTTGAACCAACAGAACACTTAACTTCCACGTTAGGAATTTTTATAATATATATATATATATATATATATATATATATATATATATATATATATATATATATATATATATATATCACAGGGTGACTGAATCTACCCACGTTCTGTGCCTATCTTTGTTATTATAAGAGATACAGAGTCGGTTAAAGTATGAAAGTTGGGCTAAATTGCATGATAATTCAAATACCGATACGAAAATCAACATTGTTGCCAACTTTCTAAGATATCGGAAAAAATAACCAAATTTTCAATCGGCTGTAATATTCAAAATACGAAAAATTATAAGAGAAACTTGATAGCTATTTTTACCCAAAACGGAAAATGTGAATAAAAATTTTTTAGTAATTATTTTACGAGCTACAACTCAAACATGCATTTTTTAATGGAAACTATAGGTGGTTATGGACTCAATCGATGTCTTATTTTTTCTGATTTCAAAATGTATAGCTTTGTATTCAGTATTACTAGTTAACTCACAATTTTCAAAAATTGTAATAATAGTATTTACTAAACAAATGCAACGTTTGCCGTGGTGTGCTGTGCCAATTAAAAACAAAACTATTCATTGATTTACTGTCAAATACTAGATATTGAATTATTTGTTTTAACTAGTTATAGTTCGTACTGAAATAGAGAATATTAATTTATTAATGGCTTATTCTTCTGAAGAAAGAAATGATATGCTTATTTGCTATTACGTGTCTAACAGAGATGCTAATGATGCTTCGGAATTATTTCTTCAAACTTATATGGAAAGAAGACAACCCGATGCGATGTGAGATTATTTGCCAAACTCGAATCGAATTTAAACAAATATGCTTTTACTAAACCTCTAAATTTTAAAATTAATGTTAACACAGAAACAGAAGAACGTGTTTTAGCTTACGTCGAATTTAAACCTACTACATCTCTTCTTGAAATTGCGAACGAGTGCCACATTTCCAAAGATGAAGCCCACGTTATTTCGAAACAAAATAATTTTAAGTCATATCATTTTCATATAGGAAATGCATTGAATGTTGAAGATTATCAGAAAAGATTACGTTTTGCTACATGGTTGATTAATGAAAGTCGAGCAAACAATCAATTCTCGAAAACCATTATTTTGCCGTTAAAGCAAAATTTATAAACAATGGCATCTTCAATAGAAAGAATCATAGCCAATGGTCCCAAGAAAATCCTCATATTACTGTTGAGAGGAGAGATCAATTGCTTTCAGTAAACGTTTGGTGCGGTATTATTGGTACCAAAATCCTTGGTCCGTTTTTTATGAATACAATTTAAATTCCGCAAGATATCTAACTTTTTACGAAACGAATTTGAAAAAATTTTGGACGACCTTCCGTTGAACGTAATTCAAAATTTGAATTATTTTTAACACGACGGGGCACTAGCACACAATGGAATACTTGTGTGTAACTATTTACAGGAGCGTTTTGATAATTGGATCGGAAATCGAGGTCCAATAGCTTGGCCGCCGCGATCTCCAGACTTAACCCCCTTGGAGATTTTCTTGTGGGGTGCAATTAGATACAAAGTGTACCGAGTAAAACCTGGTAATCTAGACGATTTAAAAAATAAAATTCGTGTTGCTATACAAATTATAACCCAAAGTTTATTAAACGTTCAAAACGAAATTTTAAAACGATGTCAAATGTGTATTCAAAGTAAAGGAGGACATTTTGAAGCACTTCTATGATTGTGTTATCTGTTATTTAAATAAAAATGTTTTCATTCGTAGGCTATTATTCCCCATGTAAGTACCCTTTTAATCTTTCCACTAATTTAGCAATTGATTAATCTTAACTTATTGATTGCTTGACTACTTCTTTGCATGAACGAAATTGTTACATCATCCCACTTCTAACTCACCGTGCACGTACGCGTTATCCGTTTCAAGGTCACAGGTTGTCATCAAGACTTTTGGCTTGAAATTTTAAAGTCGCCTTCAAGGCCACGTGGTAGGAAAGGTTTGTACTCCTGCTAAGTCTCTTCGAGGTCACCTCGGCCACGTTGTGGGTTGGTAACCCTGCTAAGTCTCTTCAAGGCCACGTGGTAGGTTGGTAACCCTACTAAATCTCTTCAAAGTCATCGATTCAAGGCCAAGTGATAGGAAAGGTTGGTAACCCTACTAAATCTCTTCAAGGTCATCGATTCAAGGCCAAGTGGTAAGAAAGGTTGGTAACCTGCTTCTTCAAGGTCATCGATTCAAGGCCGAGTGGAAGGAAAGGTTGGTAACCCTACTAAATCTCTTCAAGGCCACGTTGTAGGTTTGTAACCTCCTAAGTCCCTTCAAGGCCACGTTGTAGGTTGGTAACCCTGCTAAGTCTCTTCAGGTTGGTAACCCTGCTTCTTCAAGGTCACCAAGCTACGTTTTGGGTAGGTAACCCTGCTAAATCTCTTCAAGGTCATGCTCGCACTAGTCCTTCAAGGCCAGTAACTAGAAAAGTCACTAGAAAGGTTATTAGATTTCTGTTCATTGATTGTCCACGTCAATTGTAGGTTATACCACATTACCTACATCCTCTACGTGGTTTTCAAGGTTGTCACCTAGTCTTCAAAGCCAGGGTCACAATCAATTCTCTGGCTGAGTGTTGGTCACGCCCAGGAAGTGCATTGACCTCTGTCTCAATCATGTCTATGCATGTTTCAAGGTCATCAGCAATCGGTGCTTTAGCTGGTGGCGCATCGGAATTGCCAAAGCAGTCAATAATGCAAAAATGACAAAAATTGCAAGAAGAGACATCGCGCCATAATCGCATGATGGAATCGATCGCTGGTGGCGCATTTTATCTAAAACCATACAAATCTAGTAGTGCATTATACTTAAAACTGTTTCCAAAAACTGAGTAGATTACCCGAAAGAGCGTTAACAGATATTGGTTTAAAGAAATACACAAAAGATGTACATACTTAGGGTATTTTTATGAGAGATAGCCTGCCTAAATTACCACAGAAAATGAATCTGGAATCATCAACTTAGATAGTCAGAGCGGACCGGGTACACATTGGGTTTGCTACAAAAGCGTGGTGAAAAGGTATGGTATTACGATGGTTTCGGTAATCTTCGACCACCAGTTGAAGCGATTAACTACTTTCGGGGATGTAAAATTTATTATAATTACAATGAAGATCAGAAATTTAATAGCATTATTTGCGGGCACCTATGCCTACAATTTCTATATAAATAATCGACATAACTTAAATTTTCTCAGTTATGTCAATAACATTCAGTTTAGAAGGTGTTGGTAACATAGCTAGCTGCAACTTCTACCCACCGATAGAGCTACATTTGGAGAAGGACGTTATTGGATTGGTGGAACTTTACGGCAGCAACAGCATTAGAAACATTTATACGGGCAACGATAGATTTTATTTTAGAACAAATTCATCTCATTTGAGTGATTAATATTTCACACGGTGCTATGAGTTAGATGAAATTAGTGATTACTTGAAATCAAAGATACCCACAACAAAATTTTTCATTAGGGCAAACAACAATATGCTTAAGTGTGAGATGAACAGTTCATTTGAGATCGGTTTTACTAAACAGAGTAGCATTGGCCGCATGCTCGGGTTTGAGCCTAGAATATTAAAAGCGAATATCTTACACATCGCGTTAGACATCCAAATAATTAAAGACACTAATCTACATGTGGAGTGCAACATTATAAAGGGATCTTTTCGAAACAGTAAACCTGCAAAGGTAATATATGAAATTGACGTTTCTGTCCCTCAGGTTATCGTTTGGATAAAATTCCAACCAACACTCAATATTTAGAAATAAACACAGACATAATCAGTAATATAACAATCAAATTGACAAATCAAAAGGGTGAGTTAATAGACTTTGGTGAAAGTGAAACCATTCACGGTACGTTTAGAACTAAAAGAACATGGGTCTGCGAATTAATCATAGGAAAATTCCATCTTCATACAAAAGACCCAATCAACCATCATTGCAGTTAACATCTGCAGAGAAATATTTTTAACATCAATTGGATTGAAAGTTCTGAGTGACCAAACCATTAAACATGTTTCAAAACGTACATTTTAATAGAATTAAAATATTAATGTTAAATTTGTTGAATGAAGTTTACTTTTAATGTCTATCTATTTTGCACAGTGTTCCGCTTACACACCTGATGCTGAATGCATATGTATTCACCTAAAATATGTAATGCGGAAAAGGTCAATGTTTTATTGAACAATGGATTTTCTTTGTTTGTTAATAATGCATTTGCATTCTTAAAAATTTGCAGGAATGTATAAAAAAATGTAATATTCAAGCTAATAGGGATTTTCTTTGTATAAAACACACAATGCATCTGCATTCTTTAAAACTATTTTTAATAACTTTAACAATTCCTAAAACTACGTTGCATAATTAGTACTATAATAATTAATAGACTTTAATGAAAATGTGTTATGAAGAAAAAGGTTTCGCTATAAATAATGTACAATGAATTTTGCTAAAACAATAGGTTTGCCTTCAAAAGTGTGCTAATGTGAACAAGGGATTTTCTTTGTATAACAATGAAAGTATTTATAGTACCTTCATGAAAAATTTATATAAGTAAACAACTGTAAAGGCATAATTAATAACAATTGATTTAAAAGGTTTGAGAAGAAATTTATATAAAAGACATCATCCTATAGTAAATCTTTAATTAGTCATCAACCCTCATTGTGGTTAACATCTACACAATGACCGAATCATTAAACATCTTTCAAAACGTACATTTTGATGATGCTATAATTAAATCAGATATTCACACCTATCTTCCGTATGGCTCTTCTAAGTATGGACCTTCCGAAGAAATACGCATTTTAATTCAAATCAGGATCTAATTACAGCTACTTATGATAGTTTTCTGTACATAGAAGGTAAGCTGAAAAAAGAAGGAAAATCATGCAACTTAACCAATAATTTTCCAACTTCCTTTTCGGAGAGATTCGTTATGAGTTAGGCGGTCAAAGAGTGGACGTTTGCCGAAATCCCGGCATAACATCTACACTTAAAGGATATATTTCTTATACTACAAGCAAGAGCAAAGCATTAAGCCAAAGAATGATGAACCATTACAAGTAGAATTCGATGAGGAAATGGCGAAAATCCTTTACAGTATGCATACCATTGAACCACATATTTGGAATAATGGAGGATTATCGTCAAGTGATCGTGAATATGCGTCAAGAGTTGATTTTAATTCGATCTAGAAGCGATACAAACTGCTACTATGGTGACGTTGATGCGGAAATAACCTAAATAAAATTCAATGGAAAGTACCACACTTAACCCTTAGTGATGCCGCGAAACTGGACTTGTTTGAAGGAATAAATAAAATTCTATTATTACTGTTCCATTTCGTCAATGGGAGTTATATGAATTACCTGCTTTAAAACAAGCAACCTCTGATATATGGCCAATAAAACGTCAACGCAACTAGAAAAACCATGCTGGATAATTGTTGCATTCCAACAAGGTAAAAGGTACACAAAGTCTGCATGAGCCGGAAATTTTGATCACATTAACATCAGGAACCTTAAAGTACATCTGAATTCCGAGTATTATCCCTATGAAGCAATGCATTTGAACTTTCAGTGCTAACCAATACATACCTGCCTATCGCAATTTTTGAACTTCCGATGTGACTACTATGATGAAGATAATACAGATGCGTTATTCAACTACACCGAATTCAAATCATGTCCAGTATTTGTAATGACTGTTCTAAACAGAATGAATCCTTAAAAACTCAACACATCAAATTGGAAATGGAATCTCTAACACCTTTCGATAATGGAATCGTTGCCTAATAATGCCTAATAATTATTCGTTTAGTTTCATTTCATCCATCAAAGATGAAAGTAGTTGCGCAGAAACAAAACTTCCAATTCAAAATCATGACTTTGATGAAAATTCTGGTACTTCAAAACATGGCGATTTACTTCTAATAGTAGTAGTAGTAGTAGTTTGAAATTTAAACATGTATACGTATACTCCAAGTCATTAAATCAAAACAAGTACAAACTTCTACAGGAAATCCTACTTCCGATAAAGGATATAGGTTACTTTACGTTCAGTGATAATCAAGATGTGATTGAGCCGAATTTTGCAAAAGCAAACTCTATCTTTATCTTTGATGATATTGCCTGTGAAAAGCAAAATAACATAAGGGCATATTTTTCTATGGGTATTGATTGTTTCTATTTGGGTCAAACTTACAGTAAAATTCCAAAGCAATTAATTCGTGACAATGCGAATCTAATTATATTATTTGAGCAAGATGAATTAAACCTAAAACATGTGTATGAGGATCATATAAGCCCACCATAAGCATGACATTGTTTCGGGATATGTGTTCAAAGTGCTGGATAGATCCGTTTGGGTTCATAGTCATAAATAAGGATGCTGAAGTCAATAATGGTCGCTATAGGAAAAGGTTTGATGAATATATAATACCTTAACCTGATTTCAGTGGTTTAGTAGTTACTTATCGTTTAGGTATTAACAGCTATCCAATTTTGCTACAATGGATAATAAGGAGATGATATTAAAGCGAAAAATTATTCAGGCTCGTAAAATAATACAGCAGAAATAAACAGTCTTAAAACTGCCCATTGATAATGAAAGAACGTTTGAAAGTACTTATAAACCTCTAATAGAACCTCTAACTGAAATAGCGAATAAAATGCATCCTGATAAAAACACCCGAAAAGGTGTCCTTGACGTTAAACCCAAAACCACCTTTGTTCATATTTTGAAGAAAGCATGCTACTACTAGCCCGCTAGCTCACATTCATTTCACCCTCATCAGCAACGAAGAGTGCTACAAGCTCAGCTTCCGTTTTTTCAAATAAATCCCTCTCCTCGTACACCACCTTTCCTAGAAACATCTGTCGTAGGAGAGATTACTGCGAGGAAGAAGAACCTCTTAGTATCGCAGATGATTCCTGTAATGAACCCATCTCTGAAGAATTTCTCGAGCAGTACCAGAATTACCTCGTATATATGTTGAACGTATTATGAGGGATCTTGAAGGTGCTATTGATCATACTTATGGAGTCCACTAGACGCCAAAACAGACAAATGGACAATTGGTAATACCCCATCACAATTAAAGGAAAGGATATGATCATTAATGGTGTCACGTATAAAGGGACTCCAGGTTTATATGATCTGCTTATTATGAATGAACCCGATTTAAATCTAGTAAATTCAAAGGATAGAAAAATTATAAACGTATTTTAGGCTACGAATGTTGCAAGGCGAGATTATGATGTAAGCGGACAGATTCGAGGAAGCCGCAGCAAAAGTATACACAAATAATCAAACCCTTGCTGTCATCATCACCCACAACTCAAGGGAGGTGGAGCTATGTTTTTAAGGAATTAACAAACCGATTGAATATAAATATTGGAATGATAACATGAACTAATTCGTGATCTAGAAGTATTGTGGGCAGAAAAATTGGCTGAAACACAGGTGTCGTAAATGATATAATATCAATTGTAGAAGAATTGTATGAAGATGGATACATTGAAAGACCAAACACTAGTTTTCTGAACAATATAAATCAGAATGCATTGATGTCGATATATCATAACTAAAATGCCCTTGATAAATTTGGACGGTCACATGCCCAGTATCAATTTAAGAAATTAACCCCTCAGTTTAACTTATTGATGATAATCAATTGATATCGAGAATAAGAGACTCAGCAATGTTGCCAACCCCATAGATCCTCAAGATGTCATCACAAGCAATACTATTTATCAACAAGGTTGAATTTGGATGGAAACCGTTTGACACAGTTGGCTGACGCGGAAGAGGATGGTGATGCTATAAGCAACGGATACCTTGATTTTTGTGTGCAAGCAGTTCAGAAAGGTGTTAAAGGAAACTTTAACGCTTATCTAGTGTTGGAGGAAAACTACATCAACTTAAAGAAATTGTGGACCATGTCCAAATTACAACTCGTCAATGAATTGCACAAACCCTGCAAGAAAAAATTTTAAACGAAGGCGCACAATAATTAAGGGATATGATGAGCTCTGGCAAGCAGATTTGGCTGAATTTAACACATATGCCAAACAAAATAAGGGCTATAAGTATATATAGTAGCTATTGACTGTTTTTCGAAATACTTGTGGACCAAAGGATTAAAAACGAAAACAGGCTTGGAAGTTGCCAAGGCCATGCAACAATCTTCAAAACGGGCCGGAAACCTTCCAATTTGCAGACAGATGCAGGAAAAGAATTCTACAATGACCATTTACTAAACTAATGCAGCGTTATGGAGTCAACCATTACTCCACCTATAGCACAAAGAAGGCAGCAATTGTGAACGTGTTATCAGAACCATTAAGTCTGCTCTATACAAGTCATTCAGCCTACAGGGTAAATATAAATGGATTGATACAATTGATACACTAACGATGGATTATAACAATCGTAAGCATAGAACTACAAATGAAGCCCAAAGATGTGGTAATCATACAAAGCTAGAGGCTTACACTCACATAAAACAGTTGATAGGAATCGTTATTGTGTGGGTGACATAGTACGAATCAGTAAGTTTAAAAGTATTTTCGCTAAAGGATACACCCCAATTGGTCAAGTGAACTATTCAAGATTGTGAAAGTTTGCATTACTAACCCAACCACCTACATATTGGAGGACATGAAAGGATCACCTGTACTGGGAGGCTTTTATGAACATGAATTACAGAAAACAAAGTATCCGGATGTGTTTTTGTGGAAAAAGTGCTTCGCTCCAAGAATAATAAGTTATTCGTAAAGTGGTGGGGATTGGATGAAAGATCATGGATCAATAAAGACGATTTAGTTTTATAATATAGCTATAGGGATTGTAACTTTTAGATGAATTAAAACCACATAAAAAATTATAATTGTATTTTTTAAATATTACATCATCTTATATAGTAAACCTAAAGTATTTCTATAATCGTTTAAATTACTAAACGGCCATATTCCCGAATCTGGTCCACATGCCATCCCAAGCAGGAATCACCTTCTCAATGTTTTCCAAAATCCAGTAAATTTTGTGGTGTTCCTCATTTTCCCATGTTGAAACTTATATGTAACGTTTTGTTCTAATAATACTTTAATTAAAATACGAGGCACTTTTAATTAGCATAATATGCTGCTGTCTCGATACATTCACTTATAGAAAGTGTCTTTATAACAATATTTTGTACGCTAACATTTGTACACAATGAATCACCCATAATAACTTGTATATGTACATTTTAAGGTAAATTCATGTCAAATTCTATCTACATCATTAGAGGTTAACGAACGTTTATCGGTACATAAGTTCGTAAAACTTTTAATGGTATTGTCTAAGCTAATTTTTCTATCAAATAATGTCTTAATAATTACTTCATTTGCACAACAGTTAAAACACTCATCATAATGTTGCAATATATTCAATATAAATGTATAGTTTTCAGGAGAGGCCAAAGAATGCTTCAGGTACTTAGATTTGATCACATTGTTTACTGAAAGTTGTACCCCCAGGGTCTAGTATCAGTGAAATCAAAATTTACTAAACGTTTATCGTCATAAGGATTGAGTATGACTTTATTTTGTTTAATGGTAAACACATCATGTTTCTTTGATCTTATGAGATGTTGATAGCGCCTTATTACGCCACCATCAGACAAAGCCTGCTTATAATCATAAATCGTGATCTACCTCACGCCTGCTGGCGTAGAACCCTAGGATTTTTTACAACCTTTTCATCACCCGAGTAAGCATACATTTTCGCGGGAAGTCCTACAAATTCAACTATAATTTCGCCATGATTTTCAACTTTCATTAAGCCGGGTACTTCTTTATTTACTAATGAGAGTCCACAGATGTTGTCGGGACTATAATCAGATGTATCAGATGTCCTCTTTAATACATTCATAGATATCGGGAACCGAAAAGGCGTATATGAGGCTGTCTGTATCCGTGTACAAGAGCTTAGGATTATTATGGACCTTGGGTAGCGTGTAACCGTAATGAAAATTATATAAAAAAGTTTTTGAAACGTCTAAAACATTGAATCCCGCATATATAGGTTTAGTGAAATATACTTCAAGCTTATTCATTTGAATGATAAGCTAATCATTGTCAAATATTGTACAGCTATGAAAATTTGGTTTTGATATGTAAGCACGAGCACCATAGCGACCCTCCCATTTCGTTACTAACCGTATGTCCTTATGTTTACGTATATTTTCCATCAGCTTCCGAAAACACTATTAATCATTAATTTATAGAAATTTTATCGAATTCATTTTGAGACTTCTGACGCATGGCTGTATTTAAATCTATATATTTTTTTAACCACGGGGACTGTTTAAAACGTACTATACGGTGTACTTTTACCAACTTCAAACCATATTTTAAATATACTTTCAAATTTCTGTAATGAATTACATAATTACGTTTTGGATACAAGGTAAGCAGTAATTTTTCATTTTGGAATCAGATGTGGGTGGAACCATATGTTCGGGTGCTAACGGTAGATCACTGTGACTCTCATGTAATTCTATAGGATAGTCTAAATCACACTCGACTATATAACCAATTTCCGAATCATCAGGATGGTTTATTAAATCTAAAGTTTCAAAAATCGCCAATTGGTAGAAATTCTGACATGGCGGCTCCATATAAATTATTTACGTCGTAGTACATTAAATACGCACTTTCGGAGGTGGGATCAAATTTTCCCCCATGTACTTATTGTTAGCTTTAGCATACCGATTTGAACATTGAGCTACACCACCTCTAATCCCTCCTTCAATAAACATTAACATATCAATGTCTGTAAATAGTTCTAACTTTACATGTGTAATTTTAAGCATAGCATCGAATGCTAAACCGGGAGCTGTATAATAGTGCAGAGGATCAAGCTCGTTAAGACTTAAACAAGTTTGCCGAAAGTTCTCGAAAATATCTGCTAAAAGTAGAACGTCTGTTTTAGATACAAATCTGAGTATTCCCCTAACGATTTAATACTAAATTTGTTCCAAACGTTAACCGCATGCCAAAACTCTCATCACTGATTCCTCATTATTAAGATGACTGAAAAATGCTTCTTTGGGGGAGCGTGGTCTCGTTTAATTTATCCCACGTATCAATATACTCATAAGGAAACACACCTTTGCGAACTAGTAAGAAAATTCCTCATCATTGTTGCAACTAGCGCGGGTAATAATTTTTTACTATCCTCCAAATAGTCTGACAACTTTTCAATACTATTGCTCATAAATCTGAAAGAGTCAATAAATCTAAACTTAATTTTGGTGCCTTCCATTACCTTCGTGAAAGAGATATATCTTTCTTTGTTTATGGGCGTAGTGAAATCGAACCGGGAACACTAGCCAATTCTCTAATGATGAAATGAAAATCATAACCCGATAAATTATGGAATACAACTGGTAGAATGTGGAGTCTGTATAGTTTAGGTTACATGCCTGGTGTGCTGCCCTCGAAATGCTCCTGTAAGATGATTATGGTCTCTAACTTTTATATCAGAATAGTAAATGGTTTTCGACAAATGTGACAAATAATGGCGCTTTCAAATTGCTCAACCTGACAGACTTAAAGTACCCATGAACATAATTTGAATGAGCATGTTTACATATGGTTGATGCAAATGTTATGTTTATCGTTTTTGACTGCACAGACTACTCATGAATACATCCTTTGTGTTTAGCATCGTTTACATTCCTCATTGATTTTCTTCTTCTAAATACTTAAAAGCGCTGAGTAAAACACATTTAAACGCCTCTGTTTCTAACATATACGTTCACCATACTGCGTATTGTTACTGTGACATTAATAACTTTATATTTTTTCGATATCTCTAGGTCGCATGCATTTTTATAGAGTTTGCAATAGATGCTTTGTTTAACCTTTAATTCCATGTTTAACAACTTACTAAGACTGATCTCTGCGACTTATATATCCTTGAAGCATCGGCTTGAACAATGGATCGCCTTTGTTCTCAAAGTTGATTTCTCAGAATTGAAGTGTATTTAGATAACAATCTATTTTAGAAATTATAACGGAACAATGGATCGTCTTTATTCATTTCTCAGAGTGTGACCTTGAAAATTGTAATCATATACTTTGAAGCGTTGGCTAGCATAATGGATCGCCTTTGTTCTTGAAAGTTGATTTCTTAGAATAAGATGTATTTAGATAACAATCTATTTATAACTCGACAGAACAATTAATCGCTTTTGTTCTCTCGAGACTTGCAATTTGTAATCATAGACTTTGAACTCGGCTTGAACAATGGATCTGTTCATATTCCAAATTATGTTGTAGCTGGATAACAATCTATTTTAGGAATCATGACAGAACAATGAATCGCTTTTGTTCTTTTATAAGAATTACCTTGAAATGAAACTTTACCTGTGTTGAGAAACAGCCATTTGTTTTGGAAAACGGACCCCTGTTTTAAACGGATGCTTTAGGAAACGTCTACTGTTTTAATACCACTTGACACTGAGTCGTTACCATAGTAAACATTGCTTGATCACCTTGAAGTATGCATGACAACACCTCATTCGCGTATTTGTAAAGTCTCGAACAATGTCTCAAAGTAAAGGATCCTGATATGAAGACTTTAAGCTAATATGGCTAGTATACAATATAATGAAGCGATAAAATAACATTAAGAAAGATGATGATGTGTTGTGACCACATTAAACGAAAATCAGTTGAATGAAATCGAATGTAAAAACAAATAATAAATAAAATAGACATGCTCCAGCAAAGGTATTACAAAAGTGACTGTAATTCCATAATATGTATATTTACTTAAATCGATTTCTTATATGTATATAGATGAGTATTGTGGTTAATAAATTATAGCTTTATAAAAAAATTTTACTTGTTAGATGACCTAATCAGTCTGAACAATGGATCGTCTTTGTTCTTGATTTTAAATTTCAGAAGCTATGACTCAGCAAAACAATGAATCGCCTTTGTTATCAGATGTGACCTTATAAGCATAGACTTTGAATCGTTGGTTAGAACAATGGATCGCCTTTGTTCTTGATTTCTTAGAATCGAAGTGCATTTAGATAACAATCTATTTCTATAAATCAACCAGAAAAATGAATCGCTTTTGTTCTTTAATAAGAGTGACCTTGAAAATTGTAAGCATAGACTTTGAACTGGCTTGAACAATGCATCGTCTTTGTTCTTGATTTCCTAGAATTGATATGTATTTAGATAACAATATATTTTAGAAATTATAACGGAACAATAGATCGTCTTTGTTCTCTCATGTGCCTTGAAAATTGTAAGCATAGACTTTGAACCGTTGGCTAGAACAATGGCTCTTTGTTCTTGATTTCTAGAATTGAGATGTATTTGGATAACAATCTATTTTATAACTGGACCTGAGCAATGGATCGCTTTTGATCTCTCGTGTAAACATGAAACAGCTATCTGTTTTGAAACGGACCTCTGTTTTAGGAAACTACCTGTTTTTAGGAAACGGCTACCTGTTTTAGAAACGGCTACCTGTTTTAACGTCTATCTGTATTTAACCACTTGATGCACTTGTGACATTTTGATGACCTTGAAACATGCATAGACTTGCTTAAGACCGACAATGATGACTTTGAGGATGCAGATAACCTACAATTGACGTGTACAATCAATGACCTTGAAATCTAGTAAATTTTCTAGTTACTGGCCTTGAAGGACTCAGATAGCATGACCTTGAGCATAAGCACTTGAAGCAACCTTGAAGAGACTTAGCATGGTTACCAACCTGAAGAGACTTAGCATGGTTACCAATTTCCTACAACGTATGGCCTTGAAAATTTAGTATTACTAACCTAGTGTCTTTGACTTAGCATTACCAACCAACGTGGCCTTGAAGAGATTTAGTAGTTACCAATCCTACAACATGATTGACTTAGCAGTTACAATAGCTGCCTTGAATAGACTTAGCAGTTACCAACCTGAAGAGACTTAGATTACAACTTTTCCTACAACATGGAGGTGACCTTGAAGATACTTAGCAGGGTTACAACTACCATGGCCTTGAACAGACTTAGCAGGGTTACCAACCTTTTACAACGTGGCAGTGACCTTCAATGTTACCAACCTAGAAATCTAGTGACTTTTCTGGTGACTTTTCAAATCTGGTGACAAATCTAGTGACAAAAGTGGCCAAGGACCTGAATAGCTATACTACGAAAATCCAAAATTTCACGATTTATGGGTCTCTTATTTATGCAATATAGTAAATATGAGCTATATCTAAATGTCAACTATATGATTAACATAAAAAGGCGATTAAGCACACTTATTTCTTTCTCCAGGTAACATCTTACGTACAACGTATGATATAAACTTTTTAATTTAACACTAGTATATTGTAATTAGGCAAATAATGTCAGAGCTGTCCAATACTTCACTTTCTGTAACAGTGATTTTAATTTTAGGATATCAACTGCGAATACTAACATCAATAAGCGCGAAGAAATGTACATTACACACACAAACACAAGCACACAAACACCAAAAACATACACAGACACAAGCACAACACACGTGAAATAATAAAAAGACGCGCATGCATATAGCACACGCAACGCAACGCAATGCATGCACGTTGTTAAACGAGACAAACACAACACACACACACACACACACACACACACAGGCACACAGACACAGACAGACACAGACACAGGCACAGACATAGACACAGACACAGACACAGACAACAGACACAGGCACAGACACAGACACAGACACAGACACAGACACAGACACAGACACAGACACAGACACAGACACAGACACAGACACAACAGACAGGACACAGAACATACACATGCATAGACAAGACCAACACGTGTGCATACGCATGTATACACACAAGCGCATGACATACACACGCTAATGCGTCTAAATTTCACGTACTTAAATATTAAATACTATGTAGTTAAAATCATACACTGACAGACAGGCAACAGGCTTTACGCGTGCCCTCCGTTTTTGTTTGTTACAATTTTGCAATATTTGCCAACTTTAGTTTATTTACATTTTCCCTTTTGTGTTTTTCGCGGCAGAACTGAATGAAAGTAATGTTTCACCCACTGTAAAAGAATTAAACAATAGGATGGGGTACTGTTAAAATTACTTCCTGATACTTGAATCAGATTGGTTCACACATGGAATACTGATAAAACCGACCGCCATATCAGGTACACTATACACTGCGTGTTTAGGGCACTTACATACACTACGGCTTCTGTTAGTTTTTTTTTCTAGTTGCTAACCAACAGCATTCTAGGTTCGAAAAAATGTATCAGTGTAACGCCAGCTAATACTTCAAAGTCAAAGTTTTGAAGCTAATAACATAGACGACTATATATATATATATATATATATATATATATATATATATATATATATATATATATATATATATATACAATTCTCTGTTGAGATCGATATGTTATCAGGTCGCTATGAATAGTATTGCTTAACAACTCGTTTTTATAAAAGTATATACTCTTATATTCGACGACGTTGTCACCGTAAACGCAAACTGTATTAGGACATCAAAGGTCTACTATATAATATGACATACACGAAAATGACTAACTACGTTGGCATAATAAATTTGAGAGTATTAAAATAACACTAGTTTGATCCTAACAGAATTAAAGATCAGTGACACGTCCAATCGTCTATTTTAATTTAGTAATCATCTTCAATATTTTACAATTTTTATTAGTACTGTTAACAGTAAGAGATTTATCCATGATTGCACTATATTTGAAACAATGTACTTACTGGATGCTTGTTCGTTACGTTATAAGCAATTTTCTAAAGGTACTATAAATAAATCGTAATACTTATTTGTTGTTATAAGTAGAGAGTGTTTATTTTTTTAACATAAACCCATTATCCATTGTAATAAATAAAATGAATTGTCATTACCGTAAAGTTTTTAAATGTTGTACCATTTAGTCGTTAAAATTAAAAAGTATTAAATGTTACATGTGCTATGCTACGTTTTTTGTTATTTTGCGCTAATTAAGTATAAAATAATGGTAATTTAAAAATAAACCGCAACATTTGTGATAGTTAATTTTGCTACATAGTAAACAAGGACAATAAGCTGTATTAAATACGATTGTTTAACCTTTCCGTATTCGGTGTTAATATCTTTATATTTCATTTTTATTAATACTACTGCATAGAACAATAACATAAACTTATATTTTTTTCGTAATGGTGATTGCACAAAAAATGGACCAATTTCTTTAGAAATATGGATCCTACATTTTTATAATTTCAGTATTTGTAGGAATAAAATAGAGTCGGATTGGTTAGAGTGACATCTAACATTATCTGATCTACTACGAACGGAGACTTCATATTCGACAAATTGACGTGGTGCTTATATAATCCAATGCATTTCAATTTTTAAAAACTTTTTTAAAACTAGGACTGTAGTTAAATGTTTTATAAAAATTTAAAAATGTTTTTAGAATTTACCAAGAAATTGTTACAA
Organism: Vesta saturnalis; assembly: GCA_036346205.1. NCBI lineage: Eukaryota > Metazoa > Arthropoda > Insecta > Coleoptera > Lampyridae > Vesta > Vesta saturnalis. The sequence continues at coordinate 1,845,476 of JARFJB010002075.1, forward strand.
AATATGAATTTACAAGTACTCGTGTAGAACCTAACAGGAATATTTTAAATACAAACATACAAGGCCCACTTTAGACATTATGGGCGAGAAAAAATGTTTCACATTTAAATTAAAGGGACACTTTTGGACACTGATAATTGGGAAAGTGTTTATGTTATAATAGTATTTAAAGCAATTTTAAGTAATTTCTGCGTTAACAATACCAGGACAAGTAGTTGACGAATCCGATAACATGAAATGTGAATATAGGGTTGAGATTAGTGCAAATAGTTAAATTTATAACCTTCTACATCAAAAATCGTAATCTGTAGTAGATAGTTTTACATGTTATACCTACACAGGTGTTGCAATAATATATAATGTTCGTGAATAAGAGATTCTTTATTAAAATTAAGCCAATAGTATCATTTACGTGTTGTCTTGATTGTTAAAGCTAATTGAACATAAATCACACATTATTTTAATCTAAAAGCCAAAATTATTGGTACATACAATATTAGTAATTCAGGCAAAATTAATTTTAAGAAAGTACGCCGAATTTTAACATTAAAATTGAAAACTTGACTAATAGAATATAAAACGTAGCATTTAATGGAACTTATCTCACATGTAAGTGAAGATACAAAATAAGAATTAGTTTAATATATAATATTGTTTGTTTTCTGCACTTCAAACTGAAAAAATAATCCTAAAATCTGATACTAGTTTCCTATTTTGTATGTTAGTTTTGTGAATAATTAAATATTCCCCAATCCTATACAATCGAAATAATTTAAGTATTAGACAAAGGTCTTTTGTTTAATTGCCTTAAAATTGATTATGTAATTTTCAATCTTCTTATATTATTTTTACACTAGCTGGTTTCAAACTGATTGGTATCTAAATTTTATTGCATGCCACTGTTACAAAAGAATAGTTTAAACTAGAATTGACAATTTACATTTCAATAGTTTCATTTTAGGACATTTCTTTCTTAAAAAATCTTATATTTATTTGTGTTTACTGCATCCTGTGGGCGCTTCTTAACATAATAATTTGCAAATAAATCGATGTTTCAAATTCGGACTCATTTGGTATATACGAAGTAGCCTTAACGAGCTCGAACATAGCTGCCACCAGGTGGGCTCCACAAGGTCACGTTAGTATATTCAGGCAAGCTGTATGTAAAAACGACCTCTGCAGTATGATAACAAGAACCTGTTTAATCATTGTGAGCCGTACGACATATTTACAGTACGCTCTCAAGCCCCAAAAACGATATGAAGCCCGGCTGCGGGTTTCTAAGGTTGCCATGTGTATATCGTCAAAGTATTATTGTACAGGCTGTCCCAAATTCGAGGGCAAGCATGGGGATCTCGCTTATTATAAGAGATAGGATATAGGTTTAAATTCGGCACTTTTGCTAAATTCGATGCCGAGTAATAATCTGAAAAGAAATTTGAGCTAACTCGAATGCATTTGGTTTTATGCTCAAAAACTAAAAATTTCGATTTTGTTTTTCGCGTTTGGCTACCTTATTATTAGGAATTTTCAAAATTCGATTAAACATTATAAAGACAACTTTTTACGCACAATACTAATACGGTATTAAAATATTATGCGACGTTTTGTTTATTCTGAACCATCATCAGGTTTATTTTTTCTTATCGGGGTTAAGACATATTTTTATGGCGTTGGATGGAGAATGTTATGCTGATTTTAACAATATATATAGCACTTCATGGTTTGATAGATTGCGAACTAAAATACTCTTAAATTAAAAACCAAATATTAAATTATCACGATACCCATGAATCAAACAAAACTTAGGAGTTGGCTATTGTCATGTCATTTTCTAATTGTAAAAGGGCAATAACTGCAAGATCCTTCGTGTTAGTGCTTTAAAATTTGCAAGTTTCTTTAGAATGTTTTCAAATTCAGAAAAACGAGACATGATAAGGATATTTTATAGCTGCAATAGAAATAGTGTCAGCAGAACAAATATATTTAGAGGAATATCCGGAGAGGTAACAACCAAACCAGAGATGTTTTTAAAATTAGACCAAAATTTGCGAGAATTTGATGTTTTCAGAAACCTCGAAATGCATATGGTAGCAGACTAGACAGAGATGCAAGAAGAAATATTACATCAGGTACTATTTGTTAGTATTATACTAATTATAAGAATTTCCACTCACTTCACTGCTAATTTCAGCAGACATTTTTTGGAGAGTTATGACTTTATGTTATCCATCTTAGGTTCAAGAAAATCCTTCAACATCTACCAGAGAAATAGAGCAAACTATTGAAGTGCCAAAAGGACAGTTTGGCGAGTGTTAAAGCAACACCGTTATAAACCATTTAAGTTACACGTTAGTCAAACCTTCGGCCTGGGGACGATATGAGACGGTTGGATTTTTGTAACCAACTTAATACCAAAATGCTGGAAAATCGCAACTTTCTCAATCAAATAATTTGGACGGATGAGTGCAATTTTTCCACTAATGGAATATTTAATCGTAATAACGAGCACTACTGGTCCGTTGAAAATCCACGAATTAACAGGCAAATGCGAGGACAAGGCCACCGGTCCTTTAATGTGTGGGTTGGAAACTGGAAGGATATGCTCCTTGGGCCAGTTATTTACGAAGGTATCCTAACGTTTCAACGCTACCTCGCATTTCTAACAAACGAAATATCAGACCTTTTGGATGATGTTCCGCTAAACGAAAGATGGACTCTCTGGTGGCAAATGGACGGAGCTCCTCCTCATAATGCTGCGATAATAAGTGAATATCTTAAGGGCGAATTCCTGATAAACGGATGGGAAATAGGGGACCACTTAGGTGGCCAGCAAGAAGTCCAGATTTAACCCCTTTACATTACTTCCCGGGCTATTTAAAAATATGATTTACAAGACGCCACCGCAAAATATAGAAGAACTCCAGAATAGGGTTGTTAATGAACTTCGTCAAATTCCCAGACGAACCATTCAAAGAAGCGTAATCAATTGTAGAAGAAGAATTCGTTACTGTATTCAAGAAGGAGGAAACTTGTTCGAACATTTATTATAATAATTTTTGTTCGTCTGTCTGTGTAATTATTTTGTTGTTACCTATCGATAAATTTGCGTTGTTGCTATTATGACCGTGTTACATAGACCTACTTGTTTGAGTTGTTTGTAATGTTTTTTTAATTGTTTAACTGTTTTTATATTTTTTGGATGTTCTAACGAGTATAACAAATTAAATAAGTAGAACTACTGTATTTTTCCTTGCTGGATCCAAGAAGGCGGAATCTTGTTCTTCGTATTTTCTCATTATTTTAGTTCGCAGTAGATCAAACCATAAAGTGTTATATTTGCTAAAATCAGCATAACATTCTCCATCCAACGACATAAAATATATCTTACGAAAAAATAAACCTGATGATGGTTCAGAATAAACGAAACGTCACATAATATTTTAATACCGTATTAGTATTGTGCGTAAAAGGTGCCTTAATAATGTTAATCGAATTTTGAAAATTCCTAATAATAAGGTGGCCAAAATCGAAAACGAAAATCGAAATTTTTGTTTTTGAGCATAAAATCAAATCCATTCGAGTTAGCTCAAATTTTTTTCAGATTATTACTCGGCATCGAATTAGCAAAAGTGCCGAATTTAAACCTATATCCTATCTCTTATAATAGCGAGATCCCCATGCTTGCCCTCGAATTTGGGACAACCTGTATATATGACAAAACGCGTAAATACGAATTTTACGGTGGTCTCCATAGTATACTTTTATATGTGTAATAATATATATATATATATATATATATATATATATATATATATATATATATATATATATATATATATATATATATATATATATATATATATATATATATATATATATATATATATATATATATATATATATATCACACAGTATGTCCCCGGATCGACTTTAAAAGAGGAAAATTCTCTTATTTTTGATTTCTAAGAAAATTTCATTCTTGGTGATTTACCCTGCTTGTTTTCAAACCCCGAAACACCAATTACTTTCTATTTTACTCGTACGGTTCTCGAGATAATATCATTTTCTTGAAAATTGGACTTAGAACGTTTTTCTAATTTTAGAAGTAACTTTAGTAGGCGGATTTCATTGAAAACACCACTGACAGAAATTGTCAAATGTGATAATTCTGTTGAACTGCAAATTAATTCATGCTAATTTGAATTGTATGCTATAATGTTGACTTTACAACAAAGAATTTATCTAATTCAATGTTACGGAACTGGGAAGAGTGCTACCGAGTTGTTATCAGAAAATTCAACCAAAATACCCGGAGGTTGCCATTTCGAATGCCGGAGCAAAAAACTTGGTAACTAAATTCCTTCAAACAGACTCGGTTTTAAACCTAAAGAAGCCAAAGAAGTTGTTCGATGAAGAAGATGCTGTTACTGTTCTCGCCGTTCATTCCGCAACAGAAGTTCCAAGGTTGTCTTCAAGAAGGAGAGCACTACGAATTGGGATAGGTAAATCTCATTTACATAGAATCTTCAAGGAGAACAAAATTTTACCATTTAAGCCGCAATTTAGGCAAACTTTAGAGAACGGTGATGAAGCCAAACGTCTGGATTTTTGTTTGGAAATGGGAAATAGACTTTTGGAAGATTCAAATTTTCATAAACGAATGTTCTCCGATGAAACGACCTTTTCAACTAACGGAGTCGTTTCCTCCCAACATTGCCGTTACTGGAGTAGGACGAATCCAAACTTCCGAATTGCTAGTCGCAGACAATGCTTGAAAAAGTTAATGTGTGGTGTGCGGTTTCGTACCGTGGGATTATTGGCCCATATTTTTTGATCAAAATTTAAACCGTTATTCATGTTTGGAAATGTTGCAAAATTTTTAACTGATAAACTGGATGAATTGCCATTGAACTACCAAATTGAAACGTTCTTCCAGCACGATGGGTGCCCTGCTCATTATGGCGGTTCTGTTCGCCAGTGGCACAATACAGAGTTCTATGATAACCGGATAGGAAGAGATAGTCCCATTTTATGGCCGCCGAGAAGTCTTGATCTCACAATAATGGGCTTTTATCTGTGGGGTCGTTTAAAACATATTGTGTACAGTGAGCCATTAGGCAATGATGAAGAGCAATTGAAAAATAGGATACGGAATGCTGTCCAGTTCCTTTCAATCGAAGAAATAAGGCGCAGTTTCAATGAATTCAGAGCTCGCATTGAAATCTGTGCGGAAAAGGAGGAGCATTATTCGAATAGAAAATTTATAGTTCAGTTTTTGAGAATTTCATTCCATTTTACCATCAATTGTTAAATTTATTAATTAAAACTTGTGAGACCAATTTGATTTTTCCTTTGAAACAAATCAATTTACTTTAAAAATTACGAAAAGCTCGAATTTTTCAAGAAAAATGATATCTCGAGAACCGTTTGAGTTAAATAGCAAGTAATTTGTGTTTCGGGGTTTGAAAACAAGCAGGGCAAATCAGCTAGAATGAAATTTTCTGAGAAATCAAAAATAAGAGAATTTTCCTCTTTCAAAGTCGATCCGGGGACATACTGTATGTTATATATATATATATATATATATATATATATATATATATATATATATATAGTCGTCTATGTTATTAGCTTCAAAACGAATAACTACTGCTATGAAGAAGGAATTTTCATGGTAATAACCGTCTACAGCGGTGTTAGCTTACGGACGGTTAGAGACTTGTTTGCCGTTAATTTTGATAACAGACTTGCACGGTCTTTAAGGACCATTCGCCATTATGTGCAGGAATTTAAAGGATTTGGGAATATTTCTGTCGAATCAGAATCTAGGGAAGTAAATAACATCTTTTATCGTTAAAACGCCAAATTTAAAAGTAATTATATGGCAGGAAATCAACAAATATAATTAGTTGATCACACTACAGAACGTGTTTTGGACAGTAATCTTGAACCCAACGATTCTTAACAATAACATTATTGGTCGTATAGAAATCGAAGAAAATTTAACTTTTGAAACTTATTTAGAGTTATTAGTAACCATATTTGGGCCTGCATTAGAATAAGCTTCAATGGAAAATCAGAAGATCTGGTTTTAACAAGACGGCTATCCTGCACATTTTGGTCTAGATGTTAGAAATCTTTTAAATGATTCGTTTCCAAATCGTTGGATAGTTAAGAGTAGTGCTATAAATTGGCCTGACAGATCTACTGATTTAGCATCTTGCGACTTCTACTTGTGGGGCCACCTTCAAAGCAAAATCTATAAACGGCGCCACCCAGATATCAATTCCTTGAGGAGGCAACAGAAAACTGGTTCCGGTTAATTACCGAAAGACAATTGGCTAACGTTAAAAGAGGTTTCTATAATAGATTGGGGTATTGTTTGTTCCAAACGGGGGTTTGTTTGAATATTTATTGTAATTTTATTTTGTTTTTCTTTAGATTCTACAATAAAGTGATAAAACTCTAATTTTATAATTTAGTATTTTAAACCACATAATTGTGTCTTTTATCTTAATTTTTTGATTAATACCATTTAACTTTATGAAATTATTTCTTCATTACAGTAATTATTCATTTTAAAATTAATGACATGGACGAAAATATTAATCAACGCTGAATAATTTTTAACATTATTTTAGTCATTTGAAACAAATTTGATATTTAGGAAAGGTCAATAACTTATTTAGTGTTTTAAACTAAACATTTCATCTTTTAGTCTTGTAGTTAGTACCTTTGAATGTGCAATCACTTTACCCTTTGATTGATACCATTAGCTTTTCTATCGGTTGAATTGGCGAGCAGGAATCTGCAAAACGTTAATTTTAATGTTAAATCCTATACATATACATATGTATGTTATATATATATATATATATATATATATATATATATATATATATATATATATACAGGGTGACAAATAGCTTTCAACTCCAGTTCAAAGTTAATGTTTGGGTTGGTTTACTCAACAATCAACTTATTGGTCCATATATTCTGAAGATAGAGTCAATTCAGTGAATTTTTGAATACCCTGAATTGATGGAGGAGGTTTCAACAAGAACAGATATGTGGGTTCAACGTGATGGTTGTCCTGCCCACTACGGAAGAGAAGAACAAGAACGACTCAAAACTAAATTACAACATCAGTACAACAGAAAGAACTCGTATTGAAATCGGCAAAACTGTAATAACAAACAAATTTTGACAACTAACTTACTAATGTCAAGTCGTTGCTACGGTGATGAAAAGATATCAGTAAAGGAGACGTATTTCTTGCCGTAAATGTACAGATTGATTGAAAAGTGAGGGACAAATCGTCAATTCTCATCCACTCTACCATATTTTTGACGGTAATTTTATGCTGTAAAATTTTTTCCTGAGGTGTATTCCCGTAACAATTCAGTAATTAGTACGTCTACCATAAGTTTTTTCATATCGTTGTGAAGCATATGAAAAAGGAAGTTTTCCTTTATCGGCCATGTATCAAATCCATCTCTATTGGAAAAATATTCCTCTTGGAAATTTGTCTTGGGATTTGAAAAAAAATCATTTCTGAATTCATTATGTCATTAATAATGTTGAATGATGAGTTTGTCTCGAACGAATTCAATATTCTTTAAGGCAATTTCATCTTCTACCAATGTCTCCTAATGTGTTTTCTTGTAACTCTTCTAGTTTGGAAGATACAGCGTGATTTAAAAAATAATTCCACGAAATAGAAAAATTAAAAAAGTTAACATCTTGGAAACCATCAACAATAGACACACCCTGTATTAACAATTTTTTGTTCCTTTTGGCCAGAGGAATCAGCTGTTTTCGTTTTGGCCATCGAGTTTGGGTCACCCTGTATATACACACACACACACACACACACAATATATATATATATATATATATATATATATATATATATATACAGGTATGGAAAAATATTACCGCGGGTGTGACTTATAATAAGTAAAACAAAGACAGTACAATCAGTTCACGTGCTAAGTGAGAAGAATCCACAACAAACTAAAGGGGCTGATGCCATACATGCGTCTTTTGACTAGGCTAGTATCAATGACATTAATTGCTACTGTCAACGAGAATTGAAAGTCAGTGTTTTTGCAAGTCCGACACAATACTCATGTGATTCCACTCAAGAAAAGATACAGATTATTAAATGGTATTATTCAGGAAGCACTGCACAATAAATAATGGGCAGGTTTGCTTTTTTATTTGAAAACAGGCCAATTCCATCAGAAAGTACGATTATGCGTACTGCTTGTAAATTTGAAAGATGTGAATGTTTAAATAATTGTAGAAAATGCAGTAGCATTGACGGTTTTTCAATAAAACTTATAATGCTAAAGTTAAACCTTAAACTTAAGTTATACTATCAATGTTAATGTTCTTGTTCGTAGCTCTCGTAAGTTTCTTCTTGGTTCTTCTTACGAGTAGTGATCGAACCATGTCATAAATTCGCAATTACAATAAACTTATTACTTAATAGTATCAAACAACACGCGGCTTTTCAACGTCATCTTAATTTCTTTGGTATCGTTAGAAATGTTGAAGCTAGACTGAAGGAGACTCAAGTAGCTCATACTTTGTGCCTACATGCAAATATGTACAAGTGGCAATATCGGTAAAGTTATGTCTCTCTACTATATATATATATATATATATATATATATATATATATATATATATTATACATACAAACATGTAGTGCTTGCTAGGACATGCAGAATTGCCAAAATAGGTGGGGTTTGCTCACTAAAATTATTCCTAACTGCCTCTGTTTTCGAGATACAGAGTGTTAAAGAATATTATTTTATACACATTTTGACAATTAATTTTTCAGAATCCAACGCATTTTAACGTCATTGTGTTGTTAATTTAATAAGGCTAATGTTTCATGTTCATGTTTTTTATTAAAATTATTCTGCATAAAATTTTGACTAACATTACGGATTATTCCATAATGTTTAAATCCGAATTTTATAAAGAGTACCTTTTTGGTTGTAAAATTGAATGGAGAATAATTTTATTAAAATTTCGACCTAGAAACATAACTTCAAAAAGTTACCATTACAAGTACTCTCTATTAATCATGTAACTAGCGCAATCTTTGAGTGTCAGATATAACAAAATAGTGTTTGGATATGCCAGCTTTAACAAACATTCCTAACAAATTTCATTACAATGGTGCCAGTAGTTTTCAATTAATTGGAAAAAATGTGTATAAAATAATATTCTTTAACACTGTGTCTCGAAAACAGAGGCAGTTAGGAATAATTTGTACGGAGAAAACCCTACTTATTTTTCGCTATTCTACCTGTCCCAGCAAGCATGCCATGTTTTTTCGAAACACCCTGTATATATGAACCATGAATTTGTGTGCGTAATCTGTGTTTGAAAATTTGGCTGTATGAAAGGAACGATTGAGACTATTGAGAGTTGTTTGGGTTAGAAGACGTCAATACCAAAGTTTGTGTCTATACTTTTCATGATTATATGTGTTAGTATTTTTGCAATGGTACTAACCCTCCGTGAGCTAACACCACTGTGAAAGGTTTTTACCATGAAAATTCTTTCTTCCTTGCAGTAGTTATTCATTTTAACGTTAATAATATGGACAACGAGGCTAAATACTTTTTAAAGTTACTTGACACGACACATTTGAAAGAAATTGGAAATCAAGGCTTACCATATTTTCAAAACGCCAATTACTTATTTAGTGTTTTAAACTATCATCTTTTAGTCTTGCAATTAGTACCTTTGGATGTGCAATCACTTTACCTTTTGATGATACAATTTTTTTTTGTCGGTTGCGAGTAGGAATCTGCAAAAACGAGAATAAGGTCAAACACACTCAAAAATTAACTACAAAATTCAAATTAAGCTTCAATTTATTAACCTCAGTATCTAAAGTACCGCACTAGATTCAATAACGTATGTTGGCATTATTGAAGATCCGACAGGCGCCACACCCCTAATCTGGTGTTAAGTCTTAATTACACCATTTTCTTTTCAAAACGGTTCCGTTGACATTTTTAGTCTAATTTCTCTTAAATGTTCGTCTGATAATACTGAGTAAGTCAAATATTATTTTATTGAAAATGTTGAAACTAAGTTTAACAACGAAATCTTTTTCTTACCTTAAAGACAAATTTTAAAATTATCTTACAGAAACAGTAAATTAAATCACTTATTGTTGGCCTTAATTCTAGTATCTTCAGATTTACATTGTTTTATGCAAATCAAACTGAAATTACAACCAATTTGCTCTACGGTCAATGTTTAAACAGCTTGAGTTGATTGATAAATTCCTTCCTTTAATGCGTAATTAGAATATACCCATGCAAATTGTATAAGGATTTTGTTCCCAGATATTGGAAAACGTGTTTGTTTTTTATATATGTACAGATAATAAATACAATAATAATAACAATAACCAGATTTATTTTCAACAAAAAATCAAAGGCAATACTATTATTCAGTTTAAGCTTAAACAATAAATAATACTATGAAAAATAGTTATTTGTTATACAAGACGATAAAATACAATTTTATCGATGAATGAAAAATGTTAATTCATGAGCGACGAAGGAGCGAATGAATTAATTTTCACGAGTCGATATATATTATCGTCGTGTATAACATTCTATTTTTTCCATAGCAAATCTTTAACGAAAAATTACAAAAATATGAATTGAGTTAGTCACGTTTAAAATCTCAGTAGTATGGGTTGCTAGGGTTGACACTGAATAAAAATTACAAAATTTGATATTTTTGGAAATGTAAATTGCAATATTGAAGTTATTATTATTAATGCAAATAAAATGAAAAATAATTTGTACATTTATACAAATAAAAGTAAAAGAATTAAAATACTTTATCTACTTGCTGTTAAAGTTCAACTTTATCCATTGCGGTTAAAGTGAAACTTGATCTAATGATTTGGGTTACTCAAAGCATACTTTTACAATTGCTATAGAAAACATAAACTTTTTGAAAAGCACACTTGTATCTAGACGCAGAAAGTGCACTAAAAGGAGAAAATAGTTTCTTCCTTGCACTAAAATGTGATCCAAATCTTTACGACTAAGATGAAAGCGTGGGTGCTCATTATAATTCATTTCTCTACCATATACACCAGTGGCGCATCAAGGGGGGATACGGGGGATATATCCCCCCCAAGCGCCCAAACCTTCCGTTCTATTTTACGCTTGTTCTTATTAACCCTTAAAAAATCAAAGCGTTACTTAAATGTACCAAGAATAAAACAAACCTATTTCCTTGAATAAATGGTTTTGTTTTTCTGATTTTTAGTTTTCTTAATTAATGTATTATTCACAAATAATTTTGAAACAACCTAGTAATAAAAGCAAATCCAATGTTATCAATTGAACAAAACAATTACAGGAACTTTGGAACATTCTAGAGACTAGGATTTCACCATAATAAATCGTCTTTATGTTAGAATTATTAGTAAATAATAGCGACAAGCGACCGGATATATTTATAACAAACACTTGACGTTTGTTAATAAAATTTACGTTTATTTAGGTAACTTAACATGCATTGCGTGCAGCGTGTGTTGCATATCATAGTTGCACAAAAACATGCACTTAATTATTGTAAAATAAACTCGTGCGCATATTGTTTGCACATTTGATTCACATGTTTATGCGCAAAGACTACCTTAGCGACTCTTTTGGTGATATTTTTAAGGTGGATATGGCGCATCCATTGTTGCTTTGTGCTATATAATTTGAATGATGAGTTATTTAAAACTATCACATAAAGTTTGAGACGTTTGCTTTTTCAGGAACTTTTATTTACTTCTATTTTACGTTTTATTTTATTTTATTTATCCGCATAATTACTTAACCAATTGTATTTTTGCCGTTACTTACTTTACGGTATATTTACGTTCAACCAATAATGGCGCAATAACCTTTGTTACTTTGCAGTGGAATTTTAATATCCATTAAGCCAGTAAAAAAAATTTATACATTTGGGGAATTTTAATGCATCCGAATCCAGTTTTATTTCAACCCCCATGTAAAATTTACGCAACGAAATTTTCCAACCAACAGAAGTACAGTATAATCAAAATAAGGTATTTTATTTATATTAATAATTCCTTAAATTAGTTTTACTTAAGTTAAACAATCGTTACTAACACTAGCCTTAAAATGTTCTTTATAATAAAAATTTAGGTAGTAAAATCGTTAGTAACGTTAGCTCTATGATATTCTCATTTATAATCAAAATTAAGTTAGTAAATAAAGCTTGTTATTATCAATTTTTTTTTAACTTTATTATATTCCATAAAACGAGTTGGCGCCCTTTTATTTAATAATTTAGTTTCAGGTTGAAGCAACATCAATTTGCAAAGCGTACATATCTATATATACATATTTTTTAAAGCAACATCTGATAATATCTATAAATCCCGCCTACTTTAATCTTCGACTGAGCAAAAGTTACAAAACCTACTGGATTATAACCAAACCTTTATCAGCTAAAATTGTAGCTTAAGGCTGGATGGTTACACTGGCTTCCAGACGTGGGGCTTCGAATTGCAATTTATTAAAGGTTGTTGCTTCTCGACATACCTATTGTATTAATATTTAATTAATTAAATTTACAATTACCTTTGTCCATGTTAATACTGTGCATGCCAGATACCTTAGCTTATGTTTGTTGCAATTCCGAACTTTGATAATAACCGTATAAAGATACTGTTGGGGCTGAAAATTTATCGGTTGATGAAAAGCTCAAATTATTACGACGTAAACTAAATTTAGAAAAAGTCGATTCAAAATTATTTGATTCTTATACTAAAGTTGAAATAAACCAAAATGAAGAATTAGCTTTTTAAAAGAAGAAACTCACTCGTATTCAATCATTAATAAATTTGTATAAAATTAATCCAACGAAAAGTGAATATCTCAAACTACGTACCGTCTTTTACATATTTACAAGCGATTAAATTATTTTTATTTTGACGATGAACATGTGCACTTACGTGATCAGTTACTTTCACTATGTAATGATAATGTTGAATTAATCGAAGCAATTAATGATATAATTAAGTATTGACTCACAATATCTTGATAATTCTAACATTTCGATGTCAAATAATGAACCGATTAATACTGCCGTGAATATTCCAACTGAATATTTTCAAATTTAATTAAGAACTTAAATATTTCTAGAAATTCTATTCCTGGTTACAAATTAAATCTAAAATTTCGTGATAGTGAAAAGAAGTTTTTCATTTACACAAAGTTGTGAAAATTATTGCTTGCTCGTAATATTTCAAAGAGAGATATGTTATTATCTGGAATCGATCTATTTTCGGGATGGGGTTTGACATGGTTTAGAGCCGTTAGGTGTCAAATAAATTCATGGGATGAGTTTATTCATAAATTAAAAGCGACTTTTTACCCGAAGGACATGATGAAGTTTCGTTAAATGAAATTAAAAGCAGGAAACAGACTTTTCATGAAATTCCATCCATCTTTACTTCTTAAATGATCAATTAATTTTCTCAATTATACGTTCCTCCTGCTGAATTGGGGCAACTTAAAATTATTACAAAATTTACAGTCTTGGTATCCAACACAATTGGCTCTTGTCAATGTTACCAAAATTATTCATCTTGTTGAATTATATAAAGTTACAGCAGGTTAAATTACAAAACTCTAAATTTAAATACAATTCAAGTTAGATTTAAAAATAACCTGAATACAAATTAAAATCTTTTACTTCGAATCAAAACAATAAACTTAAAATTAATTTTACTGGTGCTAAACAGAAAATTACGAATTCAACTTTTAAAAATTCTAAAAGCAATACGGAAAAACCAACGACGACCTGTTTCAATTGTAAACAATTTGGACATACTTATCACACCTGTGACAACGATAATAATATTACCTTTAGTTACAAATGTGGATACTCCGACGTGACATTTACTAACTGCCCAAAGTGCAAATTTTCAAAAATCTTTAAATAGGAAGTGTTCCGTTAGTCGATACGTTCCTAACAATATTACGGAGACTGACAAACATGTTTGGTAAGAATGGTTAATTACAGTAAATAAATGTTATGGAACTCCTAAAATTTGTTCAAAATTTGTTGAAAAGGAAATGATGTTAGACCTTTTATTAATGTAAAAAATGAAAATTTTGTTGCTTTATTAGACAGTAGAACTACTGTTACAATCCTCAGTAAGCCCGCATGCTTTAATTGACAAATATGATTTGAAGTTAAATAGAATTTCTCCATTTTCATCATTAATTATTGCCGATGGTTCTTTACAATCCATTTTGGGAAATATTGGCTTATCTTTGATTGTTAATAATATTACAAAAGAATTTCAGTTATTATTTCTGAAACTATTACCACTGCACTTACCTTGGGAATTATTAAACCTTGTTCTTCCCTTAGAATTCTCGAATGGTTTTAGTTCGAAAGAAATCAGGCGAGTTTAGAGTCTGCTGTGACGCAAAAATTAAATTCCGTTACTAAGAAAGATGCTTACATACCACCATTTTTAAACAACATTTTGGATAAATTAAGAGATGCTAGATATTTGACTTCAATAGATTTAAAGAAAGCTTTTTGGCAAATTGCTTTAGACCTCGAAAGTTTTGAAAAACTGCTTCTGCTGTACCAGGTAGAGGTTTATTTGAATATGCCGTTATGCGAATGGGACTTACCAATGCACCCAGATTTATGGACTCCATTTTGTTCCATGATTTATCACAATCGGTTTTTGTCTATTTAGATGACATTATTATATTTTCAAGTACATTTAAAGAATATATTTCTATTTTAACAAAAGTTTTTAAAAGGCTTAACGATGCTAAATTAAATATTAATTTAAATGAATGTGAATTTTGTAAACCACAATTATCATATTGGGGTTTTGTTATTGACAAGAATAATGGTTTTCATACCGATCCATCAAAAGTGGATGCAATTACAAAATTTCCTCAACCAAATACTTTTACAGAAGTTAAACGATTTATCGGAATATGCTCATGGTACAGGCAATTTATTAACAATTTTGCACAGTTTTATCTCCAATTAACAATTTATTTAAAGGAATGAAGAAATCCCAACAGGTTTCATGGAACAACGAAGCTAATGATTCATTTTAAAAGATTAAACCTTTATTAGCAAAGGCGCCTATCTTAGCGAGCCCGGTTTTAAAACACTTTATTTACGATGCGATGCCTCCAATTCAGGATATTTTGGGATTTTAAAACTTTATCCGTAAATTAAAAAATTTATTATTGGCCAAAATGAAATCAAACATTTCCAAATACATTCGAAATTGTAATATTTGTTATCAAAGTAAATCTTCACAATTTAATCATTATGGTTTTATGGGCAGAGAAGAATGTTTCTTTTCCTTTTCAATGCATTTCAATCGATTTAGTAGGTCCCTTTCCTAGATCGAAATATGGTAATACTGTTTTACTAGTTGTTTGCGATTGATTTACCAAATTTACTCTGATTCATACAATGCGCAGTGCTATTGCAAAAGGCATTTGCCAATATATTGAAAATTATGCGTTTCTAGTTTTCGGTGTACCACAAATTTGTATGGAAGACAACGGCCCTTAGTTTAAGTGTGCATTATTAAAAAATTATTTGATTCTTACAGAATTCAATCTATTTGGTTTAATGCGAGTTAAATTTTGTTGAAAGAGTTAATAAAGTAGTAGGTACTGCAATAAGATATTACATTCATGAATCTACCAAATTTTCATTTTTCTTTTGGCGTTTGATCGAACCGTTCCGATTACTGGAGATTTTATGGCCGATTAAAAGATTTTAAAGAGGATGATTTATCAATTAACAACCATGAATAATTGGTGCAAGATATAAATGAACTATTATCAATTTTTAAGAATGTAAAACCAAATTTACATGCAGCTTACGAACGATATTAGAAATCTTACAACTTGTGACGTCGTCCATTAAAGTTAAACGTCGGCGATCTAGTTTGGAAAAAGAACTTGACTTTATCGGATGCGACAAACAATTATAGTCAAAAGTTAGTTCCAAAGTTCATTGAAGCAAAAGTTACTGAAGTGGTAGGTCCAACCACGTACCGATTAGCCACTCTTAATGATAAATCTTTAGGTGTTTTTCATGTTAAAGATTTAAAACCACATTATATCAAAATTATTTCTCATTAAAAGGAATTTTTAGACTATTACATTCAAGTTTTCTTACTTACATTTTAATTACTTTGATTATTTTTCAAAAGTAATTTGATTTTATTTGTGTGCTTTTTCCGCACATCATACAAATGTATAGCACGACTGTTGATATTTAGATCACATTGTGCAACTGACTTTGCCGATTTTTGGCACATTAGCTCTCCGGTAAATTATTTTTATTTATTGGATTTACAATGTACTATTGCTGCAATAGTAAAATTGTATATATATATATATATATATATATATATATATATATATATATATATATATATATATATATATATATATATATATATATATATATATATAACACACACGATGTACCTAAAATTATTTTGAAATTTGAAACTAAAATGTGGTATAAACATTTAAATAGTGCTGTTCCAGAAATTAAGAATAATCCTCAAACTTTAGCATTTGGATATTTGTATCAACAAGCGTACCCTGCCAGTCTACACATCTACTCCGGAGAGAACCTTTCCGACTTTAAAACGAATAGAATTTCAGAAGACGAAATAATTGAGGAACTTTATTTTATATATTTCTGTAAAACAAGTGTTTATTAAAATTTATAGATTATACGGTACTTTTATATCCCTCCCAAGTCTAAGGTCTGCGTACGCCGATGATATACACACATGTAACCTAATAATAAGATAATAAGATAACTTACATTGTCAAAATTATGATGAGCGCCCCACGCTTTTATGTTTAGTCGTAAAGATTTTGACCACACTCTGGTGCAAAGAAAAAATAATTTTCTCCTTTTAGTGCACTTTCTACGCGTAAACAAAAGAGTGATTTTAAAAAATTATTTTTCATGGTGTTATTTTCTACGTTTTAGTCTTGCCAAATATTTAAATCCCTTTATTTAATGCAAAATTTATGATTTAATTCATTCATAATTTGTTTAAAATAATTAGTTATGATTTAATTTATAAATAACGTTAATGCAATAAAACTAAAAGCACATACCGCAGCGGTGTTCACAAGCGGTCACCAATCTGACTGCACCCGACGTTGCTTAACTTCGGTGATCAGACGAGAACCGGTGCTTACAACGTGGTATGGCCGTTGTCTTTGTAACATGTCGTTCTTATTTTCTCGTATGAAAGATATTTACGTTAATTATAATTTGACTAAGCAAATTACTGCAATCGAAGAAAAGAAAAGTAAAAGCTGAGTCTCGTTTGAGAGAGGCTTCCGGTGCTTCTAATAAAATATTAATATAGTCGGTTTATTTTTTTTTCTAGTCGGTAGATGGCGTTTTGTGACAAAGCCGTAAATTATTGTAATTTTCTCGAAAATTTGAAATAGAAGAGTATAATAGTATAACTATCTTTAACTCAGGGAAACGAGCATGAAAATTATAGAAATTGGTGAAACATGTATGAAAAGAATAATGTGTGTGTGTGTGTGTGTGTGTGTGTGTGTGTGTGTGTGTGTGTGTGTGTGTGTGTGTGTGTATATACATATATATATATATATATATATATATATATATATATATATATATATATATATGCTTAGTGACATGGAAATTGCACCAAGAAGGAGTAGGAATTGATTGACCAAACTTGGCAGAAACGTTTATCTATTAAAAGGTAGTGATTGATTAAAATTTCAAAGAAAAAGAATAAAACATATACATAATTGTTTTAACAATGGGTTGGTCCCTCCTGTTGGTTAAACACTCGATTCTATCAGATGATCGGTGTGCTCTTGAGGTATTGTGTCCCAAGTAACTTGTAATTCGTTCTGTAGAGCTTGCAGCGTCTGCGGAGGATGCTACAAGATTCTCAGTCTTCTCCCATAATATCCCAAACACGTTCGATGGGCGAAAGGTCAGGAGATCTGGATGAAAATGGGAAGATATTAACATTATCCTCTGCAAATCGGTCCAAAGAACGTCTTGCAATATGGAAACGAACATTATCCTGCTGCAAAAGTGGCTCTACCAACTGCTGAAGAAATGGAAGGGTATGGGGTTCTACCACCTACTCCACATATCGTTGTGCGTTCATATTGCCTCAGATGAATACCAAATGAGACCTACTACTATAAGTTATAGCACCCCATGCCATAATCCCTACAGTTTGGTGCAAATGCTTTGCAACAGAAAATTCAACATTTTGACGCTCCAGACGTCGTCACCTCATACAGCCATCATGCATCTCCAAACAGAACCGGGATTCATCAGTGAGCACCACCCTATTCCACTCTTGGTTCCATGGCAGTCACAACCTACACCACTCCAAACTTTGCCGTCGATGTTGTTGGTAACACAAGATGTGGCCGATAGGATTGTGAGCCGAAAGATTTGATTCTGCGATAAACCATTCGAAGGGTTACAGGACGACATTCGATAGCTAACCATTGATCGGCAATTGATCTGGTACTTGAGAGTCGGTTTCTTGTTGCCATACGTTGAAGATGGCGGTCCTGCACCACATTTGTTCTTCTTCGCCCCCGGTTTCTGTTCTGAGGCGTTCCTGACTCCTAATCCATACCTGATAGCAGCGCATGATGGCGGTTTGGTTCCGGTTTGCGACTTCTCTAAACGAAAAGCCATCTTCGCGCAAACCAACAATACGGCCTCTGTCGAATTTGCATAATTGGCGGTAATTTCCACGTTGGCGCACTGTAGGCATGATCACACCCTCAAAGCAAACAATCACAAGCGAAAACAAAGAACTGAATAAAATCTCGCACAATATACACCTGACAAAATTGTTAAAAAACAATGAATTGACAGATAAGCCATTGCCGCTTAATCCATATGAATGGAATTTTAATCAATTGCTACCTTTTAGTAGTTAAACTCTTTTGTCAAGTTCGGTGAAAATTCCTACTCCTTCTTGATGTCGCTGAGTATATTTTTCAAGTAACATAATTAGAAAGCAGGTTTAAAATTTATTAATAATTAAGCAATTGAAACAAAGGAATAAAATTTTATATACTAAATGCCCTCTAGGGGCGTATATTTCGTTTACAGCGGATAAAAAGGACTCATGTTATAGAAGAGTGGTGCCCAACTGTCCTAATAATGAAGAACTAATGACGCTGCAAATATTCAAATTATAACTCGTACAGTTCAATACAGAGCTGAAATCTCTCACGTATAGACAGAATAGCATTCTAGTAAAAGAAATAGGCCGGCTATATCTCGGGAACTGACAACATTGGAAAAAATACTAATAGGAAAGTCGTCCAGCATAGCTGTTATCTAAAAATTCCCGAATATTTACCACGAAGTGAGCTGGGCAGCCATTGTGCTGAAACAGCATTCTTTGTCGAATTTTAAGGGCACTTGCACTAACAAAATCAGTAATTCCTCTCTTAAAAACTGGAATGGTCCAATAATTCGCCCTCCTAGTGTTCCTGCCAAGCAATTTACAGACAAACGACCTATGCTGGAATTCTCCCATTCAGTGCTGATTAGTTCTTGACCAATAGTGCGTATTATGGAGGGTCAATGTCTGATGTGATGTGATATGGATGTAACGTGAAGCAAGATAGTGACCAATTCAACAGGATCACACTAGTTCTTGCAGGAAAAGCATTAAGTAAACCTTTATAAGTTTATAGTGGATGTTCAAAATCGAAATTTCGAGCTACTCTACGCAATAGTGCTCGTACTTAGGTTAGGATTAAACTGGGCATAAGCTAAAACATTAATAAGATTCTCTTCGTTGCGTCCCCTGCGTTGTCTGCCCTATACGAGACATGAACGGTTCCAATTTCGCAAACGATGGATAAAGCAAAATAAACTTTTTACCCGGATGGGTTTGTAACGGTCTTTTGTCAGCCCTACTGTTGGGGACTATTCTGTAACGGGCGTGTTACCTGCAAATATTACTTTTGCTTGCATACACCTGGCTACAAAGAATAATATTTGGGTTTTTTCAATCTTTTATAATTTCAAAATCATTGAGTAAACATTTTATATTGTTTTTATGAAAATGTTTACCTTTCAATTTTAACTAAGTGGTTTTAATTTATAAAGGTAACTTTCATTAACTAAATTTTACTTTTATTATTATCACATTTCTGTTTGAGTAAATGAAATTTAATAATTGCTTAGAAAATTCCTATTTTCTTTTATCGGGACGCTCGCTAGCTCAATAATATAATAAATGGTTATTGTTATCATTTATTAAAATTATCCTCAATCTGATGTATTAATTACCTGTATTTTGTAATTAATTGAGCTTGCTTCCTTCAGTATTTATACATTCAGTGTTTGTATAAGCTTTTTAATATTTGTAATAGTCAACAATAAAATGAATCAAAAGTGATACCCATTTAATTAAACCAAAGTTCGAAATACAGGCTATTTTGTTTACAGTATTATTAGTCAATTCTAATTTTCAGTTAGTATTTGTTAATAATAACAAGCAGAAACAATCCTTTATCAGTGATGAGCGAAATATATTTTCGTTCGGCATTGGTACTTAAATATAAGTTCAAAAAGAAATAAAACGCAACAAAGTTTATTTTGTTTACACTATAAATAGATCTTACTTGTTTATCATTTCTTCGAGCTGGTGACGTAATTCTTGCATTTCCGGCTGACAATTTGTGGCCTCGTATAGGTTGATGGCGTTTTCTGTCGTCAAGCTGGAACCGCTCTCCTTTGTTTTCTCAATCTCTTCTTATACCTTTGTTATGGATAAATACGATTCTAATTTTCTTTTCTATAATTTAGTGATCTTTGTAAATAACTGCTTGACGTATTTACAATTTCCAGTTTTTACTTAATTGTTCAGTTTTAACCACAAACGGCGTGCGCGACAAATTGCAAGCGAGCTACGAACCGACATGCCTTTAATTGGCAATGTTTTCTGGTTACTGTACTCTATTTATCGATTTATTACACTGGATCGATTGACTTATTTTACTTTTATTGCTCGCTATCGAAACACCAACTTGAAGCACTTTCAATACGCACATAAAAAGCTATTTTAAATTTACACTTTAATTTGCTTTAGTTTCTTCTCACATTAATAAGGAAAATATCACTTATATTCTCTTAACACAATACCAACTGAATTTTCGTTATAATTTCAAAGTTTAATGGTAGCGTAACATATGCTGCAGCAGTCGCTTTCTAACCGTTTGCTTACTTTCAACCAACTTTGAGCGCTTACTTACTGCGACTGACTAAAAATACGTAATTATGACATCGTTTATATTTGTTCTCTTTACAAAACAGTCATGCCCGCAAATTGCCGCATTTATTTAAAGCTTTCTAATTTAGTATGTAAATCCTGGTCGAAACAAACTCAAGATTTTCATCTTAACATTAATTATGTTTACACAAATAACCAACAACCAATTATGCCATACAACAGCGCCGAAATTTGAACTTCTCATGCATTTATTACAGGGTCTACCAGGATATTACTGCGCATATATCCTTGCAGCAACTGTAGAATTTTTCATGCATTCAAAATAAACACCTATCATATCAATATCAGGTCGTTGATATACAGCAATTGGCAATACTAAAAGACAACGCAACACGAACAAGAGAATTCGAAAAACAACACGGGACTGTATCCATGAGATTTGGAAAATCAAAAACAAGCTATTTAAAAATAGCATCTAAATGACACTGACAAGAAACTAAAATGTTTTAACATTTTGTGGTATTACTTTCAATTTTGTTTTCACAACTTAGTAACATTTAATAATAATAATTAAAACAGTAGAATTTTTAACGTATAAAACGCCTCTATAAACAAAAAAAGGCGAGTAAATAACATTTAGGATTGCTATGGCATTGAACTTCTATGAAAAGTACGGTTCCTGTAAAACCCATACCAGATTTGCTGAAACTCATAAAATCGTACTGGTAAATATAAAATACATGTGATTATGCATGGCAGATCCGTGTATAAGTGGTAAGTTTTTGAAATTTTTTCTTTGTTTTCAAATTTGAAGGTTGATCCAACTTTTATTTTTGGTACTATATGTGATTTTAAGTATAATTATAACATTGCGTTGCGCATTGTCTTATACTATATTTTAATTGACTGCAAATTCAAAATTTAAGCTACGTTATACCTTTGTTACTATGGTGCATATTAATTGTAATTAATTAATTCTAAAAGTAGACAATTAATATCAGAAGAACTAACAGTGCCATTATGTTGTTTATTGTTACCCTTCAATTGAACAAAAAGAAACTTAGAGGATGGAAACGTTTAAGATGTCACAGTTCGCAACAATAATAAAACTGATTTGATAAATAAATATTAAATTAAATAACAAAGAAATAACAATAACTCGAAATCTAAATTAAAATAACTGAAGCATTTGGTCGCAAATAAATAATGGTGCCCACATAGTGATTATAAAGACAGACACGTACTCTCATTTCCAATTTTGATAATTGCTTCTGCCACCCTTATTCGGTTTAATACAAAAACAGTAACAATGTGGAAGTCTAGGATGTTGATTTGAAATCCGTTTCTCCCAACCTTATTCGAGTTAATACAAAAACAAAAACAGTCTGCACGTCTAGGGGTTGGTTTGAATTCAGTTTCTGACAACTTTACTCGATTTAACACAAGAACATTGCGCAAGACTAGGCTGTTAATTCGAAATCAGTTTCTACCAACCTTATGCGAATTAATACAAAATAAAAAACAAGATTCAAGTCATATGTCATCAAACATAGAATATCAAAAGTTGTGATGTCAAGTAGCAGCTCATTCTGTAAAAATAACCACCCTTTCGGCCTGGATAATCCAAAAACATTAGCCATAGAAAGAAACTTTACAAAACGTATTTTCCTTGAAATGTGCCATATAAATAATAATAAATATTCAATAAGCAATAGAGCTAACAGCACTACTCTTAGCACAATTATTTACTAAACATAGATTTTGATAAATAAACTTTAATTCATTCATTAATAGTTCAAAAAACAGCATGAGCATTACGAACATTAAGGGTTGTACCGGTCTCCGGCCAAATTGAAGGCTTCACTATCGTTCGGCCCCCAAACATGGCCGTCGACCGGGAAACGTCCCTTTCTATTCTTGATACTCAATATACTATAATATAGTAGACGTACGATAAGTCTTCCTTCTCATAACTGCACCTTTTATTAACCCTTAACCGATGTTTGTTATGAGATGCTGGAGAAGGCTAAACTAGACCGACAATTTTTAGAGACGGATGGGTATACGTCTACGTGAAATAATGAACCAAACGTGCAAACTGGATTTCGTCAACAAAAAGGCCTGAAATTGTTTTGAAAGCCGATCTCAATATGGTCAAAAATTAATGTTTGGGTAGGACTATTCGGACAACATATTATTGGGTCATTTTTTGAGGAAAATCTAAGCGAGGGTAGGATTTGCTGCAAGAGCAAATTTTACCGGCTCTAACAGAAGTAGCTTCCGATGAAGAAGAAATTTGGTTACAAATGGATGGTTGCCCTGCTCACAACAGCCGAGAAGTTAAAGACTTTATTAATGATTGTTTTAATAACTGTGCAACTAAGTGGCCTTCAAGATCTGGAGATATCCCAAACGACTATTATCTCTAAGGACATTTGAAATCTAAAAGTTTTGATTAATTTGTTAGCCAATTAAATCTATTTTATTTATTACCTGTTTCTTTCATTGATATTTAGATGATTAGACGTTAGAAAGCTTCTGACATTTTGACATTTAAGCTGTAAAATTTCTGTAATAGTTTCATCTGATAAGAGAATTCAATTCTTGATAGAAAAGTTTGTGTAAAGTTTGTACCTAAAATAATTAGGGAAGGAGGAATTTGTGAGTCTACGATTTCCCATTGGATTTCCTACGGTGGTTTACCACCCTGTATATATATATATATATATATATATATATATATATATATATATATATATATATATATATATATATATATATATATATATATATATATATATGTAGTTAAAACAATCAACTGGCACCAATTTATATTTGCCTTACACACCAATGTATAATAAAATTTGTATATACTATCTGGCACCACAAATTTGAAAGTGGGCGGTTTTAGTTGGTTGGTCTCACAAATATTTATTGTTGGAACGTAATGGTTTGTTTTCGCTGTAGGACAAACTTTAAATATGGAATATTTAGTTTGAATTTATAACTACTTTACACTATGAGATACATAAATATTGATGAACCAATTAATTGTTGCTTTAGATGTACGCATACACTTAACGCAGCAAAAACTTTTCCTTTGATAATGTGGGAAAGGTTTATTGCAATATAGTTACAACTATATGATTTATATGAATTTTTTGCCATTGTGGAAAGTATTGTGAATATTGATGTTTTACCATTATTTAGTGTATGATAATAATTCTTGTTATTAATGCCAAATGGTTTCAGATATCAAGATATGGTACTTTGAATTAGTTACTATTCATTAGAACCAACATAAAATTTGGTGTTATTGTTGTGATAGGAAATACTATACTTACAAGATCTTACGTTATTACGAACGATTATATAGCTAAATGCATTAACTCGATTCCCAACGAGTGAATTCCATGGATTTTCAGTGATATGTTTTCACCAAGAGAATCCAAAATCGTAATTTGTAGACCAATTTCTTTGGGAAAATGTCCCAACGTTTAAGCTCGATGTCGAATAAGTCAAATTTATGCATTTTCCGAGACCATATGGATTGTGTCCAATAGATGTCCAAATCGTTATTTATGCACCAATTTCGTTGGAAGGGTCCCAACTCATTGCATCGAAGTCCAATAAGTAAATTTAATGTATTTTTCGCGACCACGTGCATCTCAGCTAAACTATTGTGCAAATCGCTATTTTCGTTGAAAAACGTCGTTGCTCAACAAGTGGATTTAATACACTTTCTTTGAACATATGGATTTTGACCAAGACACGTCAAAATCCTTATTTATGTAGCAATTTCGTTGGAAAAAAAGTATTGTATCGTTGCCTAATACGTTAATTTAATACATTTTCCGCGAACCCCATCACTATTGGCTACGAGATGTCTAAATCGTAATTAATACACCAATTTCTTTGGAAAATGTCCAAATACGTTTATTATGCCCAAAAAGTGCATTTTGCGCATTTTGTGATTACGCCAATAGATGTCAAACTCGTTATTTATGAACAAATTTTGTTGGAAAAACATCCAAACACATTACTTTGATGTTCAAGAAGTGGATTTTGTCCATTGTCGGTGAATACGTGCACCTCGACTAAGAGTTGCCAAAATAGTTATTTAAGCACCAATGCAGACGTGTTAGCTCGTTTGAGAAAATGTAAAATGTAAGGCATGTTTTATTCATAATAATAGCTTTACAAAGTATTGAAAGATTCGTTTTTATACGCAAATAAGCTAGGTCTAAGAACGTTATGTAGTTTTGAAACTTGATATACAGCTCCTATTGGTGTGTCATCAGGCTCCGAAGTTTGGTTATATTGTGATAGGCAAAAACTATATTTATTGGTATTGAACACCATATTGCGCTTGTCACATTGAATACCTTTATATATAGACCAAACTAATTGAGAAAAAGATTGGTCATATAGTTGTAATAAGAAAAACTGTATTTTGTGTTTTGGTACTAGACACACCATACTGTTTCGGACTATATTTAAATATCTATATTCATATGAGTATTCACCGTTGAGAATGCTTGGTCATATTCCGATGGCAAAAACATTAGCTTTTTAGATTAATATATACCATTTGGTTTGTCCATGTAAATCCTGTATTTACTAGATTACCAATAGTACTAGTAAAGAGATTTAAGATATCAATTGTTATGAGCATTGAACGATGTTTTATAATTTGGTACTAATTGAACGCCATATTTTGAAATTAATATCATTATGGATTGATCGCATTAGAAAGGTTTGGTCGTATTGTGATAGGAAAAGACTATAATTATTATGACCATTTGTTGCCATGAAACTTCTTGTATAGCGTACCAATATTAGTCAAATAGACTTTATATCATTTATAGATACGATGTTATAGTAAATTTATGATTGGTTTCGCATATTTTGAATTATGATATCGCTATTATCAAAAGTTCGGTCGATTTTGATGAAAACTATAATCTTTATGACGCTTTGATTATGCACCATGCGTTGTTGCGTACAATTGTCAAATAAGTTTAATTCTTATGCAGTATTGAATGGATTTATATTTTTTCATGACGCTATTCATAAACCATTTAGACGTTTTCGAACTTTATATGGGCGTGTGTAGCGTTGTTCGTGAGCATAAATGCGTGTTGATGTTTGTTTTGCGTGATTGCAAACTGTGTAGCGTGTGTGTAACTTGTAGGGTGTGTGCGTGTTCGTGTAGTGATATGCGTGTGGTGTGTTGTGTGAGCGTGCGTGTCCGTGTGCGTGTGCGTGTGCGTGTGCGTGTGCGTGTGTGCGTGTGCGTGTGGTGTGCGTGTCGTGTGCGTGTGCGTGTGCGTGTGGTGTGCGTGTGCGTGTGCGTGTGCGTGTGCGTGTGCGTGTGTGCGTGTGCGTGTGCGTGTGCGTGTGCGTGTGCGTGTGCGGTGTGTGTGTGTGCGTGTTCGTGTGTGCGATGTGCGTGTGTGTGTGTGTGTGTGTGTGTGTGTGTGTGTGTGCATGTAGTGTGTGTGTGTGTGTGTGTGTGTGTGTGTGTGTGTGTGCGTGTGTGTGTGAGTATGTTTCCACAAATATGGGTACTTTATAGAAGGCGCTAAGATATACAAAATTATTGATTGCAGACAATTAAATTTTATATAAGCTTTCTTATTGAACGTTTTCTGTAGGATCATAAACAAACACTAAAAATCAAAAGGTACCTAAAACGCTATAAATATTTCAAAACCAGGTTTATGACAAAAGTATACACCAGAAAATTCAATTTTAGGTAAGGTATTCTTAGATTTTATATGAAACCAAATATACCCTAAAAGTCAATTTATTTGATCTGATGTGACAAATGATAAATAATACATTAATAGTAATAATAATAATAATAATAATAATAATAATAATAATAATAATAATAATAATAATAATAATAATACATAAACCATTTTACTTAATAATTTTTTCTGAAATTCCCTATTCTGTTATTCTCTTTAAAGCTATTAAATTATCTATAGAAAGATCGATTTTAATGTATTCACAGAAGCAAATTCAACTACAAACCAATTTTATTGATACATCAGTATAATAACCTGTACCTGCCATAAAAACATATCTACATGTGTACACGGTTTGTTTATCTTTTAAACACTAAATACTCACGTAGAATGCATAATCTAAATCCACCACTATGCGGTTATTAAAATTGTATTTTGTAAAAAAATCTATATACGTAAGCATCAACTGGGTACATACACCACAGGATCCATAATTTTAGTCATACACATTTGTCATTCACATAAGTTCATCGTGGGACGTCTGTTTAAGACGCAGTTCTGAATATTTGTTAAATAATTCCCTAGATTTTATTTTTACCTCGAATTCGGAAGTGATCATAAATAATCGAGGCTTGTTGTTCTTTGTTTTAATTATGAACAACCAGAATTGTTTCTTTGTGTTCTATGTCACTTACTTTTAAATTTAAAGCTTCATTGCGTAAAGCTCCAACAATGCCAAACACCACACAAACATAAAATAATTGTTAAATTCATACATCAGATTGGTTTTAAAAATTTACATTAATTTATATAAATTACCTTCATCAGTTAGTGCATTTAGTAAAAATTAAGAATTTCTTCTTGTGAAACAGTTTTAGGTTTTTGGAATATTTCTTCCTTTGTGCTTTAAGAATGCTGTGAGTTTCTTTATATTTGCTAAACATCAACGTCATTTTTGCTGAAAGGGTTAATATTACCATGGAGTAGTAGGACCACATTGAAGGAGAAAATTCTATTGACAAGTGGAAAAAATACTTTTCAACTGAATTCTTTGGTAGTTTCCAAACACGTTTCTAAAGACTTCTATATTTCAGGCGTTGTCTTTTAAATACCTTTGTCTATTATTTTTTTATAAAAATGTCGTTTTAAAACTATCTGTTGTCGCAAATAGGCGACCAAGCTGTTGTTATTAATATAACAATAGTCAGTGATGCAAGTGACAGTTATAAATGATTTTTCTCCGCCATGACTGTGTTGATGAACACCAGACAGGTAAAGTACTTGATTGTTACAGTAATTACCTGGCTAAGGATGCATTGAGCTTGCTGTTTGAGAAAATATGCACATCTGCTTAGCAGTCGTTCTCATTTATCCCGTTTGCCAGTATTATCGGCAAGACACTATACATTTAATGTATTACTGTTGATAATTACCGTACTTTGTGCGCTATTAAAGATCTATAACAATAATGCAATTAAATCTAATCATCTTAGAGGAGTAATACTTCATGCTAAAAGGAAGAAATAAAAAAATGCCGCGCAGTTGCTAACATTTGTTTTATTTTGATCAACATCTACGTGGTACAGAGAAATATTTTGCATTTACCTATTATGCAACGAAGCAATTCTTAGGGATGTTTTTCAAGAAACTTGCATAAATAGCGATTTTCACTCATGTTCACCAACATTCACAGAATCGCGGAAAATACATTAAATTTACTTACTGGGCATAGATACAATTCTTTGGGACGCTTTTCTAACAAAATTGGTACATAAATAACGATTTTGCCATGCCAAAATCAATATGATCAAGGAGAATCTTAGAATAACGTATTGGACAACCATGCAATACTTTTGGACGCCAATAAAAATTGGTTCATAAATAACGACTTTGACATCTCTTGGTCTCGAAAATTGCATAAAATTTTCGTATTGGTCATCGGATGTTTTTGAAGAAATTGGTGGATAAATAACGATTTTGACATCTCTTGGTCAAAATCCAAATGCTCACGGAAAATGCACTATATTCAGGGATTGGGAACTAATGCAATGCTTTCAAACGTTTTCCAACAAAACTGGTGCATAAATAACGATTTTTAATCTCTTAGTAAAAATGCATTTGGTCACGAACAATACGGGTTTTTCAATTAAATTTATGTTTAAATAACGATTTTGATATCGCTTGGTCAAAACCCACATGGTAATGAAATGCATAACATTTACTTATTGGGCAGTGAAGCAACACTTTGGGACCTTTGTAGACAAAATTGGTTCATAAAAAGCAATTCTCTCATCTCCCAGTAAAAATCCACATTCCCACAGAAAATCGGTGCATTAATAACGAGTTTACCATATCTTGGTCAAAATCAATACGATTAATGAAAACGAATTAAATTAAGTACAGGTCGTAGGTTCAAATCCTCCTCGAGGTAAACTTTTTATTTATGTATTTAATAAAATTAATAATAATTTTAAATACATAAATTTTACTTATTAGGTATCAATGTAACAAGTTGGGGCGTTTTTTTAATGGTGCATAGGTAACGACATTGACATTCCATGGCCAATTATATATATATATATATATATATATATATATATATATATATATATATATATATATATATATATATATATATATATATATATATATATATATATATATATATATATATATACGAGTAGCGGTAGGTACTCCTCTACGATCCCAGTAGAAGGACAGACCTATTCAGGGAGTGGCGACCCTGCCCTTGCGAGCTCATAGTTTCTCCCACCACCGAAACCTCAGGGAGAACTATGCCCCCCTAAATCCTGTCTAACCCACTCTATCCCTGCCACATCCAATACCATCTTCCAAGCCGCCTAGCCAACGTGGAAGATAATGGCTACCAACCCTCATTAACATGACAGACAAAAATAGCAAATGGCCCTGAGTTCCCGGCGATCTGCAAATCCCCAACCAAGACAGCGGATGGACTAGGAAGCAGATCAGGGTGCTAAGAATACCCGGGTTACAACAGGCTGTCATACGATAACGAAATTGGCAATCGGAGAAATAAACGTACAAACCTTACTACACGACGGAGATCTTTACCAGTTAGAAGAAGAATTGAAAAACATATCATGGGATATAATTGGTCTAAGCGAAACAAGAAGAAGAGGAGAACAGTGCATCAAACTAGAATCAGGACACACATTGTACTATAAAGGATCTGACAACGAAAGCCAAAGAGGTGTAGGCTTCATAATAAATAAGAAAATAACATCGTGGGTCACAAAATTTGAGAGTATATCAGATAGGATAGCTGCTATAACACTGAAAATATCAAAAAATTGCACAATAAAATGTATTCAATGCTATGCCCCAACATCAACACACCCTGACGAAGAAGTGGAAGTATTTTACGAAGATCTACTAAAAACTATAAATAGCAAGAAAAACACACATACTATCATAACGGGAGATTTCAACGCAAAGCTAGGAAAACGACAGGATGAAACAGAAGAAAATTTAGGACACTTCAGCTTCGATGAAAGAAACGAACGAGGATCAACACTGCTAGACTTCTTATCATGCAATAATCTATATGCAATGAACTCGTTTTTCAAAAAGAAAAAACAAAGAAAATGGACTTGGGCGAGCCCGGATGGCAACACAAAAAATGAAATAGATTACATTATCACCTCCACAAAACAAATAGTAAAAGATGTCAGTGTACTCAACTCTTTCAAAATATCAAGCGATCACCGCCTGATAAGAGCAAAAATAGAAATAAACCACCACCCAAAACCTTCAAAGAAACAGATAAGAAGACCAACATCTATTGATCTAAGAAAACTGAGTGAAAATAGAGACGCTTATAGAACAGAATTAGAACAAAAACTGAGACAAATCGGAAAAAGTACAAAAATAGAAAAACTATCAGGAAACCTCACAAATTCGATAAAAGAAGTGGCTGAAAAAATAGCAAAGAAAGATCCCGGAAAAACAGATAAACTCAGCAAGAACACAAGAGATCTAATAAAACAAAGAAATAGGTTATCAAGAGAAAACGACATAGTAAAATTTCGAAGAATCTCCAAAGAAACAAGAAATCAAATTAGAACTGACATGAATAAATACTACGAAGCCGAAATAGAAAAAAATATTAGAACAAAATCGAAGCATGAGATGCCTAAGAAAAGGAGAAGGAAGAAAGCAAATTATACAACTTAAAAATAAACAAGGAAGAGAAACAAGAGACAGAGAAGAAATAATGAAAATAACGGAAGAATTTTATAAAGAAATGTACACCTCCAAGACATACGAAGATGCAGAGTATAAAACAACTACAGCGAGAATATTAAATATCGGATCCGAGGATATGCCTGACATAAACACAGAAGAAGTTATGTTAGCGCTCTCTAACATGAAAAATAATAAAGCGCCAGGAGAAGACGAAATAACAGTGGAACTTTTGAAAGAAGGTGGAGAAGAGACGATAAAAAGACTAAGTAAACTATTTAATGAATGCATGAAAGGGGGAAAAATACCAAAAACCTGGAATAACGCAATTGTGGTTCTAATATATAAAAAGGGAGATAGGACTAACCTTGAAAATTATAGACCTATAAGCTTATTATCCCAAATCTATAAACTCTTTTCAAAAATACTAACAAATAGAATAACAAACAAATTAGATGAACATCAATCTGTAGAACAAGCCGCATTTAGAAAGAATTTCAGTACATGCGACCACCTACTGACAATGAGAGTATTGATCGAAAAAACAGTTGAATACAGTCTCGAATTACACTTAGCCTTTGTGGATTTCTATAAGGCGTTTGACTCGTTAGAACACTGGATGATTATTAATAGCTTAAAAAACGCCCGCATCGACCACAGATATATACACATGCTAAAACACATATATGAAAATGCGACATCGGTAATTAAGCTACACCAGAATACAAATAAAATAAAAATAAGAAGAGGAATTAGACAAGGCGACACTATCTCGCCAAAGCTCTTCAATCTAGCCCTCGAAGAAGTCTTCAAACATCTAGAATGGCAGAATAAAGGCATATTAATAAATGGAAATAGATTAAACAACTTGAGGTTTGCTGACGATGTAGTGATAATGGCAGATAACGCGACAGAATTACAGCACATGTTAGAAGAATTAGATGAGGCAGCAAATAAGGTGGGATTGAGAATGAATTTAAATAAGACTAAAGTTATGTGTAAAGAAGACCAAATATAACAATTAAGAACTGCCACATTGAGAACGTCGAAAGTTATATATATCTGGGTCATCAAATAAAATGCAGTAGAGAAAATCAAACTACAGAAATATACCGAAGGAAACGATTGGCGTGGAGCGCATTCGGCAAACTCGGACACACTCTCAAAAATAAAAATATTCCACTAAGATTGAGAGCACGACTTTTCGACCAATGTATACTCCCAGTACTAACATATGGATGCCAAACATGGACTTGGACAAAACAAAGTTTAAAGAAAATAGCAGTAACGCAGCGAGCCATGGAGAGGCAAATGATTGGAATATCCTTAAGAGATAGGAAGAGCAATGCTTGGATCCGGAAAGCTACAGGAGTGAAAGATGCCATCGAAACCATTACTACGCTAAAATGGAACTTCGCCGGACACACGGCGAGATGTAAAGATCAAAGATGGAACAATACAATCTTACACTGGAGACCATATGATGGCAAACGAAAAGAGGACGGCCCCAATGCGTTGGACTGACGACCTGAAACTGACCGCAGGACTAAACTGGATACGAGAAGCCCAAAACAGAAATCACTGGAATAAAATGAGGGAGGCCTATGTCCAAAAATGGACTGTAAAAGTGGGCCTTTGAGATTGAGATTGAGATATACATATATATATATATATATATATATATATATAAAACTAAACGTGACATAAACAAAAAGCATGAAGTATTTAACTAATTCCATGTAAATTTCGCCACGGAAGCTAAGATTAAAAAAGGGTAAAAGCATTCTTTTGAATAAAACTTTGCTTCTATCAATATTGCAAGCAAAATGCAATTGTAAATAAAATAAATTGTAAATAAAATCTTAAGTAACGAAGGATTACTGTATCAGGTAATAGAGTAGTAAGAGGGGACGTAGAGTAAACGAAAACTGGTTGACCTTACACCGCACGTGTTTTAAATTGGATGGTGCCACAACCTCAGTGGTGTTACTTAGACGTTCAACTTTTACTTTCCGATTGAAGCGCCGTCTTCATGTCTATTTCATAAACTAAAATCATATTTTTTTCGTATATATAGTCCAAGTGCCATACACGAGAGGAAGCGTTCTGGCAGCACAAAATGGTGCCACTACGTATATACTCTTCTCAGGTTCCAGTTGAACCGATTACATATATATATATATATATATATATATATATATATATATATATATATATATATATATATATATATATATATATATATATATATATATATATATATATATATATATATATATATATAAGCTGTATTACACGGCCAAATTATTTAATCGAGTAATTGTATGTCATATGCACATGACCTAAAAAATTCCAATTACAAACGGTTTAATCAGATTGATTGCTAATTTTCTTTGTAGCTGTCGGACCTGTTTTAATTAATTTAAATCAGATTAATCTATCGTTAAAGTAGTGGCTTAGATAAATGATTTAGATTAAAATACTTTTTATCCTTTTCACTTTGAATTAATGTTGCAAATAGGACAAAGTTTACAATATTAATTTAATACCTTAAACAAAGAAAAACGCATTTCCAGTATTATATTTACCATAATATTATTTAATCTTGTAATATAATATAAACATCGTCAAGCTATTCAAAATTTAATTTCGGACAAAACTTGTTACAAAATTGTAATGATCAAATTTGATATGCACTTCATATGAGACAAAATTGTGTGTAAGAGAATGAAATTGCAAATTTTATATTTAAGTGAATTCAATAAAAGCGCACTTACTGATAACGAATAAGAAAGCTACCAACAATTCTATATTGTTTCCGTCGCTTTAAAAGTATTATGAATGCTCTATAAAGTTGCACATATAACACAAACTTTTTCCCATTATCCTTTTGACATGCTGACTTCATGTTTAACAAGAATAACGAGATAGTTTTTTTAAAGGAAATTTGTTTGATTGGAAAGTTATTGTAGCCAAAATGGAGACATTTAGAAGGTTGCGTCTGCATTTCCCTGTTAGGAAGTGCATTATATAATATTTACTCAATATTTTAAACTGTCTACTTTTATATAGTAGAAGTTTATTAATACTGACAAGGTGTTAGCATAAGTATTACTTGAAAGTACTTTAAGAAAACATAGTTTTTCCGGATACCGCACTATAATGCAAAAATGTCGCCTGTAAACAGTTAATTTTTTAACCAAAGGCCACTTTTTCTTCTAGGTATTTCCATTTTTATTCAATGATCGTCTTTAAAAAACGCCGTAACCTAAACAACGCCTAAAACTGTTCTGGTGTCAATACTATATGACTGTCACATTATATAAATGTTCGTCATTATTACACATAATTAAAATACTTATCCTTTGGGTTTAAATGGTGTATTTTTATATTTATATAACTCTATACGTTTCTTATAGCTATCGTCTTCAGTAGTAGTAAAACCTTTTAGATTTGTTTAAGGTGTTAGAAATACAAGCTTAGTAAAGAATAACTACATGTTTAATAAATTAAATATAGTTAAACTGCCTTGAAGATGACAAATCATCTAACGGTCGAAGGCTGTCAATGAAAAATTGCATTAAATTAGAGATCTAGTGAAAACTGACAAAGAAATAGCTTTGTTAATAACCGTAAGTAGTATTTTACAGTGAAAACACAATGTAGTACGCTTAATATAACGTTTAATTTTTTACGCCTTGTATCAAAGCTACGTGTTATGCTTCCAGTGTATACTTTTTAACAAGTACAAGCTAACTTATACACACCGTAAGATAGTAATGGGTATAAAACATCTTTAGGTGACCTTAAGTGTTCTTTAATTTTCCTTGTAGGTTTAAAAACACTCCTAGTGCCATGATTAATTAGGATTTTTTCAATTCTATCTGTAACATTAATTATAAAAGGAAAAATAGTAGCAGCAATATTAAGCAATGGTTTTTCTTTGTACTTATGCCTGGCAGGTATTGCAACACAATTAATAACCATTAGATTGCGGTGATTTTGTTAAATAGTTATATTCATCTTTAAAAAATTCTAGATCACAAATTGGTTTTGCTCGATCCGCTAAATATTTAATTATACCCATTTTTTTAACGTGGATTGATAATT
Organism: Vesta saturnalis; assembly: GCA_036346205.1. Classification (NCBI taxonomy): domain Eukaryota; kingdom Metazoa; phylum Arthropoda; class Insecta; order Coleoptera; family Lampyridae; genus Vesta; species Vesta saturnalis. The sequence continues at coordinate 1,880,945 of JARFJB010002075.1, forward strand.
TATGAATTATCTACCAGTGTGTGTCGACTTTTAGTAAACCTTAAAAGATAGTGAATTATTACTTTTAGATATTAGTATGTCAAGAAATGGTAAACTTCCATTAGCTTCCTTATCCATATATTAAAAATAAAAACACGTATTTTTTGAGTAAGTTGTGATATTTATATTGCATTAAAAATAAGACAAGTTCCGATTATGTATGGAATAAAATATCCGGCAAATGCCCACATGACTCTGATGGCAGTCCATTACTCTTTTCATGAAGTTTTTGATGACTTTTTGACAAAGATGTGGATCTCATTGATAACGCGTTGGATCTCGGCCTTGAGCTCAGATATTGTTTCTGGTTTATTCGCATAAACCCGAGATTTCACAAAACCCCAAAGCAAGAAATCGCACGGCGTTAAATCGCATAATCTTGGTGGCTGACATCTGAATTTCGTTAGATGACTTGGTCTGGAAATCGTTGCCGCAATAAGTCTATTGTTTCAGGGAGTGGCACCGTCCTGTGAAACCACATGTCGTCAGATCCATACCATCCAGTTGAGGCTACAAGAACTGTTATTATATTCCTGTAACGAATGCCGTTCACAGTCGCTGAACTCCGGCCTCATTTTCAAATAGTTCAATCAACGCTGACCAAATACGCACCAGACAGTTGCTCGTTGTGGATTCATTTGTTTCTCACGGATTGCGTGCGGATTTTCTAATCCCCACATTCGAAAATTTTGTTCACAAAGCCATTCAGATGGAAGCCATTCAGATAGGTGAAGATAACTTTTTTCGAAAAATCGGCGTTCTCGTCACTTTGTTCTATTGCCCATTGAACGAATTGTCTACGCTTTGTATGGTCTGCTGGTTTGGGCTCCTGAGTAAGCTGAATCTTGTACGGGTGAAGGTGGAGGTCTATCGTCAAACTTCGCTGCGTAGTGCTTCGCGAAATTTGAAGTTGTTGAGCACGATACCGAATTGATGTTTTCGGGTTTTTGGCTACACTTTCGTTTAGACCAGCAATGTTGTCAAGATACCTACCGGTGCGTCGACGCAGAAGAGACTGACTGCCCACAATCGATTGAGCTTCTTAAAATTTTTTGACTGCTCTTAGAATTGTTGGCACATTAGGTGCACTTTCTCGATCAAATACTCCGCGAAGTTTGCGAGCGGTCTCAACGTAACTTTCTCCATTTTTGTAATGAGTTTTTAAAATGATAACACGTTCATTTTTTGAGTAATGCTCTATTTTTATTAATCGGAGCTTATAGGTGACAGCTGTAAAATTTCAGAGTTGCCACATGCACGAAAAAAAATAGTGCACACCTATTGAGACGCGTATTTGCGTGTTTTTGGGTTTGTGTGTGTTTGTGCGTTACTGCATTGGCGTGTTTCGCTTTCGCTTTCGCTTTAGCTTTCGCTTTCGCGTTCGCTTTCGCTTTCGATTTCGCTTTCGCTTTCGCTTTCGCTTTCGCTTTCGCTCGCTTTCGCTTCGCTCGCTTTCGCTTTCGCTTTCGTCGCTTTCGCTTTCGCTTCGCTTTCCTTCGCTGTTCGCTTCGCTTTCGCTTAGTGTCTTTGCTTTGCGTGTGCTTGTGACATTGCGTTGTGCTTGTGTTGTGCTAGTGCTTGTGGTGTTGGTTGCTGTGTTGTGTTGTGTGTTGTGTTTGTGTGTTTGTGTGTTTGTGTGTTTGTTGTGTGTGTGTGTGTGTGTGTGTGTGTGTGTGTGTGTGTGTGTTGTGTGTGTGTGTGTGTGTGTGTGTTGTGTGTGTTGTGTGTGTGTGTGTGTGTGTGTGTGTGTGTGTGTGTGTGTGTGTGTGTGTGTGTGTGTGTGTGTGTGTGTGTGTGTGTGTGTGTGTGTGTGTGTGTGTTGTGTGTGTGTGTGTTGTGTGTGTTGTGTGTGTGTGTGTTGTGTGTGTGTGTGTGTGTGTGTGTTGTGTTTGTGTGTGTGTGTGTGTGTGTGTTTGTGTGTGTGTTGTGTGTGTGTGTGTGTTTGTGTGTGTGTTTGTGTGTTGTGTTGTGTGTTGTGTGTGTGTGTTGTGTGTGTTGTGTGTGTGTGTGCTGTGTGTGTGTTTGTTTGGGTGTGTGTGTCTGTGTGTCTGTGTGTCTGTGTGTCTGTGTCTGTGTGTTTGTGTATCTGTGTGCCTGTGTGTGTCTGTGTCTGTGTTTCTGCGTGTCTGTGTGTCTGTGTGTCTGTGTGTCTGTGTGTCTGTGTGTCTCTGTGTCTGTGTGTTTGTGTGTCTGTGTATCTGTGTGTCTGTGTGTCTGCGTGTGTGTGTGTCTGAGTGTCTGTGTGTCTGTGTGTCTGTGTGTCTGCGTGTGTGTGTGTCTGTGTGTCTGTGTGTCTGTATGTCTGTGTGTCTGTGTGTCTGTATGTCTGTATGTCTGTATATCTGTGTGTCTGTGTGTCTGTGTGTCTGCGTGTCTGTGTGTCTGTGTGTCTGTGTGTCTGTGTGTCTGTGTGTCTGTGTGTCTGTTTGTCTGTGTGCCTGTTTGTCTCTGTGTCTGTGTGTCTGTATGTCTGTGTGTCTGTGTGTTTGTGTGTTTGTGTGTTTTTGTGTTTATGTGTGTACGAGTGTGCGTGTGTGCTTATGTATGCGTGTGTGTGTGTGTGTGTGTGTGTGTGTGTGTGTGTGTGTGTGTGTGTGTGTGTGGGTGAGTGTACACTAACTTAATATCTCCATGGTAAATGGTAAAGTATCAACAATTTAAATATAATTATGTTCCTTATATTAAAAAACCTTGTCAGGTGGGTTTATTGAGTCCAAACAAGTAATTATCTAACGTGTATTTCCATAATTGTTTACTTTCTTATACGCAAGTGAGACGCCAGGCTTATTTTCGCCATGTACTTGCTAATAGAAGGTTTCCTACAAATGCATAAGAAAGTTATGTGCTTCCCATATTAGAGGTATGGACCTTATGATTGGAAAAAATGTAAAGGCACTTATAATACTAATAATTTACCCGCTACTAGCGTTGAAATATTTGTATTTAGACGACTGTTTCGGAAAGGTAAATAAATTTTAAATGCACACTAGTACATTATGATTTAATTTGCAAGTGCATAAAATAAACACATTTTTATAACATATATAATTGTAAATAATAGCTTGAAAAGAAGAATTTTGTGTCGAATTTTACTTACTAGCTATTCACCTCCAAAAAATTGACCTAAAAAAGTAAAACACGACATTTATGGATAAACATACAGAGTTCTCGGTGGCTGGATGTTTGGCTTATTAGAATGTAAACTGAAAAAAAAATTGTGGGTAATTCAATATTTTATAACTCTTTTGTGGTCTTGACAGTTTTTTTTTGTTTACTTATCCTTTCAGCGCGTAAAATGGAAGCATGTCTTATTCAGAATTTTACATTTGATTTCACCCCTTATAACGTTAGGACAAAGTTTATATCAATACGTATTCGAAAGGTATCATGTGATCCTTATTTCACTCACGATATCAGAGACATGTAATGTTACACTCTTTCTATATTTTATTGTACAACTTTGTTTGGGATAACCCGTCACAGAGAGGATGCGACATGATAAAATTTAATCTTTCTTGACATTCTTATTTAGTTTAGTTCAGAAAAACTTTAAGTAGTTGTCTTAATAGTTTTTCTAGTCTATATAAAATTTTAGGTATGCGGTATTCCTTCATGTTGACTTTTCCAGTTATGCGTATGTTTATTAATGCTTGATCAATACATAGATACTATTAAGAAAATTAAATTGCTTAAAAAACATTCAGCGATAAAAGTGCTCAATAGAAATATCTTATTCCTAGAATTACACATTCCTTTTGCTAACTTTCTGCGGATAAAAGAAAACTGTGGCGAGTTTCGAAATAAATTAACATTTATTGATCACAGCGATCATTAAATATTTCTACGGAATGGCTTATTTATCTATTTATTTGTTTTAAAATTTACACCCAATGTTTCTTTCAACAAATGTTTAAAGAAAGATTTCATCTCTATAGACCACAGCTCACAGACAGCACGAGCACGGACAACCTAGTAGATCAGAGAAATGTGGTGGACAACATTCGGGTACGTGACTGAAGTCACTAACTAACCTACAAGAAATAGATGAATAGTACACTGCCAAGTCTGCATGAACTTGGGATATTCACCCACGCGATACAGAATACAGGAGTGTTCAGATGTGCCAGCACAACAGTTACATTTGAAGAGTGAAAAGGAAGAATTGAGCGTAACTCCTGAAATTCCTTCACTACAGTGAACAAACTCCAAAAACAACAAATAACAATTTATGACTTACACCGTTCCGACACCTCGAAACCCCCACTTTTTATTACAATACAACGTCCGACAGTAGCAAACAAGTTGTGTGTGGTATATGCTTTTCAATTGCTTACAGCACTTCCAAACATTCATTCTCTCCCTAGTTTCTTTTGAAGATCCGTAACACACTTGGGAACCGATATAGAAACAACAGCAGTGATCGTGCTTGGGTAGTCTTTGTTCCCGACATATCCCAGGTACTTAAACTCTGAACGACAAAACAAACGTTAGAACTTCTAATATGTTTTTTGACAGCAGTTGTCGTAATCGCAATACTGTCAAAATGGACACACAGAGGTGGTTAACATAAACCTCAATTCTAGCCAAAAGATATAAAAACTGAATGTTGTGAAATTTATTATAAGATTTCGATGTGATACATTTTATCATTTTCACAGTCATATTTATTACTACTTGTGGAGAAATTTATTATATTTTTGTAGACGATGTGCTCGAATTGTGAATGAGACTAGAAATGATTACCTTATTACCTAAGATCAAAGCCAAGTCAGTGCATCTGACTAACTCAACAGAATCCGTTGTCTAGTTGTAGTGTATGCATTCATTTTGCGGAAATAAGGAAACGTATATTAAACCATTTGAGTGTGTTAAATAGTAAAGGCGCTAAGTTTGAACTTTGCGACACCCCAGATGTTGACGGCTATTGCTACTTGTTTCTCAAACACGACTGATAGTGATTTCCTAAGCTGCCACTAAATTCAATGCCATGATGATTTTTTTAATGACTGTATTTTTGGTATAATCATCATCAAGTTACTGATGATTCTCTATCACCGATTCTGTGGTTAAAGAAAATATTGCGTTACCACAGTAAGGGAGAATAGCTTATTAGGAGTGTCAGTGTAGGGTTTCATGTCAAAAAGTGAAACCAGAGTTGCGCAATAAAATTTAAAAGGATGCCGACCGAAATTGTGACAATTTAAAAATTGCAGTATCGGCCCATTATCTGGTTGGCTTAAGAGGTACGCAGATTTATGAAGATACGCTAAATACGCTTGACAATTAATGTCCTTCGTACGCGACCGTGAAAAATTGGATTGCAAGCATCTTCCAGTGAAGGTAGAAACCGATCGGGAAGATCAGTTTCTGTGTCCACCCCCGCATATACCGATGCCGTTCATGACATGATTTTATCAGACCGTCGAATTGGGCTAAAACAAATATCTGAGGCACTGAATATTTCATATAAACGCCTCCATTTAGTTTCCGTCGATTTGGAGTTCAGAAAAGTGTTTGCAGAACAGATCCTCAAATGTTCTTAATCCGTGTCGCTTCTATGGATAGAACTTGGGTACATTTCTACGGCCCGCAAAACTAGGCATAAATCGTAGGAATGGAGACACTCTGGTTCTCCAAGGCCTAAGAAATTTCGTGATCAAAAGTCTTCTGTAAAAGTTCTTGATCCAGTTTTTTGGGATTGCCAAGGGGTAACCAAGATTGATTTTTGGAAAAGGGCAGAACAATAACTGGGAATTATTATTCGACGTTACTGACCACTATACCAGAAAAATTATGGAGAAAAAAACAAATCGTATGCTGCATGCAAACAATTCGTGAATTAGAGTCCCCCCCTGTTTTAACCAGATCTGGCTCCGTCTGACTATCATGTATTTCCTTAACTGAAAAGGGTCTAAAAGGCAATAGAAGCTGTAAAGTAATGGAATGGAGCAAGATAAAATTTTTTTTGAAAAGTCTAGAGGCGTTGCAGGTTCGTCGCAATAAGACGATAGTACATAGAATAATATAATACTTTGACTTTTTTATCAAGATAAATGTTTGGCCATAAATGATTGACTTTAACAAAATTTGATATAGTAGAGATTGGGCGGTAAGTTTGAATTTCTGTTTTTGCCCTATTTTATTCTTTTTAATACATTATCTAATAAAAATTATATGATAATTAATACTACAATACTTAATAACTGCAGCAGAATGTTCATTATGATGTTGAAGTTATCGTGGTTAGAGGTTTTATATTATATGGCTCTAGGACCACTCCGAGAACTCTTTAAATCAAACGTGAAAAAATAGCCGGAGAGTTAAATAGGACAAAAGTCCTACGCCTAAATTGAAGCTGCCGTGATGAAGTACGATAAAAACTGTTGCTAGTTTGGAAGCTTCGGAGAGAGGAATTGAAAAATGGAAAAGCCAATGTAGGTCCTAAAAAAAAATGGGAATCAATCAGCCGATCAGGAATTGAAGCAATGTAAAGCTAAAAAAATAAGCATCCTTCTAAGTCACCGCATTAACGTTATTGAAGTCTATACAAAAATGTTAACATAGGTCGTTCTTTTTGACTAATACCGCTGGACTAAGCCATGAGTTGTTCTACGGTCCAGTCACCCCTACAGTTAACATGTTAGGGAGCCTTTTGTTTATAGTTGCTATGAGACTCGGAGACAGTGGATAAAAGCACTGTTTTTGTTTTCTGTGCTCTATTAAAAGACAGTCAAGGGCGTCTAAAGGAAATGTTGCATCCAGAAGGTTTTGAAGTGAAGACAGAGCAAGTAGGTGCAAAATAAGGGTGCAAGTGGTCACTAGACAACATCTCGATGACAGGAGGAGAACCAAACGCCGATTATAAATCATACCGGAAATAGGAAACAAAATTTCTAGCCCGCCAGAAATCTACGTCTAATATGAGCGATTTTAAGACACGTCCCGTACTATCAGTATCACTGCAGTTCTATCTAATACAGGCAGCGGAAGCGAGAGATGCCCTTGAATTTAACATTATGTACCATTCCTTAACAATAAAAAATTGGAAAGTGTGTGTTGGGGGGGGGGGGGGGGGTGAGAGACGGACAAGCGTAAAAGGTTGTATTCCCGAGTATCCAGGATTGTATGAAGATGCGCTATCAGCGTTACGCACGCATGTAAAGATAAAGATAACGTTGCTGATCCGAGACTAAGGATAGTGTTAAATTTTCATTTAGGTTAGAAAGCTGTACCATTAGCTTACCTGATTACGATTACCAGTAGAACACGTATGTTTAATAAATCCAATTCTGTTACACCACAGCGACGATGATTCTGTGGTGCTGGACGCTCCCTGAAAGAGCAGTATGTACATCAGCGACAGAAACTGACTAAATTCTATTTGTCGATGCAAAAGAGTCAATCGATCAATCTACATAAGCAATACTCGGTTTTAGTAACGTCGCTGGGAACCGAAAATGAGGTTTGAAGTTGTAAATGGAATGTCTATTATGTTTAGACATTTTATCGGCAGACCGTTAATTTACCTAAATAAGGAAGAAAATATTGATTTTCTACAAGTTGCATCTCTTAGAAGACAAATTGCAGGACATCCTCTAGTTGACATAGACATTATCTATATTGCCTAGTGTATAAAAACTTGTCACGTATATCGGAACAAGGTGTGATAAATTTGGTAGGTAATTGTAAAAAAATCAAATCACCCTGTATATACTATGTTCATGCGTACTTAATGTAATATTATGAAATTAACATAAAAGTCACTCAAGAAATACAAGGTATCGTTGTAATAATTTCAAAACCTGTTTATTTTTGGTAGCTGACAGTATGACTTTATGGTTCACTCTGTATGAGCAGTATAGATTGCGAAATTGTGAGTGGGTAGATATAAATTTTAAGAAATAAAATATATATATGGCAAAATTGTAGAGATATTAAGTGTTAGCAAAAATATATTGTAAATAATTCGTGAATCACCCTGTAACAGTAAATATTTTTCTGCGGAACTGTTAATGTACAGGCTGTCCCAAATTCGAGGGCAAGCATGGGGATCTCGCTTATTATAAGAGATAGGATATAGGTTTAAATTCGGCACTTTTGCTAAATTCGATGCCGAGTAATAATCTGAAAAGAAATTTGAGCTAACTCGAATGGATTTGGTTTTATGCTCAAAAAACTAAAAATTTCGATTTTCGTTTTTCGCGTTTGGCTACCTTATTATTAGGAATTTTCAAAATTCGAATAAACATTATTAAGGCAACTTTTTACGCACAATACTAATGCGGTATTAAAAATATTATGCGACGTTTTGTTTATTCTGAACCATCATCACGTTTATTTTTTCTTATCGGGGTTAAGACATATTTCTATGGCGTTGGATGGAGAATGTTATGCTGATTTTAGCAATATATAACACTTAATGGTTTGATCGACTGCGAACTAAAATACTTTTAAATTAAAAACTAATAATATTACATTATCACGATACTCATGAATCAAACAAAACTCAGGAGTTGGCTTTTGTCATGTCATTTTCTAATTGTAAAAAGAGTAATAACTGCAAGATCCTTCGTGTTAGTGCTTTAAAATTTGCAAGTTTCTTTAGAATGTTTTCAAATTCAGAAAAACGAGACATGACAAGGATATTTTATAGCTGCAATAGAAATAGTGTCAGAGCAAAACAAAGATATTTAGAGGAATATCCGGAAAGGCAGCAACCAAACCAGAGATATTTTTAAAATTAGACCAAAATTTGCGAGAATTTGGATGTTTTCAGAAACCTCGAAATGCATATGGTAGCAGACTAGACAGAGATGCCGAAGAAGAAATATTACATCAGGTACTATTTGTTAGTATTGTACTAATTATAAGAATTTCCACTCACTTCACTTCTAATTTCAGCAGACATTTTTTTTGGAGAGTTATGACTTTATGTTATCCATCGTTCAAGAAAATCCTTCAACATCTACCAGAGAAATAGAGCAAACTATTGAAGTGCCAAAAACGACAGTTTGGCGAGTGTTAAAGCAACACTGTTATAAACCATTTAAGTAACACGTTAGTCAAACTTTTGGCCTGAGGACGATATGAGACCGTTGGATTTTTGTAATCAACTTAATACCAAAATGCTGGAATATCGCAACTTTCTCAATCAAGTAATTTGGACGGGTGAGTGCAATTTTTCCACTAATGGAATGTTTAATCGTAATAATGAGCACTACTGGTCCGTTTAAAATCCACGAATTAACAGGCAAATGCGAGGACAAGGCCACCGGTCCTTTAATGTGTGCGTTGGAATCTGGAAGGATTGGCTTCTTGGGCCAATTATTTACGAAGGTATCCCAACATCTCCACGCTACCTCGCATTTCTAACACACGAAATATCAGACCTTTTGGATGATGTTCCGCTAAACGAAAGATGGACTCTCTGGTGGCAAATGGACGGAGCTCCTCCTCATAATGCTGCGATAATAAGTGAATATCTTAACGGCGAATATCCTGATAAATGGATGGGAAATAGGGGACCACTTAGGTGGCCAGCAAGAAGTCCAGATTTAACCCCTTTAGATTACTTCCTCTGGGGCTATTTAAAAAATATGATTTATAAGACGCCACCGCAAAATATAGAAGAACTCCAGAATAGGGTTGTTAATGAACTTCGTCAAATTCCCAGGCGAACCATTCAAAGAAGCGTAAACAATTGTAGAAGAAGAATTCGTTACTGTATTTAAGAAGGAGGAACTTGTTCCAACATTTATTATAATAATTTTTGTTTGTTTGTCTGTGTAATTATTTTGTTGTTACCTATCGATAAATTTGCGTTGTCGCTATTATGACCGTGTTACATAGACCTACTTGTTTGAGTTGTTTGTTAATGTTTTTTTTTAATTGTTTAACTATTTTTATATTTTTTTGGATGTTCTAATGAGTTTAACAAATTAAATAAGTAGAACTACTGTAATTATTCCTTGCTGGATCCAAGAAGGCGGAATCTTGTTCTTCGTATTTTTCTCATTATTTTAGTTCGCAGTCGATCAAACCGTAAAGTGTTATATATTGCTAAAATCAGCATAACATTCTCCATCCAACGACATAAAAATATATCTTAACCCCATAAGAAAAATAAACCTGATGATGGTTCAGAATAAACGAAACGTCACATAATACTTTTAATACCGTATTAGTATTGTGCGTAAAAGGTGCCTTAATAATGTTTAATCGAATTTTAAAAATTTCTAATAATAAGGTGGCCAAACGCGAAAAACGAAAATCGAAATTTTTAGGTTTTTGAGCATAAAACCAAATCTATTCGAGTTAGCGCAAATTTCTTTTCAGATTATTACTCGGCATCGAATGTAGCAAAAGTGCCGAATTTAAAACTATATCCTATCTCTTATAATAAGCGAGATCCCCATGCTTGCCCTCGAATTTGGGACAGCATGTACATCGAACTAAGCTTACATTACATTTATATAGGTAACATGAAATCAATTTAACTTTTCAGTTTAAATAAGAAAAACTAATAAATTCAACATTTTTCAACTTTTACGCCTTGTATCTCGAAAACTGGTCATAATATTGGATTTAAAGTTCATAACTCTTAAGAGACTACTACAAGTAACATATACTGAAAAAATGGTCACATTTAACAGATGAAATTCTTAAATACAGGGTATTCATGGTTTTTGTACTTTACTTAAAATACAATAACTTCTAATTAATAAATCTCCCTGTATATATTCAAGCTTATATATATACAAATATATTAATTGTATCAACTTCCTCAAAAATCAATTTGAGTTTCTGCAAAAAACTACCTTCATATATTTGTGAATCACTCTATAGTTGTAAATATTTTGAACTGTATGTATTTACTAATGTATTACTTAAATATACAGTAAACGTACTTATGTAACAGAAATGTAATCTAGCTCTTAACTTTGAAAATACAAATTCCGAAAAACTGTGCATTTTTTAAGTTTAACGCCCTGTATCTCGAAAAATAGTCATAGGATTGAGTTGGGCCCATTGACACTTTTGGTTACTAAATCGAGTACAACATACCACTGCTAGATCGAATGCGCTTAGTTTTACCTTTGTTAGTTTGTTGGACTATTTTTTAGGTTTTGTTTTCTAAAAATTGTTTTATGTCATATGAACAATTTTACACGTAAACGTTTAGCTACTTGAAAGTTATAGTTGCGTTTTGAAATTTTATGAGAATGATTTAGCTACTGCTATTTCGAAGAAACACGATAGAATTTGACATTTTCAACAAATACACTGTTTAGAAACGTGACTAATTACGCGCGTAACACAATATTATCACATTCGTGATATTATTAATTTAGTATGGATCAAAGTGTTTGATAATCGCACGTTGCATATTTCAATTGCATAAAATTGTTAATTATGTACGGGATTGAGTATGCATAATACCAAACCTCGCGCCGTGCTCGGCAGTAGCAAATGTTATGGCTATTACGATGTTGTCATGGTAAAGAAGGTATATCCGCACAAGAGTTTTCACGTATAATGTCTAGAAACACAAACATAAAATATTATTACATCAGTTGTTAGATAATATTTCTGTTGTAAATGTTAAACTCTTTTAAGAAAACTGAATTACGTTTATTATTAATTGCAGGCGCTAAAGTTTACACGAAAATAATATTACATTTAGCCAAAATCCTACAACCCAAAATTATGACTCGTGTCCCTAAAGCTCCAGTACCTTTAGTTAAGACTTTTTAGTCCGACAACTCTATTCATTAACGAATCCAATTTAGAGCAGGGATTTAGTTAGCGATGATATAATTCTGTCAAAACGTAATTAAACCATAATTTGTAACTACCCCTTAAACTCAGTGATCCCTTTTAATATTCTCTAGATATTTGTAAATTTATTTAATTATGCATATTATTTAGAAAAAAAAAATTATGAATAAAATTATAGTAAAATTAATATTCAATGTAAATTACAGTTATTAACCCACACATGTTAAGTACTGCAATTCGGGGGCGTGTAGCGCATAAATGTGCGCCGTGGTAACATCGCGACGCCGAACGGACGCCTGTCAGTGATATCGGAACTTTCAAACGGTAATCACGCGTATCACTATAACAAATAGCGCCGTTAAACATTACGTGTCAGTTTGTTCCTGGTGGAATTTTTTCTTCAGAATGACAATTTTCTGATTATTCCAGGAAATATGATGGAAAAACTAAAGGTATTCATTAATTAAATTAGACAAGCACTCGTTAATAGGATTTATAAGGATATGTGATAATTAAATTAAAATGAAAATATTTCGCATTCTGACCAATTATAAAATTCTTTTGTATAAAGATTGCGTTAGTTGTAAAAGAAGGAAGTAAATTTAAGCTATTTTTCCTAAGTTTGTGTTTTTCTTTGGTCCTTTCCGTAAACTTGCGTTATGATCACTAAGAGCCATTATGCACATCATTCAAACTACGAGAGAAGCTTCTAAAGCTTCCCGAGACGTCTTTACCATCATTAATCTTGTAAATGAAATCATTATTAAAAAAATGCAAATAACTGAGAAAGTTTAGTTATTGATAGTCAAAAACGCTATTTGTTCAAAGAATTGAGGTTTAGAAATTCCTCGAGTCTCCCTAACCGAGTCGAGCTTCCAAATTAAGAAAATTCTCGATTAGTTTTCGCGGCCAACCTCTCATTTGTACCTACGAAGTACGGAGGATGAAGAAAGGGATAGTAAGCTTCATTCTACAACATGGATTTATTAAGTGTAAATTAACGTTAAGGGACTACTCTAGTTGCTCCTTTTTTAAGTAAAGATTGTCTTCAAGAGGTTTTGTTTCTTTAGTACATTATTATCTATAATGCCAATATGTCGTTACACAACTAAATTTTATATCTAATGCAGTGTTTTATTTTGTTCCTCAGTCACATTAATTTAATTCTGGTAAGTAAATAAGCGTCTTTATTTGTAAAAAAAAAACGTGCTCATTTCGTTAATAAGACAAAGGATAAATTTGTAAGTGATTGACCCAGATTTTTTCGTAAAAGTTAATTGTGTAATTAGTTCTTGTAGATAAAGGAATAGATTGACGGGAAAATTTATTGATAAACATTAGAAAGTAGACATGTAATCAAAGTTTCCAAATTGTTATTATGAAATACATTGTTGGTGTGTAGCGTTCTAAAAGTTTCGATTATGTTACGGTTTGAACTTTGATGAGCTTTTTTGATTGCAAACTTAAAAATATTAAAAGTTTATCGAACCAGTATTGAATTATTAATATCTTAGTGAGTAAGCTTATTTATTTGTGAAATTGAAAGCTGGAGAATGGACGTAAAAAATACTTTACCTTTATCTGTTTTAAATTTTTTTCTAAATTTCTAACATACTTCAGACACCAATATGTTGACCTTTTCTGGAAGTATTTTACAAATTGAGCATGAAAATCACACTTATAGTTAGCCGAGAAAAATATTTTTTCCTTTATGCACAATTTTATTTCTTAAAATTGCAAAGTACCTTACAGATATCGTAAAAATGGTAGAAAATTGAATATAGTATTTATTAAATTTGGTCATGGAATTATCTGTATTATTTACTTTACTTTCCTCTATTTTTAAAGAATTTTGTAATTTTAAGGAAAAACACTTCTACAAAACGAAGCGAAATAGAACTTTCTTATTGGCTGCACTGTAGCTTGAAATATGAGATATAGAAAATGATTAACCTTAAAAATTTATTTCAAAGTAGGAATGATAACAACGATTCATTCAGAACTCGTCAACTTGAGGGACGAATAATAAGTAATGAGTCGTAGTGTTTTGTAGTTTATGCTATTCAAGCTTCAGGTTTATTTACATGACGTAACAGAAAAAAGAGTAACTAAATTTACGAAGAGTACAATAAAATTTTGACACGCATTACTTAGATAATATTTTGTACTTAAATTGAAGTTACATTTACCATTATACTTTCCCTGCCAATAAAATGTCGTCATAGTGACGTGATTATCGACGTTAACAATCACGTGGAAATGACGGAAATATGACTGGTGGGGAAGACGTCTAATTAATCACGGCCTTTTTATATATGCTTCTTGCAAGAAGGCAATAAAAGAGGCTTACAGTGAGCAGTTAGAACATCAGCAAATCCAATAGCAGCTATGTGGAATATTATAAACTCGCACAGATACACAAGTCAAGTGTTAGTCACAATACATCAGCGAACGACTTTAATAATCATTTTGTAAATGTTTAAAAAATAATTCTAACGATGTATCAAATTCTTGAATACCATTAAAATATGTGGTGCCAACGGTTGTAGTCGTCAATCAAAACTTAAATTTAAATGTGCGCTAGTACTACCTGTTGAAGTTCGAGAAGCTTTAATTTCGTTAAAAAGTAGTAATACCAAAGACTTTCAGTGTGTACGTAGATCCTATAGTCGAATTAATAAATTCCGCTCTTATCGAAGATATGTTTCCCGATACATTAATAGCAACCACAGTTATGCCCCTTTATAAAAAGGGAGAGAGTTAATAGTATTCAAAACTACAGGCCTGTTTCTATTCTGCCCGTATTTTCTAAGACAGTTGAATAGATATTATTAAAACAAATTTCATTTCACTTTGTTACAGGCCAAAAACTCATTAGAGCATCCAACCCGTAAAGGCAATCGCGCGCACGGCGTAGCTCAGTGGTATGGGTGGGGTTTTACTTAATGCTGCAAAACGGTACTCGTCACAACTCCAAAAATGTCAAACTCTGGAGAAAATGTCAAAAAGGCGCCACCTGTTAAATACATTTATAGCGGTAAAACGTCATGAACTAGATGTTAATAATGGTCTAACAGGAAATCATAATGTTCACTCAAAATAAAACCCTCACCTCTACTAAAATTCTACTCCAAAAGTATTTACGCAATAAAATCTTAAGCTTCTTATAAAAGCCGCAAAATACGACAATGAAACTAAAAGAACTCATCAAATATTTCTATAAACTTCAACGCCAACATGATTAGTTCAAGTAACTGATCAGAACGGTAATTAAACTATCACTGGCATACAAACAAGTCAGCTGTTCGACCACCGATCTATTTATTTTACAATTACGTTACTGTATGTCTATTAAAACTGATCTTCAACTTCAATTTTATGTACCACTTGTAATTGAACCAATCAATCCACTATAAAATAAGCTCAAATTCATAAACGTAATGCATTAGCTCATCAACCTTTAAAAGTTACGTTAGAATTCAAAAATCCCTGAAGTCTTTCGAACGTAATTACTTTACTTCAAATAAACACATGAATATTGACGAAAATTTCATGACTCAATCTTATAAAAAAACAACATACACTTAAAATGTGCGTAAATATACTGTATAAATAAATGGGTTTGCATTAAAAAAAAAACATACACACACACACAAAATAAGTACATTAACCTAAAGGTATGTATTATGAATAATTAACACCATCGAGATGTCAACACAAAAGGCCTTAACTGCTTTTAATATCACTTTGAAATATTAATTGCCTTTTAATGGCCGTCTGGAATATTAAAGAGTTTTTAATTGCTTTTTTTAAAAACAGATAAATGGATTTGAATTTTATACAAAGCCGAATGTGTAAGTAGTACCATGTCACTTGAGAGGCATTAATTGCTTTTAATACCACTCTGAAATACGAATTGCCTTTTAATGACCCTGTGGAATATTAATGAGTTTTTTTGCCCTTCTAAAAACAGTTAAATTGAATTGAATTTTATACAAAACCGAATATTTGAAAATATCAATTGTTTTGTGATATAAAAATGTTACTTGAGAAGCGTTAGTTGCTTTTAATATCACTTTGAAACATTAATTGTCTTTTAATGGCACTCTGAAAAGTTAATGAGTGTTTAATTGCCTTTTAAAAACAGATAAATGGATTTGAGATTTATACAAAACTGAAATGTTTGGAAATGTTAATTGTTTTGTAATATGAAAATTTGTAAGTATTAGCATGCCAATTGAGAGACTTTAATTGTTTTTAATAACACTTTGAAATATTAATTGCCTATTAATGAGCATCTGGAAAGTTAGTGAGTCTTTAATTGCTTTTTAAAAACAAATAAATGGATTTGAAAGAATATTTGTAATATGAAAATGTGTAAAGTAGTACCATGTCACTTGAGAGACCCTAATTGCTTGTAATATCACTTTGAAATATAATTGTGTTTTAATGACCCTTTGAAATGTTAATGAGTTTTTCATTGAATTTTAAAACCAGATAAATGGATTTGAATTCTATACAAAACCCAATATTTGGAAATGTTAAATGTTTTGTAATACTAAAATGTGTAAGTGGTACCTTGCCACTTGAGAGGCCTTAATTGCATTTAAATCACTATGAAATATAAACTGTCTTTTAATGACGGCTTGGAGTGTTAATGAGTTTTAATTGCTTTGTTGAAAACAAATAAAGAGTTTTGAATTTTATACAAAACGAAATATTTGGAAATGTTAATTGTTTTTAATATGGGAATATGTAAGTAGTACCATGCCACTTGAGAGGCCTTCATTGCTTTTAATATTAATGGCCTTTTCATAACTCTCTGGAATGTTATGAGTTTTCAATTGCTTCTTAATCCCCTGTTTAATGGCTCTCTATTAACTCTTTTTGTATCAACGGTTATTTCACCCCCTACTTATAAGGCCACTTATCCAGTTCATTTTTCAACCCGTATTCTTAAACCCCGACGAAAAAGAGGGTTGTTATAAATTGAAGGTGTGCGTCTGTCTATGATATGGCAGCTCCCAAACGAAGTAATCAATTTTTTTGTTTGAAAGGTGACTTAGGCGACGAAGAAAGGGGGTGTGCCTGTCTGGAATCGTAGCTCCCAAATGGATGAACCGTTTTTGATTTAGTTTTTGTGTTTGAAAAGTGACTTAATCGAGAGTGTTCTTAACTATGAACCAAGAAAATGTTTTAACCCTCGACGAAGAAAAAGCAGTGTTATAAGTTTAATCTGTGTACTTGTGTGTCCGTCTGTAGCATCGTAGCTCCCAGACGGATGAACCGATTTTGGTTTAGTTTTTTGTTTGTTTGAAAGGTGACTTAATCGAGTTTTTAACTCTCGACGAAGAAAGAGGGTTGTTATAAGTTTAACGTGTGCATATGTGTATCGGTCTGTTGAATCGTAGCTTCCAAATGAATAAACCTATTTTGATTTAGTTTTTTTTTTGTTTGAAAAGTGACGATCGAGAACGTTCGTAGCCATGGTTAAAAAAATGTTTAACCCTCGACGAAGAAATAGGGGTGTTATAAGTGTAACGTGTATATCTGTCTGTAGAATCGTAGTTCCCAACTGCCTAAACCGATTTTGATTTAGTTTTTTTGTTTGAAAGGTGACTTCATCGAGAGTATTCCCAGCTGTGAAGAAAATTTTTAACCTTTGACAAAGAAAGAGGGGTGTTATAAGTTTAACGTGTGTATCTGTGTAGCGGTCTGTGGAATCGTAGCTCCCAAGTGAATAAACCTATTTAGATTTTTTTTGTTTGAAAGGTGACTTAATCGAGATTGTCCTTAGCTATGATTCAAGAAAAATGTTTAACCCCAAAGAAGAAAGAGGAGTGTTATAAGCTTAACGTGTGATCTGTATGTCTGTCTGTGCATTTAGCTCACAAACGGGCGAACCGATTTTGATTTAAGTTTTTTTTTTTGTTCGAACGGTGACTTGATCGAGAGTGTTCTGCATAGACTAATTTTTCCTTGTGTCAATTATGAGTCGTTTTTCGCTGCTAAAATAAAATTTTGCACTCCCATAGGATATGTTATTATTATGCGCCGTTAAAGTAGAAATTTTCGCCCCTATAGCAAACAAGTTATTGTCAAAATTACATCAACGTGGCTAACTTCACAGTCGTGAACTACTGCATAATTTTTTTCTTTATTATTTACTAATTTGGTCTATATACGCGTTTTGCGCCGTTAAAAGAAATTTTGTGTCCCTATAGATAATAAGCTATTGCAAAAATTACATCGACAAGGATAACTTCACAGCCTTATGAATAAGCTAATTTTTTCTTGCATGATAATTAGGCACCTAGTATACACCGTTTTGTGCCGTTAAGGTTAAATTTTGCATCCCTATGAGAAACAAGTTATTGTAAAAATTATAGCCACATGTCGAACTTCACAGTTGGGAACTTATGTAGAACATCAATCTTCATACGCATTATTTATATGCTACTTATGGCCCATTTTGTGTAAAACAGCGCATAATTGATGTCTGTTTATTACAGTGTAGTAAATAAGCAAAACCCTATAAATTTAAAACGTAGATAGGTAGCTTTAAAATTCAATAGGAGTTTGTACATTAGAATATTTCATTATTAATTTATAACGATAAGCACACGAGTGCGAATTCACAGAGGGTTAAGATTAGTAGGAATAATGCAGAATCCAATTAAGTTAGTATTATAAAAAGATTAGTATAGCCATAATGTAAGAAAAATGGGTTTTATGTATATACAGGGTTATTCGCGTTGTACGACACGGAAGATTGTGGCTATATATGCTAGTTTTAAGAAAGTTTTATTTTTTGAGTGAATACGTAGGTGAATACATATCTATCAGAGGTACGTTTTAAAATTATAGTCACAATATACAGGTTGTTCCAAAAACCCGATACATGTCAAAGTTTTTTTTTTAATGGGACACCCTGTATATTCTTACTTTTTCGATTTATACGGGCAAAATAAAAGTGAGTTTCATTAATGTTTACCTCTACTAAACCTAAAGGCTTTTAAGATATTTTGTATTTTGTGAAAATGTAGTAATAATTTCGACACGTTTGTAGTTAAACTTTTCATGAGCGCTTCTGTACTAAATTTGGGTATTGTTCAACTAATTGAATAAGTTTCATGTTGCATTTGTGAAAAATTGATTATCTTATACAAGGTGTTCAAAAATGTTGACCTTACATTGGCAATATTTAAATTGCAATAACTTGGTTATTTCAAATGGAACACCCTGTATTTTATATCAACGTCAGTTGTAGAATTTTATTCTCTATCATACGATATTACACTTCCCTATAGCTAAATATTACAGTTTTCATGAAAAACTCACATTTAGTGAAAGTATACCGATTTTAACTATTTTGACATCCATCAAGTCAACCATGAAATTTTTACAGGTAAAATTTTATTGCTGTCAGTTGTTGATTTAATAATAATAAATATGATGAAAATGCAAAAAATAACAGTTTACTATTTATAATAAACGTTCAAAGTGATAACATTTCTGGTTGGATACTTTGGAAAGCTTCTCTGATACGGTCTTTCATGTTATCTGGTGTAGTTGGGAGTGTATTATAAACAATCCCTTTCACATATCCCCATAGAAAGAAATCCGGTGAAGTAAGTTCTGGTGATCGTGGAGGCCAACACTGGGGGCCATTTCTTCCTATCCAACGATTTTGGAAGTGAGTATTTAGGAAATCTCGTACATCACGATGATAATGTGCGGTAGCTCCATCCATTTGCAACCACATGTTCGCCCTCTTGTTTAAGGGGATATCTTCTAATAAAATTGGAAGTTCATTTGATAAAAATTCTAAAAATAATCTTCCATTTAAATGCTCATTAAAAAAATATGGATCAATTAAATATTCGCCCATTATTCCGCCCTAAACATTAACTGACCTACCTGTGTTGATTATCAATTGTTCTAAATTGATGCGGATTGCAGTCTGAATAATAATGGAAGTTATGCCTGTTGACGCTGAGGAGAACTAGAAAAAGTTTTCATTTTTTGCGATTTTATCCAGCACCCACATATAAAATGTAACTCGATTATCAAAATCATTTACCGAAAGTTCTTGGTGACGTTGGATTTTATAATCATGGTATTTATGTTTATTAAGAATTCTAGAAACGCTAGCTTGACTAACGTTAATATTCTGGGCTATTTGGTTTTGCCCTATATGGGGATTTTCTATTACGGAGGCAATAACATCAAATTCAGTGTCTTCGTCCTGTGTCACAGGTTTCGTTCTGGTCGGCTTTTTATACTCAACACTTCCACATTGCCTGAATTGAGCCAAAAGTCTTTAAAAACATATTTGTTCGGATAATTCCTATTAGGTAATCTCTGAGCGTAAACTCGTAACGCCAATAAACAGTTTTGTAGACATTCTCCAAGAATAAAAATCATATCGATTCTTTCTTCTTTGCCGTAAACTTTCATTTTGGATAATGAATTATAATAGAACTCTCAAACTAACTCGACAGACTGAATCACAACATAAAACTGACATAAATAAACTGACAGCAATAACATTTAACCTGTAAAAATTTCATGGTTGACTTGATGTTAAAATAGTTAATATCGGTATACTTTCACTTAATGTGAGTTTTTCATGAGAACTGTAATATTTAGTTATAGGGAAGTGTAATATCGTTTGACAAAGAATAAAATTCTACAACTGACGTTGATATGAAATACAGGGGGTTCCATTTGAAATAACCAAGTTATTGCAATTTAATTATTGACAATGGAAGGTAAACATTTTTGAACACCTTGTATAAGATAATCAATTTTTCACAAATGCAACATGAAACTTACTCAATTAGTTGAACAGTACCCAAATTTAGTACAGAAGCGCTCATGAAAAATTTAACTACAAACGTGTCGAAATTATTACTACATTTTCACAAAATACAAAATATCTTAAAAGCCTTAAGGTTAAGTAGAGGTAAACCTTAATGAAACTCACTTTTATTTTGACCGTATAAATCGAAAAAGTAAGAATATACAGGGTGTCCTATTTTAAAAAAAAACTTTGACATGTATCGGGTTTTTGGAACAACCTGTATACTGTGACTATAATTTTAAAATGTACCTCTGATAGATATGTATTCACTCAAAAAAAATAAAACTTTCATAAAACTAAGATACATAGCCACAATCTTACGTGTCGTATAACGTGAATAACCTATATATATATATATATATATATATATATATATATATATATATATATATATATATATATATATATATATATGCACTGAATATTCCCTATCTGTAATTACTTTACACTAATATGGGTTTAAATTGGTTTAATTTAAATTAATTTAATAACTTTTAAAATTATTATTATTAAAAATAAGATAAAATCCGATAGAACAATGAGACTCATCTAACAGGGATAGGGATCAACGAAAATTTAGAAGGAACTTGCATTTAATATTATAAAACAAACTATCATGAAATTGAAATAACTTATTGGTTTGACTACAATAACCATAGTTAACATGATCAAAATACACTAAGGTAATGTCCTATTTAATAAAAAAAAATCTTAATTGATTAAATAAATCGGATAATAATCTTTACTTCGCATCAATATCTGCGTTATACCCTGTATATAACAACTACTTTTAAAATTATAGTGAGCGTGCGCAGTGAATCTGCAACCATATGACATCATAAAGAAAATTAAATTTGACAAACCAGTAAGTATAAAGATGTTTGATTAATAAAAACACAATTATCAAGAAAACATTTAAATTTCTAGAACAAATAACATTCCCTTCGAACATGCATACTTGTTGTTGCACATCATTGTTATTACAAAGTATATAAATTGCGAACATAACAAAATAGTATCAATGTCAACAAAGTACTCACATTTGGTCCTTCTCTTCGTGGGTATCTGCTGCACAAGACGGTTGTAACCACCAGCTGCTGCAAACTGCTATTCTGCCACTCGAACATCCAAAGTTTTCTTTACGATAATCAGCTTATTCACTTCGGTAAGTTTCACTATTAATATTATAATGTTGACGAATCTTTGTTTTAGGTTTATTACTTCTTTGATAAATTGCATTCAAAAGTAAATTTTTGAATGAGCATGGAATATGGATGGTTGTCGTAAATTAAAACACTTTTTAATAAACAGGGTGTATAATGAAAATAACTTATGGACACCACAATTTAGTATGCACATCAACACATACGATTTATATTTAATTACACAAAATCGAAACGTCAGAAAAATTTTTATAACTAAACGAAACTTCCGAATTAGGTTCGAAAAGGTAAACTAACCTTATTTAAAATTATATTACGAACAAAAGATTATCACTTGTTTCGTGATTACTTCCGAAACTAAACCGCACTTTATTATAATCCCGATGTGATTTAAAATTTTGTTTAAACTTATATTTTCAAAAAATTCGCAACAGCTTGCTCTGACAAGTTGTTGCAAAAGTTGAAAATCAAGAGATCAAGAAGCTAAAACGCTTGTATTTATATGTTTTACTCGACAACCAAATTCTTCGAATGTTTCATTAGTTACGAGAAATTTTTGCTTAATTCCTATTGGTTAAAACAATTCTTAAATTATGTAAAATTCTTTAAAACCTTATAACTTTCTTCCTATAATACATATCTTAAATCTAAAAACATTTCCAAAATCTACAAATTTCTCTAAATTTTGATACCAAACAAGATCTAAATCGGACATTTAATAACAATGTTGATTTCTACCCTTATTTATTGAAATTTAACTAATTCTATGCAATTTACAGGCTTGAAAATACTCCACAGGAATAGGGAAGCTACTGCACCTAATATACATCTCAAAACTGCCTGCGGCCAATTTGAAAGGAAAAATTCTTACATCTAACAAATTCTTACAAACTAAAATTAACAAAATTGAACATAAAAATAAGGAATTACATCATAAAATTGAGGCTACCTTATTATTTTGCCTCTACTAATTTATTTTATTGGAATTGTCTCAATTAAATTACTTTTCACAAAAATTGTATGTTCGAGAAATGACATAACCTCACATTGTCTTTATCAAATAAATGTTAAATTTCACATTTTTAAGCACAAAATTGTTCATGTTAGTGTTTAGAACTATAGTTTAAGTTACAAATTAGTTTATTTAATCACTTTTGTAGGTTGATAAGTTCTCCTACAACTAGTGTCAGAATGTTGTCATACACTAGTTTTATGTGAAGAACTGTTGAATTAAACACAATAATTCCAGATCTATTGCATGATCCAAGTTATATAGTCACCCACTAATGTGCTTGTTCTGTTTTTTCTATAAATTTTGCACTATTATAAGTTTAACGCACAAATACGAATGTTCTCGAAAATTTCGGCTGCGCACATGTAAATTGTGACATTGATACCAGCCTATCTCTAATTGTAACATTATTTTTGTCATCCACAACCCGTATTACATGTCGTTAGGGAATATTGTTTATTATAAACTTATAAAACTAACAGAAAATTGAATTAATTCAAAAACGAAACAAACATCCCCTATACTTTTATGTACTGTGTTGTCTATTACTATAATTATCAATATTAACACAACATTTAAAAAAAATCTTAAATTTCTCAAACACCTCAATGTTTATTAATCATATTATTCTACGATTATTTATGGAAATGTACCATTTTCGTACAAACTAAAACAAAATTTCACTATGGAAATTACATAGCTACATGTATCTCATTAGATTCATCTCAAAAAAAAAAATATATATATATATATATATATATATAAAAGAGAGAGAGAGAGAGAGAGAGAGAGAATAACAAAAAATGATCTACATAGAAGTTCCCGGCTCGGTAAAGTTTTAACGGCACATAATTGTCAATTAATTACTGCGTAAGAAAGAATTTATGCAGAAGGTAATGGTCGTGTCCATGTAATTTTTACAAGATCTAGTTTCCTCTGGGACGCAAAACTTAAATTTAACTGCACAAATAACGAATAGTAGGCACCTAATTAGTGCAGAGAAAAAATGATTTACACAGAAATTCATAATTATGAAGTTGACCGTATCTATGTAATTTTTAGAATGAAAGGCATAATAGGCACCTAATTATCGAGCAAGAAAAAATAACTTATTTCCTATGTGGGCTCACATTTTTATTTTAGCGGCGCAGATCAACGCATAATTGGCTTTTAATTACTGCATAAAGACAAATTAATTTATGCATAAGTTCACGGCTGTTAAGTTAGCCGTGTTGATGTAATTTTTACAATAACTTATTTCCTGTGCGAACGCAAAATTTAACTTTAACGGCGCAAAATGGAGCCTAATTACTTAATAAGAAAAGAATGATTTATTCAAATGTATGCGTCTCCATAAAGTTAACCGTGTTTATAGAATTGGTACAACTTATTTCCTATTGGAGCGCAGAATTTAACTTCAGCGGCGCAAAATGGTGCATGATCAGCGCCTAATTGTATACAATTTAAATCACAATATTCAAAAAAGACCAATTTATCTTGATACACCTTACAAACAATATGATTTAAATTATTTAGTAAAAATTTGTTAAATTAATAGTTAGTGGATCTTTAATTAAATTTATTTCTTAACGTGTAAAAAAATTTCCATACGAAAGTTGGGAATGTGTTTAAACATTGTGTAGTTGAAGTTTTATGAAAGGTGCACATATCAGTTAATTGTTAACAAAAGGGTAACATTGCAAATTGTAGTAATTACCCAGTTTGCCAAACACTAGTCTAGGGTATAAATAGGATTTTAGTTATGTATGTATTACTTTTTGGGGGATAACAGGTTGGTATGGCCTCGAGGAGGGCTTTGACGCCAAATAAATATCCTCATTAAAACTCCAGAAATACCTGTGAATTATTTTAACAGTGCTACCAACAAATCCTATTTGCCGTTCGCGTCGTATCCCCTGACTGCATTCGAATAGACTGTACCAAACGGAAAATGATGAAAGTCGAGTCTTCGGCCCCTTAAAACCGAAACGTTTTGGCTAAGGAAGAAAATCCTAACAGAAAACAGAAAACAAAACCTTGGGCAGACCTCAATAATCTAGAAGTAAATAACATCGTAGAAAATATTAAAGAATTTTATAAAGACAACATATTTTATGTAGGGCAAGGAAAACAACTGTAAAATCCTATCAGTACGTCCAAGGAACACAGATAGGGTTGTAGCCTGCTTGCCCTTTTAGTTAATGCATATATAGAACTAGCGCATTATCTGATTGGAAGAGGCACTGTCACGGTATGTGAATAGCGTTAAATGAGCAAGATTCGTGCCATATAGAATTTATTGCAAGGAGACTATATAAAGGATATAGAGATTGGGGATTACAAATTAGTATGGCAAAAACTGAGAACATACTTCAAATATTAACAGATGATAAGTTAAGAAGTAACCAGGTACATAGATTTAAATATTTGAGAGGAATAATGGATATAATGGATTGGGGGAAGCCGAATTAAAAAATTGCATTCAACAGAGTAAACAAATTATAGGCAACCTAAATAGCGTATGGTGGAATAGGAACATTTCTGATAACAATAAGAAGAGAACAGGACAAACAGTTGTGAGGTGTGGATCATTAAAGAAGCGATGAAGAAAAAACTAGAAACGGTAGAATGGACAACTTGAAATGGAATACGGCAGGAAAATCAAAAAGAGGAAGACCACGAAAATCATGTAATAAAGGAATTAGGAGAACAGTGAGAAATAGAAACTTGGACGAAGAAGACGCATACGATCGTGAGGTCTGGCGGAAGGTAGCGGATAAACGGTGTTCAGCTGTAGTGTAGAATACATGTATAACGCATTGTAATATTTGCTGTATGATGTAAAATCCGAAACACACACACATACACGCACACACGCACCCACGCACCCACACACACACATACACGCATATACGCACTCATTCACACACGCACCCACGTACTAACACATGCACACACGCACACACGCACACACACACATATACACACATACACACATACACACACACACACACACACACAAACACACACACAACACAAACACACACACAAACACACACACACACACACACACACACACACACACACACACACATACACACACGAACACATACTGCATATGCGAACACAAACACGCGAGAACATCCGAACACAAACACAAAAGGCAAAGACACAAACTCACATACCCACGCGCACACACACACACACGCACGCACGCACGCACACACACACACACACACACACACATACACACATACACACACACACACAAACACACACACAGACACAGACAGAGACAGACACAGGCACAGACACAGACACAGACACAGACACAGACACAGACACAGACACAGACACAGACACAGACACAGACACAGACACAGACACAGACACACACACACACACACACACACACACACACACACACACACACACACACACACACACACACACACACACACACACACACACACACACACACACACACACACGGACACGGACACGGACACGGACACGACACGGACACGACACAGACACGACACGGCACGGACACAGACACAGACACGGACACGACACGGACACGGACACGGACACGGACACGAACACAGGACACGGACACGGACACGGACACGGACACGGACTCGAACGCGGATGCGGACGCGACAACGCCGACACGGACACGGACAGAAACGGCACGGACACGAACACGGACACGGACACGGACACGGCCACGGACACGGACACGGACACGGATGCAGACGCAGACGCAGACGCAGACACGCAGACGCAGACGCAGACGCAGACGCAGACGCAGACGCAGACGCAGACGCAGACGCAGTCGCAGACGCAGACGCAGACGCAGACACAGACACAGACACAGACACAGACACAGACACAGACACAGACACAGACACAGACACAGACACAGACACAGACGCAGACCATGGATATTGATACACTATTTAAAAGTAATATCGGTATAATACATTTAATAAATTTAAAGTATAATAAACTAGGAGATGAAGCAAACAAAATTAATGTCTAACTTAGGACTGATACCTCCTTTAGAGAAAAAATAAATACTTAAGATACCCAGTATGATAATATACACAAGAAAATACCAGTATTCGTATACGGATAACTTAAAGTTAAAATGTTAATTGTGTTAAATGTGTTAATTGAGAGGTATCAACGTGCAAATCTCCACACTGTACCCAAACTTACCGTAACAGAGCGAAGATAACCTTAGGTGTACCGGAAGCTTAGTGAAAGTAGGGATGGTATGAGTGCTTACAGAAACGGAAGTGGTAGCTACATATTAAGAAAGAAAAGAGGGCGCCGGCTAGAATTAATAAAGCATCCTAAGTAATAAGAGAGCATTAGACACTTTCCTAGCAAAGTAACAAATATCAGTAAGGATCTGGATGGTATCTTAAAGAAATACTACGAGTTAGAACGAAAAAATGGTAGCATATTGCTTCTATTATCGGTAAATAAATTAAACTTAATGACTGAATTAGTGTTCTTGACATTAGAATGTAGTGATAAAGAACCCAGCTTAAATAATAAAATAAATTAAATTGAATTAATTAATTGATGTATAAAGGTGGATCATTCAAAGCTACGTTATATTAAGGTGAGCAATGTCAATTGATCAAGCAAATATGGATTTAGGTTATAACACTAGATGAATTCCCATGTCATTGAACAGGCCAGCACTATGGCACATAAGCATATTATTACAGTATACAAATAATGCGTTAAACAAGGCAGTCATTACACTGCCATTACAGAGGAATTTGCTTTTAATAATTAAAGATTGATGATTATATAATTTCACCCCTTTAAAGCCGCAAGGTTGAATACATTTATCCGTTCAAATGTTACTATGTATAAAATCTAACCGGATGAAATTAAAGTTGGGACTGTAAAAATTCACCAAAAGTACATATAAAGCGAATTAACTTTACAAGTAAAAACTTAAAAGTTATGTACAGCACTTAAGTTTTTGCGACATAAATTAGGGTATGTCTATGCAATCATATAGGTGTAGTTTGTTCATATGTACACAAATAAACCATTAAAGCAGAAATAATACAAAAGCATAGAGATAATTAGTGGTAACTTAGCTTTAATATCCAGATAATCTTGATTGTAAATCATACTGGTTGCTCAAAAGTGTTAGAAAGCATACTCAGCCTACTACTTCCATCTAGTGGCAAATCGTAACACAGTAACAGATAGATTTTATAAGTTTCTACAATCGTGGCATAAAACCACAATCAAAGACAGGTTATAGTTACTCGATACTAGACTAATAGGTTACTCTGGCATCAGATACCTCTGTAAACAGTTACATAAAACCAAAGCGAAAGCATGAAAAGAGATCTTACCTTAAATGAGGGAGTAACTACAGAATATTAATACTAAATTCAAGTAATGTAGAATTTAAACAAACACAAGTTTAATAACAGCTGGTATCTGTGCTTCGAAACGCGAAAGTACTTTTACCACCTCCTGAAATAAATAAAGGAGAACTAGCGAAAGTTAATAGTTACACTCTTAACCTGACGAGATAGCAAACCACTGAGACACAAGGATAACTTCGCCCTTAGAGTAAAGCATTCGTTAATAGGTTATGTTTGTAGACTATCTAGTTAATAGGTTTATTTTCAACTAATTATTTTAAAACAGATCTGTTGATGGCTGAACATTTAAGAACGTTGTAAAAGCTCGATAAACGCTTCTATAAACTAATCAAATTAATATGTGATTATAATAAATGCAACAAGATTGAATGCGTTTATGTGCACATAACATTTAAATTTATTGAAGATAATTAATTGTGCAAGTGAGTACTTACACAGTTATAAATTAAATAACAACTTACGTTTTAGCACCGTTAAAGCAGGATCCATTTGTTCATTAGTATAGAGATTTAGCTGTATTGCATTTGAGTTACTTAAGCATTAAAACTAACCACAATAACATTGAAATACTTTTCACTTAAATTTAGCTCTCCAAATGTTCTCATCTTAATTGTAAGTCTCAGACGCTAGACAAATGATAAGAGGCAGATAAATATTCAATACCTGTGGTTTATAGAATTATGTCTATAATTATCGGTCCAACAACATCTGTAAATATTTAAACTGTAACAAAGCCGAAAGCAGTACGATAAATGTTACCTTAATGAGGAACAATTACATTGAATTAATACCAAGTTCAGTCAATGTAAAATTTCACAAAATGGGTTCGATGACAACTCATGTCTGTCGCGTTTCGAAACCCGAAGTTAGTTTCAAACCCGTAAAATAGATATATAGTAACTAGCAAAACTTGCAGTTTTACATCAAAGAACGTTTTGTAAAGAAAGTCAGACAACGTAGCTAACCGTAACATTTTTTCCTTGTCGAAACCGCTTAGACTGTATGAAAAAATTAATTATAGATAATTCCTTCAACTAATGAGGTAGAAATATAAAACCGCAACCAGTCGATGGATTAAATAAAATTGCGAAAATGTTCCAACTTCCCAAAGGATTAAAAAATTACCATCTTAAACAGATTTAAAAAGAATGCTAAAATTTAACTTTTTAACAGATATTGCCAATTGCATAAACAGTAACCCCAAATTACAAAAAAAGTAAGTAGGAATGTCCATCAAACGTGCCAGTAAAACAAATTTATTTAATTGTGAAAAGTAAAATATTTAAGGCAATACTTGATGACGATAATGGAAAAACAACAATAAACATTAAATAATAATTACGGATGGGGTGTCAGCCATCGGCTGCTATTAATCCCAACCCCGAAAACAATCAAAATACATAATTGACAATATGCTTCATAAGCCGATTTAATCACAAAGCATCTAACATATTTTTAGGGTCGTTTGCGAAAAAACAGCAATCATCAACAAAAAAGTAGACCGAGTAATATCATGAAATAGCTATTTATTTAAAGAGACAAGATATTTTTGTATCTATTTTTGAAACCTTTCACTCCAAACGCTTTTAAGGTATTTGTAATGTCATTGTACGTCGATGGTGCAGCATAGGAAAAAGAACCTTCAAATAAAGTTTTATAATGATTCCGCATATCAATCAGATTTGAATTTCGCGGAACTCGATCATGAACATTACTACGAAATTTGGTTCTAGTATTTAAATATGAAGGTTTATAACCTTAGGTATAAGACGACCAAGATGTAGTTTTCGCCATTTTTAATGAGGAGTTTTCTTCATAAATGAACGAAATATGTTCACGTCGTCGTGCATTAAATGCGAAACTGGCACATGAATTCTGTACATTTTGCAATCTGTAACTATTTGCACTGTTCAAACAAGGGCCATAAACAGTATCACTATAGTCAATTTTAGACAAAATTAATGAATCCATCAGCTTCGATTTAATATTAGACGGAAGTAAATAGATACTTGAACCTATACAGACACTTAAGCTTTGAGTAAGCCGCGCGAGTTAACTTAATATGGTTCGTAAAATGTTAGCTACTGTCACGAATCACTCCTAAACAACTGCACAATGAAGTTAGATCAAGTGGAGAATGTTGCAAAATAAGTTGCTTATCTAAATACTTGTCAGCGAACGAGAGCCTAACAATGGTGATGAGGATTTAGAAGAATTTATTTGTAAAGCGTTGTTCTTTGACCATTTAACTAACTCTTGCAGTTCTTCATTAAGTTCTAATACAGAATCAGCAATTCTATTGGGATGAACAGAATAAAGCAAGTAGGTGTCATCTGCCTAGAAATGGTTAGGGTATTCGAGAATTTTATGCTAGAGTCGAACGATACTTTAACAGTTTAGAGCCTATTCAATAAGTAAGGTATATACCACTTGACAGCATCATCAGAGAAACCATAATAATGTAACTTGGCAATCAAAAGTTGATGATCAATACTATCAAATGTCTTAGAATAATCAATAGAAAGCAGAACCGTTACCTGTGATTGATCAGCTGCAGAAAGAATTCTGTTGACAATATCAATAAGCGTCGTGGCAGTAGAATGATATTTGCGAAAACCAGATTGGCGGGAAGGTAAAATTTTGTTTGATAAAATATAAGGTAATACTGGGGAGTACAAAATTTTTTCCATAATTGTCTACAAGGTTGGTAGAATACTAACCGGCCTTAGGTCAGAATGACCTTCACGGGGCTTTTTACAAAGAGGTTGCACTATTGCATGTTTTCATACATTTTAAAGTTCTAGAAGTTTAAAGAAAGAATTTATTATGTTGCCTAAAGCCTTACAATACGGTGGACAAAGTAACAACATAGTAGTAGAAACACAATCTATACCTACGGCATCGGATTTTAGGTAATAGATAGAGTTAATTACATCTATCTCCGTAACACCAGTAAAGGAGAATTTTGATTGAGAGTAATCTTTTAGGCTTACGTCTGCTGTCGTTTGACTAGCTAGGTTTATGAAATAATCATTTAGTTGGTTTGGCTCTGATAAGTGTAAAAGAATATCTTTCCGTTCATACTTTGAGTGTCTCTAATGTACGCCATAAATTTTGAGTTGACAGTCAATGTGCGTTTTCTTTTCCCACGAATTGAAGATGTTACGTAGTTACGAAGTTGTTTATAAGTCCACCATTTACTTACAGATACGGATACAGATAACAGCTATTAAACTCAAATAATGTTACAGCATAGGTAACAACTGTAACAAGCTTGACAGTTTAGATGTAAAGTGGGTGACGAGTAACAGAAGAATGTGGCACTTGTTATACGACCAAACCGCACAGGCCTACCAAAGTAAGCGGGTTGCCACAGTGGAAATGGGCGCGGTCGACATAAGGAGTAAAATGATTGAAAACACAATATTCAATTTTTCTAAAATAAAGTCTTTGGCGGGGTGTTAAGTTAATTTTACCTGACGGTGTAAGATAGGATTGTAACCTACTCGGTAAAATCATACACAACTCAAGTTCAATCACACTTGAAAAGAAGTTTATCCAAAAATCTTAATAAAGATTTGAAGCATATGGATCGTCATAAACTTGTAGATCACACCCCATACATACGAAAAATCCAAGTTACTAAACGTTATTTGAATACTTTCCAAATAGCCCTCGTACACATATAAATTAATATTTATGTCATCAAATTCTGAACTAATATATTAACCAATTTAGAAGAATCTAAATAAAGGTCGGTTTATTAATTTTTTTTAAATCACCACATTAGTTCGAAAAACTTAAAACGTAACAATCGGTGCTTTCTTCATAAACCTTATAGATATTTTCTGAATACTTTCTCTTTAAATTCGTATTTAAACATTGGCCAATATGAATGAATTGTAATCAAATTTAGAACTTCTACTTATTAAAATATCTTATCAGTGTTTTGTATTTTAATATCTGTAAAAGAATTCAAAATAATTAAATTTTATGATCAATTTTATGGCTCAATAAGCAATTTTGCAGCAATCATTCTACCAAGATATTCAAAGCTTAATTATTTTTTAAAGATGTAACCCGTTATGCAATTTCACACATGTTAACCCTAAAATTTTATCGCAACTTAAACAAATAAACAAAAGTGAGTTAATTAACATTGCTTCGAAAGGCACCACAAAGATATATATATATATATATATATATATATATATATATACATATATATATATATAAAGCACTTCTATCCTTTAGAAATCTAATATTATTCTTAAAATTACATCAGGTAATCCTTTGTCCGGTGTAAGGTGATGTTCACAGGGGGTAACTTGCTTCAAGTGATCCTTTAATATGCTCCCGCACTTGTCACAAAACAAAACAGAACAGCCGTAATATCTAAGTAGTTTAGCCGTTGTACCACTCGCGAACGTAACTCTCTGTTGTTCACTGGCGTCTAACACACATGTAACAAATAGGCAATTCGATGTATTGTTTACCCTTCAGAATAAATGTTTGTCACAAGAAATCTTTACTTCCACTTGAATATTAAAATTCTTAGACACCTTTACATAATCGATTTCGTGCTTTTGACGATTTACATGTACAATCAATGTCCACTACTATCCAGCTTAATCAACACACTTGTATTTTGTTACTTAAAGGGTTACTTTAGGTTTATTTGTAGGATCGCTCGCTTCAATACTTCGCACTTTGAATTTAATATTTGACTTCTTGAATGCAAAACACTAGTATTTCCTTTCAATAATAATATATCCTCTTATTCGTAAATGTTTAAATACTTCATCCCCAATATGGGTTTTTACAGTCAACTTATATGTACTGCAGCATTAAATGTTTACAAACAAAAACTAGCACTGACCGTTTTAAGGTCTCTTAAAAACTTTACGTACGATTCCCTTTATTCGTGCTCTTTTGCCGAGCGAATCCATTATACCTTAATAGGCTCTCGCTTAAATACCTTTGGTCAACCATCTGGACAAACGTCACAAAGTTTTCGTTCCAAAACCACAATCAACCTATCACGAGGAGAATCCACTGCGTCTCTTTGCCGGATGAAAATCCTGAAAAGGGAACATGACGTAAACGATACAAGAACAACATAGCCATCTTGAATTTCTGTACAAATACCCGCACAACTCTTCGCTAATGCCATCATTCATACTCAAATTCATTACGTGTAATATCCAAAACGTGACTCAATTTTTTATGAAAATTTCTCACATGGGCGAGTTCTCTTTCCGCACAATTTAACATATTCCAACACTATTTGCCCTTGAACACTCATCCAATTTTTATTGTTGGGTAATGTTACGACATCCATACAAGCAAAAATATACATGCATATTCTTTACTGCACATTAATACAACACCAAAAAAATGTAAATTTACTCATTAGCACGTTTACGCCCATTTTCTATCCGAATTCCCTAGTACACAGTAGTATTAGTAGGGGTTTTACCAAAATCAAATTTCACACTTTCAACATGAAAATCTTTCTACAACATTTAAATACTCTTTTACATGGCACATGATTATTTATTAAAATTCCAGTGGCGTATCATTTACACCAACTTTCATTTCCTTTCAAAACACGTTCCACACGTTAACACAAGACTGCATATCCACGATACGTCAAAATAATGTGACAGACTTGATCATTTGATAATATCCATTGTTGTATGTCATTATCCAAGTGATGGGAGAACAGTCTGAGAAATAACATTTCCTCTTTCTTTCTCTTTTGCTTAAATATAAAATGAATGAATCAAAAGTTACTAAATTTGATTACGTCCTAATTAATATTAAATGACCTTGGAACTTGAATTATCAAAATAATTTTGAACTGTCACAAGCATTTCACGTATTTATATCCTTATACATGTTAATGTAGTCTGACAGATACCCCAAGTGCTTTTGGTACCTGTTGATATTTTACGGCCATCAAGGAAGACAAAACGTACCATCAAAAATCACGGTTGGCCGCAGATTGTAGTTGCAATAACAATGAAGGAAATATTTTCATACGGCTTTTTCGAAAGACACATAGACCGTTTGAAAATCTGAATAAGTCTGCAGCTAAACTAACTCATAGGCTTTGGGAATATTTACAAAAACGGTGTGGAGAACAAAAAAATTATTCTTTCTGGCGTCGAATTTAAAGGAACTCCCTCTGAAACACTTATGGAAATAAAAACTATATGTACACCTCTTATTCTAAGTAGTTTCCAACGTGTGGTGCATAAAATGTACAGCGAGAAAACCATGTATCAGAATAAACAATTCGTGAGGGGTTCCGAGAAGAAATCCATGATGTACAATGTTGCAAAAAACCATTATGAATTTGGTACATAAAGTTTGTTTTCCATTTCAAAAAGTATATAGTAGACAATTTTAAGTGGTACTTCCTACAGTACGATCTAAGAGGTTAGAGTTTCTTAGAAAATATCCCCAAGAAAATGATATTGGCATATATACACCAAAGGTTTTGGACGAGACGTTGATTTTTAGTAAAGGTCAGATGAGAAAATCGTGACAAGATAATTCTGCATTAACTCGGTGCAAGATAAGAGGTGAGGGTTCAAGACGCATCATCGTGCATGCAGGAGGAGAGAACGGTTTTGTTGACGGCGCAGGGCTAGTTTTCAAAAGTAATTGAAAACCGGCTACAAACATGAGAATATGAACTACGAAAACCCCTTGAAACATGGTTCATAACCAAACATACCCAACCTAGAGGATCCCAATGTAATTATTATGGATAACTCCAGTTGCCATTCACCATTAGTGGAACCAATACCATGTTCCAGTTGGTCAAAAGCAAAATTACAAGAGTGGGCCTAGTCTAAAAATATCAATATTCAAGAGGAACTTATGATGTACCGAATATGGGAAATTATAAGAACTAAGGTACCAAAAAGAGAGTCTTGTTTAGACTGCTATGTAGGAACAATGGGTCACACAGTTTTACGTTTACCGACATATCATTGCGAGTACAACGGCATTGAAATGGTTTGGTCAAAGTAAAAGACTATACGATCAAGGAGTTATTAAAACTGATGGATCCCTAAATGATTTAAAAACCTTGTAAAACCTATTGGCAAAATTACATGGGACATTGCGACGACCTTGTAACGATTTGCCAGAATAGTGGGTAAGATAAATTGAATTATTATTTGTATAAAAATTATTAAGATAATCCCTCCTCTTAATAATAATTCGATTTTTGGCAGTTCCAAATCAGAATGTAAATAATCAGCACTTTGGATGCGTGAAGACAACTGATACTTTCACGATGTGCAGAAACGTTGCGACATTTCCTACAGAGCCACACTCATTCGCAAGGTTTATAAGTTTTTAACTTTATGCAATTTCCTTCTGACAGATTGTCTTGTAGAATTTCTACAAACACTACTCTCTCTGCCTGCCTGTTTGTAATAATTGATTATTACACCTGAAAATTATAAAATTGTAGAACGCTTCTAAGCAATACTCAAGCCTGCCTGTTTTGTAATAATTTATTATTACACCTGGACTTCTATTTGTAGAACGCTTCTCTGCAAATATACTCTCCTGCCTGCCTGTTTGTAATTATTTATTTATTACACCTGAATTTCTCTATTCGAGAACATAACCGCCTGAACAACTCTTAAAGCAATAAATAGAAAACTTCTATTTGTAGAACGCTTCTCTGCAAATACACTCTCCTGCCTGCCTGTTTGTAATAATTTATTATTACACCTGAAATTCTCTATTCGAGAACATAACCGCGTGAACCGCTCTTAAAGCAATTTCAATTAAATTTAAATAGAATTCAAATACTCCGAAGTATAACCGATTTTTATGAAAATAGTTGTAATACCTAGAAATTCCTATTAAACAAACCATCCGTAAGAAAGTAATTGACGTCAAAGAGGTTTTGCGTATTGTACTGATCCCAGGTAGATTGACTGGTTTAGCACCGGCGATCACCCGGATTATTACAGGGTTTCTTCTAGTAAATGGGGCTCTAAGCAACGTCTGGTTTTCCACAACACGCGCTGTAACCTCAGAAAACGACCAATTACCAATTTCATCCTGAAACCCCTGTATGAGTTCTATATATTCACAGTGTCCATTATAACTTTGAATAAATAGGATCTCTAAGATTCGTTAATTTAGACTATTGAGCCCGCTGGCTTGGCTATTAACGATATCCTAAACAAATCCCATCCTGAATCCCTGTATAATAGTTCTATATATTCACAGTGTCCGTTATAACTTTGAATAAATAGGATCTCTAAGATTCGTTAATTTAGACTATTGAGCCCATTGGCTTGGCTATTAACGCAATTATAAATAAACAACCAATATATCCTGAACCTCCTGTATATAATTCTATATATTCAAAGCGTCCGTTACAGCTTTGAATAAATATAATCACTAGAATTTGTTGATTTAGCTCGAGCTCCTGCTTGGCTATCAACACTTATAATTTACTCCCCTGTATGTCACAAAATACACCTGAATATTAAATCCAAATTGTTACCGAAAAACCAACCTGAATTGTGTAAAATATTACATTTATACAACTAAAAGTAAATTTTACGTTTTACTTCAAAAGTAAAAGAGTTTCTATTTCACAATAAGAAATCCATTACATTAATTAGAATAAAGCAATTTATTCTGCTTTAACAATTAAAAACTTTAAGATAAATATTCTTAAAGAAAATAAAAGGAAATCCCAATTTTGCAAATACGTATTCACATTTGATTAGTGTAAAGAATCATCCTCTTTATACCAATAAAGCGAAGGTCGCTTTACCTTGTAAAGTAGTGAATGAACTCTTATCAATATTTTCAACACACCTGTTTGAAAATATTCCTGTATCACATAAACATTTCAAACCGTAAATTGCGAATTCCAAAACATTGAATAACCCTTGTACCTATTAAATTGTATATAGTATTTCTAGTTAATTAGAATTAGTATTTATCTTAGACCGTGTACAAACCCCAAAATTAAACACATAACACCAACCGTTGCCTAACACGAATTTGTATTAAAACAAATCGTGTAAATACCAAAACCCGTGTAGGTCCTGCTATTTTCTTTAACCTGTTCCTTATTGCAAAACGTTACTTAAGAAATATAAGTAATAAAGAGCCAGTCCCTGATAGAAATTTGAATTACGCTTTAACCACACTTCAAAACATTGTCTTTAAGGTAAAAGATAATAAATCAGAATAAACTTACCTGGCAAAACACAGTAATCCTCCTTGAAACTGTACACACACCTTTGTATTATTTTCACCGAAACCGTATCATTTGTTTAGAAATAAACAAAATCCACCATTAATTTGGTTGTTTTAAATACTGGATGATAATCGCGGTTGATTTACAGAACTTTTCAAAACCGACCATCGACACACAGGCGACCTCTGTGCCGAAAGTACACAACCCAGAATTACCACCTACAGCATCAAGGAAGCCAGGATCACGCTGGTGTACAGGGCTGCCACAGACCAGGCGCAATTAAAAAAACCGAATTTTTAAGTTACATTAGTTTTCACTATTATTTACTTTAAGGACTTTAATTTTATTTTACCAGAATACTTTTATTTTTATTATTTTCCTGTATTATTATAATTACACATAAACATTTCAAACCGTAAATTGCGAATTCCAAAACATTGAATAACCCTTGTACCTATTAAATTGTATAAATTTCAGTAATTAAACTAATTTCGTGAGGGGTTCCGAGAAGAAATGCATGATGTACAATGTTGCAAAAAACCATTATGAATTTGGTACATAAAGTTTGTTTTCCATTTCAAAAAGCATATAGTAGACAATTTTAAGTGGTACTTCCTACAGTACGATCTAAGAGGTTAGAGTTTCTTAGAAAATATCCCGAAGAAAATGATATTGGCATATATACACCAAAGGTTTTGGACGAGACGTTGATTTTTAGTAAAGGTCAGATGAGAAAATCATGACAAGATAATACTGCATTAACTCGGTGCAAGATAAGAGGTGAGGGTTCAAGACGCATCATCGTGCATGCAGGAGGAGAGAACGGTTTTGTTGACGGCGCAGGGCTAGTTTTCAAAAGTAATTGAAAACCGGCTACAAACATGAGAATATGAACTACGAAAACCCCTTGAAACATGGTTCATAACCAAACATACCCAACCTAGAGGATCCCAATGTAATTATTATGGATAACTCAAGTTGCCATTCACGATTAGTGGAACCAATACCATGTTCCAGTTGGTCAAAAGCAAAATTACAAGAGTGGGCCTAGTCTAAAAATATCAATATTCAAGAGGAACTTATGATGTACCGAATATGGGAAATTATAAGAACTAAGGTACCAAAAAGAGAGTCTTGTTTAGACTGCTATGTAGGAACAATGGGTCACACAGTTTTACGTTTACCGACATATCATTGCGAGTACAACGGCATTGAAATGGTTTGGTCAAAGTAAAAGACTATACGATCAAGGAGTTATTAAAACTGACGGATCTCTAAATGATTTAAAAACCTTGTAAAACCTATTGGCAAAGTTACATGGGACATTGCGACGACCTAATATTTGAAATAGTGGGAATTTGAAAAGGTTATGGATGCTTCCGATATCCCTCCTCTTATAATAACCGACGGTGGCAGTTCATCAGAAGAAATTTGTTTGGATGGTGAAGACAACTGATATTTGTTTAATTTGTATTTAGAGCCACAGCTGCAATTTTGTTTTTTAATTATGCAATTTCTTCTGACAGAGGTCTTGTAAATTCAACAACCTCTTTGTTTTGATTGATTCTACACTAAAAATATAAAAATGAAACACAAGCAATACGTCAAGCTAAAGTTAAAGCTTAATCAAATGCTTTTTGTAAGAGAATAGCTTCTGCCCGAGTAAAACATGATCAAATCCTATGTCCAGTTCTAAATCAAATAAGTACAATTTGTGACAAAATTCCATCATGATTCATATTTATCCTTGGGTAGCTAAAATATTTTATTTTATTTTGCCACCATAATGTTCTTTATACGCCTCCAAATGCGGGCGTAATGTGGTCTTTATAGCACGGAAATGTCATTGATGCTAAGCAGCATGATTGACAGCAAACACATGACATGATATATAATAGCAATATCACAGTATCTTAGTAACAACAAATTAGCCTACTGTCGACTTTATTTCACTGCATTTGCATTTAAAAACTTGCCGAAAATACTGAATCTTTTTAATATTTTGTTCCAGTTTCATGGTGCAAAATAAAATAAAACATTGTATGTACCACGGGCATAATTGTAGATTATGGCTCTCAGGAATATAAAAGCCCTCCGCTTCGCGTCGGGCTTTTAACATTCCCTCTAGCCATAATCTTCTGATTATGCCCTTGATACATAAATATCTATTAAACCATGTGTTATCATTTTCCCATGTGTTGTAGTTCTCTGGTAGTTCTATGAAAATCTTCAGATTTTGAAACACTGCTAAGATTTAAAAATGCTATTACTTAAGATAGATTCACATTATTAACCGCAGAATCTAAATAATTGAAGATGGCCTTTGAGTTGTTTCATTACCATCTGCTTCTATATTGTAAGAAAATTGTTGTTAAATCCGTTGAAACTATTTTTCTGAAGAAAAAAAGTATTTTATATATGTAATTTAGTAATGTTTCCATGACAACGGTTAGGTAAGGTGTGTACGTGTGGTATTACGTTTCAATCGAAGAACAGAGACGTGGAAAGATAGTGCTGAGTAGTGAGTACTTAGAATAAAAAATAAAAAATAAACGTAATTAAACATTACACTTAAGCTTTTAATCCACATACTTATAATATTCGAAGGAATTTTAGCGGGTGTTGATCACTAGGCGTGCTTTTTCCTTAAATTATCGCCATTTTTTGATGACCCGGAAAATGACTGTTTGCTGTGCTTTGTTATTTCCGTGCAACAACAAAGTTATACGATCTAAACGTTTCAATATCACTTACAGTAATCTTTGTTGGTAGTAATATTATCCTTCCAAATTGTTAATGGTGTTGAAACAATTGTGAAATTTAAAAAAATGGAAACGCAAACGTTAGCCTGCTCTTAATAGAACAGTTTGAAGAACGTATAAAGCCAACTGTGGAATACAACTTTAGTAAAGAATAATTAGATCATTACTAATTAAATATTGTTAAACTGCCTTGAACATGACAAATCAGAATACCTTCTAACGGTCGAAGACTAACTACGACAAATGTTATACCTAAAAGCAAAAGTTATAATGTAAGTGTAGAGTTATGACAAACTTTAGTTTGAAATTGATAAAACATTCACAGATAGAAGCTTGCCATCAATTAAAATAATCCAGTCAAATCTAACAAAGAAATAGCTTTGTCAATAAGTGCAAGTGTTATTTAATAATGAAAACACAATGTAGTACGTTTTATATAATTTATTATTTTAATTTTAGTTTCAATTACCTATGTTAAATTATAGTGATGTGGTAATTTAACATATAATTGGTAAAGTGTTTATTTCAAGGTCTAGGAAAAAGCGTATCAGACGTACCAAAGGTTTAAATTAAAATTAAGGCGTACCATTTTCCCTTTTTTAAATTACATGATTCGAATACCTATTTAAACGGGGATTTTCTGCTTGTCTATTCAAATTATTAGGGTGTTTGTATTATAACAAACATAAAAATTGGGGTGTTTGATCGTTATATTACAAAAGGTAAATTTCACCATGGTCTTGTTCAGTAAGGTACAAACTTAAGAAGCTTACTGTAACTGAAGACACATTGATTTTCAGGTGTGAGGGATGCAGAGATTTATCCGTAGGTGTAATCAGTATTAGCATTGTATTTGTTGGACGCCACTCAATTTACACGTTTAATAATTGAAATACAACAAAAATTGAGAAAGTTGTACCTCATTAACATAGGTAATCTAAATAACAATACACAATTGTAGTTATATGTATATTTAAGTAAAACAAAATGTCTGAATAATTTTGGTATAAAATAACACAAACGATATTTCTCCTAACGATTTACGATTTTAAATAATTACTAAATCAATACAATTATATAAGCTTATCATCTACTTTTACTTAAAATTCAAAATGTAATATGATCAACACAGTATGCAATCTTGAAATATTACATTGTGATAGGTTATGAACTCAAATCTTAGAACAGAAATCAGCTGTTCTTTTATAACCGTATCAAAATAAAACTACACTGATTTGTTATTTACTTAAACTGCACTACTAGGACAAGTACTTACTTCTACAAAATAAATACTTTAATCTTGTCTTAAAACGAACTGTGGCTTGAGAATTTTCATTTCTATTCACAAGGCAAACATACGATAATGTAAAGGTAATTTCCATTCGTGTTAAACGTACAAATAAACGAACTGTGGCATATATTAACGTAAGGTAATTTTCATAAAACGTTCCACCTACAATAATGGAAATGTAGATTAAACTAACGCAGATTCCAACGAATGCAGAATATATATATATATATATATATATATATATATATATATATATATATATATATATATATATCATAACATATTAAAATAATATTTACAAAAATGTAACTAAAACCCTTACATACCTTAAAAAGAGAAGCAAAACTTAAAAAAGATAACGTAACTAACGGTACGGTAGGAGAAACAGAAAGAAAGTAAATTAAGCGTGTTCAATCCGCGTTTGCACATTAAACAACTAAAATAGATGTTACTAAATATACACAGGGATTCGTAATTATGTAGACTAAGGAGAAAAAATTGACATATACTAAAATCTAATTATTGAAAGAAAAGAAAAATGCTTAAAGATACTAACGTAATGTAAATATATTTATCAATAGTAATGTAAATTTCGAAACTTAATTAAGATAACGCTGGCCAAAAATTGAAAACAAATTAATCTAACAATAGACAAGAATTGGCACGTTACAGTATATCTTAACAGCTTCACGTTGTCAACGAACATAAGGATGAGTTTGTTTTGACAATACTTACATTAAGTTATACGTCATCATTTAAATTATTTAAGGCATGGTCAGCTACCACAGACTTCTATGGTTGACCTAATTCACAAAATCTCATATGATCTGTACGTCTTGTATCACAGTACGTTCTATTGTCCCAATGTATACTTTTCTACACGAACAAGATAGCGTATATACTCCGTAAGATTATAATGGGTTTGAAATATCCTTAGGTAACTTTAATTTCTCTTGTAGGTTTAAAAACAGTCCTAATGCCATAATTAATTAGTATTATTAATTATAAAAGAAAGAAAAATAGTTAACTACCGGTAGTTATTTTTTCCATGGTAAACCGGATGCTACGACGTATATCATTGCAAAAATTAAAAATTCATGTAGTGCTTCTTCTCCACGTCTACAAATAACAAATTTGTCATCTACATATCCATATCAAACTGAAGGTTTTTTAAGTGTAGTTTATCGTGCCAATGTTTCAATTTTTTCATGTAAAAATTAGCTATAACAGGACTAAGAGGACCACCCATTGCTACATCATCACGCTGTTGAAAAAGAATGGTTATATCATTTGGAAAAATATGACCAGTATATTCAATAGTTTCTTTTAAACGGACTTGTGCAAAAAGTGAAATAACATCAAAACTAACTATTATATCACCCTCTACAATTCTGAAACTATGCATAGGTCAGTGAAGTCGAGCGAATTTTTAATATATTTTGGTGTTTTACCAATATCAAGTTGTAATAGCAATGTAATATGTTTTGCAAGTTTATATGTAGGAGAACCGATTGCACTAACAATAGCCCTTAAAGGAACATTAGGTTTATAAATTCTAGCATCATCTGAAAGAATATGATCGTAAAGGTTTATAACTGTGTTTTTATTACCAAAAGATGGTCTATTATTTCGAGAATGCTTTTATCAATCTCAAACTGAATATTTTCACAACTTTACACTTACATCATAACTTGATTAAAGTTTGTTCTTTGAGTATGACATTTTTCACTGTTAGCCTTCGACCGTTAGATGATGTTCTGATTTGATATCCTTAAGGCAGATTAATTTAATTTAATTTCATTAACAATCTAGTTAAATTACACTCCGCGTATAAAATGCCTTGTATTTTCACTTTTAATTTGGATGAATACTTTTGATGTCAGAATCGTGCACCCAACGATAGATGTGAGAACCACTTCGATAAATTCACGTTTAGTCTAGATATACAAATCTTATATCTTGGCCTGAACTTTGCAATTTTCCCAAAGACTTAATTTTGGCCATAACGGTACATTTCATTCTGTTCATTGATACGTTTGTGTTTGTACCTCATTGATTTAAAAATTCTAAATAATGTCGTTCGACCCCATCAAAACCGTAATCTGTTTTAACGTGACGATATAATTTGTCACTTTTCGAGTTAAACTGCCAAATTAGTCGTTGTAGATCGTTCCGAAAGCTGAAATTTCAAAACTCAGATTTTCCGCGTTTAACACATTATATCGATTTTAAATTTTATAGTCTTACCATTTTGATGTTTTGGATAGTTGGCTATGAAATCTAAAACCAAATACGTATTTAATGTTGCAACATCTCCCTCGGTTGATGCTACTTTTTATACTGCCCTTGCTTTGCTCCTCAGGTCGAGATTCAAAATTGTCACTACTTTGTGAATAAAATCATGAATAAATTTTATCAGG
The DNA here is from genome assembly GCA_036346205.1 of Vesta saturnalis. Taxonomy (NCBI): domain Eukaryota; kingdom Metazoa; phylum Arthropoda; class Insecta; order Coleoptera; family Lampyridae; genus Vesta; species Vesta saturnalis. Next base: position 1,924,958 of record JARFJB010002075.1, read on the forward strand.
TTATAACAAATTTATTCTGTAACAATAATATAAAATAAAACAAATTCTAAAAGGACATAATGAAATAAACAAACCTAGTTATACTGAATTAATTAAATAAACTGGAAACTAAAAATCATTCAGGTGGTCCCGGTGGTCAAATCACTATGGTATGCATATTTCTTGCGAATTCAGATCGTCATCTATGGATATTACTGTAAATATATAATTAAACAGATGTTTTAGTAATACGGGAAATCTTGATTACTAAAAAGGTTAACTATAATGAACATGTGATATCAGTGTAATTAAATATGTGTAACGTGAAGTCTGGCTTGAAAGAGAATTATTTACAGGTGAGTGTTGTATTTACATTTGTAATTTGTTATGAAAGCTTTTGTGCTGATAATAACCAGCTGTCTGGTATTAATTGTTTATTCCAATTGAATGAATTGAATCAAGTTTTAATAGGTAATAATTATTAGTAAATTTCTTATGAATAAAATCATAACAGGAAGCTGGAATTTTATATTTAAAGGGTTAATATCGTTAACGAAGCCTTCTGTTAAGTAGAAATAGTAAATTATTCAGGGCATTACCTCCGTCTAGCGAACTACATCCTTCAACGATCATTGCGTACCGATCTTGGGGCGTTGGCACCACCAAGAGCATTGCATGAACAAACGTGTTTTACCATTTTGTGAAAGAGTTTTATAGTGATAAATGGATGATTCTTGTCTTAGAAATCTTTAGTTTTTCTAGTCACGTTCATGACCCTTTCTTGGAGATTTTTACCACCGCGAATTTTATACATAAAGCATGCGTAGGTAAATAGAGGATGCTGGTCAGGTTAATAATATCGATAAGGAATAAGGGATACTGGTCAGGATTACTGGTCTGGTTACTAGTCATGATACTAATACAGTTGCAGGATAAATTGATCTGAGATGCTGCTTAGGATACTGGCCAGGCTAGTAGTTATTTATCAGGGCACGGGTCAGGTTATTAGTTGCTGGTCAGGATACTGCTCCGGGTAGTCCGGCTGCGGGACAGGATAACACTACAGGTATAGGGTAAAATATATTATATGAAGTGGGTGACGGAAGAAGGTTGAGTGACAGTGTGAGAGTGAATGAAGGAATGAATTTGGTCTTTTAGCTAGGGGGTCTGGTATTTATAGGTAAATTAGATGGAGTGGGAAAGGGGTGGACGACTGATAACGCTTATTAACAATGATAAAACAGTTGTGGAAGGAAATAAGTTTTGGTAGGAATTATTTACTAGGATAGGAAAATTAATAGTAAGGATTTTCAGGATCATTACAATGTGCTCAGAAAAAAATTGCTTCGGTTCCTACGCACTTAAAGTATTCCGACATATTTACGATAAGTTCCCCATTAATTTTCCACGTTGCCTACTTTTTAAGGTGCTTACAGCAAGTTTACAACTTTGTACTTTTGCGATTACTTTTGGCATTTTCTCAACAATAGATGATCGCATGCGTTACTTAAGTAGGCAATCCGGTACGATTACCTATGACTGGACGGCGTCCAATTTACTTCTTGCAAGTTTCATAAATGGGAATACCACTACAGAAAAAAAAATCTGTAGTGTATCTACTCAACATTCCGGTATATACACATACACCATAAAAGTACTAGCGTATTTATAACATAATAAAACTAGGTACATGCAAAAGAAACCGAAATTTTTTGATTTCATGTTATACATGTCCTTCAACACATTAACTCTACTCTAAAGAAAATTACAATGCCTTTTGAAGATTTTCACTTTTCGTTTAATATATACTTTAATAGTGTTTTAAGAGTTACTTTCTAATATTAATATAGGTCAGTGTCCCTCGAAGTGTGGGTCGCGACCCCCCTGGAAAGTAATTTTTTATTGTATAATGATTTGTAAATACCATGCAATTTGAAAATATGTAATTCGAAGCAAAGAATGACATTCATATGCAATGAACAGTGATCAGAAAAATATAAATGAAGAAAAAAAAATTGAGAAAAGAAAAACAAAACTCATAAAAGCAAAACAAAGTTCATACAACAGTCGAAGCACATTGATTGCATATTTTTTTTGAGCACTCCAAACAGCACGGATTATCACACTTTATGCACTTGTAGGCTGTTTGTCTCCTTTTCTCATACGGGCAATACCTGCAAGTTTTCCGTTTTGGCAGTTTGTCCGATATTTCCCTGCGAGTAGTAGTTGGCCCCTCTTCTCCTAGGATATCGGTCATAACTTTTTTGAGACCATCAGGAAGATTGGGAATAGACAATCGTCGTTGAACTTGCTTTTTTATTAGTGTCGTGGCCAGTGAGTGTATAAATTCGAAACGCTTTACCGTGGGTGTTCCGTCAAAACTTGCATAAATGATGGCAGAATTTGCAACACTTACAGCAATCATGTTATAAAATATGGTGAGAGGCCAACGTCTGGATCTTCTATTTGGTGAATAATTTGCGATGATTTTATCCAAGTTATCAACACCCGATTTAGTGGAATTGTAAAAGCTGATTATTTCTGGTTTATTATTCGATTGATCCGTGAATTTTGAGTTATGCATTGATGAAATCAAATTCACTGCTTTGTTCAGCTTTGGAACATGAGACACCATTGTCACATCTGATGCAAAACCATATAAAGATGACCCTACCGTTCTTCTTCTATTGGCATGGAATTCTGGTGGGATCTCTCTTTGTTGGCTCTCATTGTGCCAACGTAAGTCAAATTGATTTTCTTCAATTCGGTAATTAGCTCCAGTGACGAAAACCAGTTATCGGCTGTTACGTTTCTATTTGAATTTGCGATAGGCTTGCATAGGCGAATGACACTCTGTGTAGGTTTACTCATTTTCTCTCCTCACTCGACAATGTGAATCCGTCACTGTCTTTGCCTAGGTATAGGTAGGCATTGTACAAATAAGACGTATGCGCGTCTGTCAGGCATAAAATTTTCAATCCATATTTTGCCGGTTTATTCGGCATATAGATTCTAAAGGGAGACCTTCCCCTGAAACCAACTAACATCTCATCTATGCATGCATGATTCCCTATCTCAAGTGCATTCTGGCAGTTTTCACAAATTTATAGAATAAAAATGAAATTGCGGCAGCGGGTCACTTTTACTTCGCTCTTTCCTTGTGTTAGCATCATCAAACCTCAACGCTAGTAATAAAGTGAGACATCTTTTCAAAGACATGACACCTCTAAAATTGGTCGTCCAGATGGTCCTGTAGAGAATAATGAGGCTAGATCTTCTCTTCCTGACTTGAATATAGCGCATAGCATCATTAGTCCAATAAGAGCTACAATTTCAATTGTATCAGTGTCTTTATAGTTCACAGATTGCTGGTCTTTCAGTTTTTCTCTCATTGTTGCCATTTTTGGTTAGTCCATTTTACTATTTCATCAATTATATCTCCATCGAACAGAAGACGCCAAACTTCTTCAATATTTGGATTTTTCCAAGTGATTTCGCGATTGGTCGTAACATTGGAAGCTTCATTTTCATAATATTTTTGCCGGAGTTCTTGAAGATTTCGGTTCATTAGCACTCAAATGAAACATTTGTTTTTCCATAATAATATTTCGGCTGCTGAGTATCATTCGGATTAGAAACTTCCTCAGGTGTACCAATAACCACTTCTGTGTTCATGTTGCTACTGCTTGCTTCCCCAGGTGCATTATAGAGCGGTGAATGCAAATCGTTCCTTCGAAATGACGATCATCTTCCGAAACTGGCTCATCGACATCAGAGTCGACATCGTGATCGGAACATTCCAGTAATTCATCTTCAACATTGAAAGAATCATCAGTATCGAAATCTTGATCACTAGGTTCTGCATCGTCCTCAGGTAGAGAAACCATTGCCATGATTTTTCTTGTTCGTGCAGAAAACATTTCTGGAAGAGACACGAAAATTTTGATGTATACTGTCATTAGATAGGATGCAAAGTGTCTTCCTGATTGATAAAAGGGTTTCACAAGTCATCGAAAAAAATGAGTAGGGCTTTTGAATTACTAGAAATTACTGATGTTTAACCTCTCCTGTCTCGACTTTCACTCATGACTTTCAAAATCCTGATGGGAAAAAACAGTTTTTAACTGGAAATACTCACCTATGAAGTGTCAAGTAGTATCCGTCCACAGTGAAAATTACACCACAATCGGTAACACACGTCTCTGGGGCGCATAAAATCTAGTTCACTATTGGTAACACACGTCTCTGAGACGCACTACTTTTCAATGAAATGTGTTTCAGAATCACAAAACGTAGGTCGCGTGATCCAAACTGTAATGGGCGATGTCGGTTCTGTCACATCTGAGAATACACTGAGTGACAGGCAACACTGCCAGCGCCACGTCAAGTTACGAGTCTTTTTGAAAATAGGCGCGTCTTTCAGACGTGTGTTACCAGTTGAGGGTTAATTCACGTAGTAAATTTCTTCCTGGTTTCATACAACCATCAAATAAGGTCGAATTTGAAGCTTTTATTGGCTTACTTTATTTGCAATGTCTTTTTAAAACTGGTCAAGAAGATTTGAGATCCCTTAGGACAACTGATGGAACAGGCACAGATATTCTGCGATGCACTATGCCACCAGAGAGATTTCTGTTTTTGGCGGATCTCTCGATCCGTTACATTTCGCAGGCATCGAAGTTTTCCGTTACGAAGTCCCACAAGGATCGGTCATAGGAGCGTGTTTATGGAATTAAGTTTTGCTTATGCGGATGACAATCTACACTGTCACCGCAGACAATAGGCGTGACCTAGAGGCTAGAGTTTCCTTGTGCCTCACCCGACTGACGACCTGGACGGGCAGCAATAAACTGTCCGTCTCAGTAGACCAGAAAAGTATGTGGATTTTTTCGCAAAGTGTCCCGAAATCCAACTTTTTTGTATTCATACAACCGGTTAGTCCGAAGAGTTTTCGAGTTTAAGTATCTCGGACTGTATATAAATGACAAGCTATCGTTCGTCACGCATTGCTCACACATAGTCGAAAAAGGTAAAACTTCATTTCCTATACAAATACTCGCGCCTCAAATGAAATCTGTCAAAAAGTCCTTACAGCTGATTTTTAACTGTGCAGCACTTCCCACACTAACTTACGGCTTAGACATTCTCACGTAGTCAGAAAACTGGCCTCGCTATAGTCCCTTTTCCTAAGAACCTACCTTGAGGCCTACAGAACAGTACCCGTTGACTCCTTGTGCGCGATAGCCAAACATTCCCCGCTTCATCTTTTACTGCAGAAAATTTATTACACTCCTACGCAGATCCGACACCTGCACCCTTTTGGACAGCCTTATTTCTTCCGCAAATTTTTCTTCCTTTTCAGCCGCTCGCCGTCACATCAAGGCTTTGGTATTGAGGGAATGGCAGCGGCTTTGGGATGCATCCGGGAAAGGACGCAACACCTATTCCATGATCTCCAATATCCCACCTTAGATTCACCAAAATCACGTGCGCATACTTACCTCGCACGGAGGATTTGAATGTCATCGGAAGTGCATTGGCGTCCCTGATGATGTCCTTTGTCTAACGTGCGACACCTCCGACACCCCCACACATTGTAGTCTCGCTTGTCGAGGATATTATGGTATCCAAGCTCCTTTACAACCGAGAATTGTCTCTTTCCCATATTCCCCTCATACCACCCCTCAACTCATACCGGATGTTAATTACCTTAGTGTGTTTTCATCATAAGCGTTTAATGCGCCACGAGAGACCAGAGTCAAAAATTTCGTATCATTTCTATGACTTAACTATTTATTTTGATATATTTTACATTCTAAAGTTTATTTGCCTCCGCTGTAGTAGCGAGGCCCTTTTGTTTAGTTTCAAACTAGCTATGTTTTGTTTCAATTATTTACATACATATTTAGTTTTTAATCAGCTACATTTTAGTTTTGGTTTCTGTTTTCAACAACTACAGTAATTCCTGCCAAACTATGTCTAACTCCTTATCCTGCCTTCTTGGAAATTAGCCATGTTTATTGGGATAAACCGAAAGGAAGGCGGTCCACACGCAGCAAACTCTTATTCAAGACTCGCTGTACTCTACTTACTATCACTCATAAAGCGTCGAGTATCCTTCTAACACCGAATCAACCTCCTGCTAGATCTATTCTGAAATGTCCACGGCTTGACCGAGACAAGTCGGGGTGGTGGTAGGCCACTTCCTTCCTTTCTTTTCATGGCTGGTGTACAGAGAACTCACCCATCCAATGCAACCTAGGTAGTTATGAATGACAGAACCTTTTTCTTCCTTCCTCACATTTTTATGTGTTATGTGCCGAAACAAAGAAATGTTGTCGTTTTATTGTCTCCCCAGAATCACGAAAATAAAATAGATGTTACTTCAAAAATAAACCGATATTGTACTGTACCTCAGCGCTCGAGGAGATGGCCTTCAACATTATTTTATTGTATTCTAAACGTAGCAGGAGTGAATAGTTACATCAACTTATAAAACATGCCACGACTTCCTAAATGCACTTGGGATGGTGCTTTGCCCTTGTCACATCGACATAAGGATTCATAATAATTTCGCACCGCGCAAAATTCGCAAATTAGCGGCAGATATTTTAAAGAAGAAAATTACCTATCACCAAGAGCCAGATGAACACCAAGAAAGATCAAAAAGAAAGGATGTGCCCTTTTGACCTCAGAAAAAAAACAGCTGCAAAGTGTGTAAAAAACCCACTTGTTTGAAATATGCCTCTGTTGTATGCCCCAGTTACATAAAATAATTTTTTTTGTAACATGCTATTGTTAATAGTACATATTACACATTCGTTCATGTTAATAAATTTTAATTCAAAATTTTATGTTAAAATCAATTGCTTGTGGTCTTCCGGGACCACGAGTAGCATGAGTTACAAAAAGGGGGCAATAGTAGTAACGGGTTAAATCTCTGTTATCTCGCGGTATTTCCGCTGCTAGTGTAATAATTTTTATTTTGGTATTTTAAACACGGATAGTTTCATAACCCGTGTTGCAAAAGGGAACACAACATTTTCCTCCCATTTTAACCAGACGAAATTAAAACGATAGTAAAAACTTAAGATTTTCGACGGTAAATTGAAAATTGTAACACGATCGTGGTGAACTCTCAGCAGTTATCAGCTGGAATTGTGCCGTATTTGTCTAATGCCTGTCTTGCTTTTAAGCTGCCGCTGCGAAAGACTGCGGAGAGTCGCGTCGTTCTACCTTCCTATCCTATACTGGAGAGTTTATTTATTCATTCTTGTTGTAGGTAAGTTCCAGGATATCCAAAAGAAATAAATTATATTGTTAGAAAAAATAATGTTGTTTTTTTGCATGGAAGCGGCCAACAGAATCAGTAGCAAACCGCGTTAGCTTGAAGATGCTACAATGTGCCGCTTGCAAAATATTGTGTTAAATAAAGACGGTTTAAGTAAACGCCAAACAAAAGACGATCGTTTAAAATTCAGCTTATGCCTGAAGACCAGACAACTCATAGCTACAGAGTATCGTTTGGGCATAGTTTCTTCAAATTGAATCTTTTTTATTTTAACCTCCTCCTTTCTTATGCAATTGTTGGAAAGCGTACGACTTGCCTAGAATAGTAACTTGCATTATCCAGAACAATTACAGCTCCCCGCAGAATGTCATTTATTTCAAATATTATTCAAAACCATCAGCGTTCATATCTTCGTGATGATCTCCTGTGCGCTTGTACTGAAACGCAAGTAAACCATTTTTTTTTGAGAATCCATTAGCGCTACATATAGGTGTAGTAATTAGTCATCGACCTTTGCTCGGTGGTGGATTTATTCCAGTTGGCTAACCCTCTGATGGCGACTTGTCAAATTTTCTTTACAGTATGTACTTCGTTCAACCAAGTCTCATCGAGATAAAAGATTTCCCGTCCTTCGGCACGAAACTACTTCATTTCACGAAGGTATTTGCGTCCCAAAAACAATTTGGAGATTAACAATTAACATTGATTTTCGATTTACTTTTTCCCACGAAAAGTTAAGTTGCTGTAGTGTCCGGTGAAGTGCCGACCGAGAAAATTGTGGTCAATCAACGTGTTCTTTTAGTACTGCTACTATTTTATTGAGGGTAGGAATTTCTTTATTGAAGTATAAGGAATATATTGTTCTTCTAATATGAACTTTTTCTTCTTCACATAAACGTTATTTCTTTCTCCCTGTTGAGCAAGTCGGTTATTTCAAACTACCCTCTTTTTGTTCTTCATTCCCAGAGAGTGAACCTAGTTTTAAACATTTTTCAGGAGAAAAATAGGAAAACGTCATTTTGACCACCGTTTTCAACCAAAACTGGAAAATGACGGAGCATTTTAAAGTACTTGTTTTGAAATAACAAATGAGGTAATTGCATGTCAATGCATCCCCATTGTCATAAACAAGTTTTGAATTAATAAGTCGCAGAAATCGGCCGCCTGTGAGGATAACCAGTCTTTAACAGCTTCTTTTAAGTCATCATCTGTGGCGAATCGCTTGCCGCCAAGAAACTCCTTTAGGTAGCAGAACAAGTGTAAATCAAGAGAAGTCTGGACTGTACGGTGGGTGCTCCATCTGTTCCCATCCATAAGACTCGATCAGAGTCTGTGTTTCTTTCACAGTATGGGGCCTGTTATTGTCATGTAGCAATAACACTCCAGACGTCGCTTATTCTTGATTGCACATCTAAGTTTAGTCAGGATAGCGCAATAGGCGGCTTTATTGATTGATGTTCCTTTTTCCATAAAGTCCACTAACAAAACTCCACATCTATCCCAAAATACAGACGCCATAACCTTAACCTAAATGCGTGTTGAGATTCTCTGCTTTGCCTTGACTTTAACCGCCATTCCATTGTTTGACGTTTAGACTCCGGGGTTATGTGAGAAACCCACTTTTCATCCCCTGTGACAATGTGGTTCAAGAAACAATAGCGGAAGCCATTCTTTTCATTTGTTGGGACTCAGTAACCAGCCTCGAACCCAATGGGCACACAATTTGTGAAATTTCAAATGCTCAGACACAATTCTGTACAAAGTTGTTCTACTCACATTCGGAAATTCCAGTTCTAAATGTAAAATAGTAAATCGTCGTTTTTCACGAATTTTGTCGTCCACGGCATTGACCAAATCTCCAGTGATCACTGATGGTCGGCCAGAGCGTGGTTCACCATTTTCCAGTCCTGCATTAAACTCTCGTACCCACTTACGCACTTTACTGTCACTCATTGCATTAGGACCGTAAACTTCAGTTATTTGACGATTAATCTCTGCCACTGAAACGTTTCTTGTTGACAAAAATCGAATCACTGACCTTATTTCACATTACGAACTGACACTGTAAACAGCGCACAGCAACATTAACAACGGTAATGATGGAGTTTGACGCGGAAAGCATGCCGGTAGTCGGCGCGCATGCGTGTTTCAACATTCACACGAAATTCAAATTGTTACGGTGAATCGGACCTTACTTTTGGAATAATCCTCGTACATTAAGAAGGATAATTTTTCATTCCCAGACAACGAACTAGGTTTCAAACGTTTTTCTGGAGAAAAAGCGGAAGATGCTATTTTCACTACCGTTTTAAATCAAAACTCGAAAATAGCTGAGAATCTTAAAGTACTTGTTTTGAAATTACAAATGTAGTAATTGAATCTTAATGCAACCCCCATTAATGAGCCATACTTCTAATTTACATATATTTAAATGATAGTGTAATGACTACTATCTTTTATGCAAATTTTCTTGGACGATTCTCCTTATCCTGTACAATCATGTATTATCTTCTTCAGAAAAGGTGACGTTTGTATTAATTCAACCTCAACCAATTTGTACTAAGTAACAAAGACAGAACTTTCGCTTTATTTCTTATTAAATGATTAAATGATTAATTGATTTATTTATTTACACAAAGACTTAGATTGTTTGTATTAATAGTTCATAATTACAATTACCAGTATATTTTTTTTCAATATTATATACGAACATAAGAAACTTAAAGGTCAATATATTTTACAGACCATATAGTATATGCCTTTAATAAGTACGCCACTCACAAGTCGCTGTCAAGATGATAGTCTGGGACGTGGTTTATAATGTGTTTCATACATACATGTATTGTTCACATTGTAACATCTATTATGTCGGATGTTACATTATTTAAAGGTTTGTTCACTGCTGTTCCTATTATCTTCTTATTTAACGTTGTTCTCATTATGTTATTTTACCAAACTATATCATTTAATATTCAAAATTGTTGATGGTCACTCTTACTTAACACACATTTTTAGAATTTGGAACCACTGGTTACAGTTGGTAATATTGAATGTTATTTAGTGAGTTCTTAAAAAGAACGTTTCTTCTTCCCATTTAAAAGTGGTACAAGCCATGCTTTGATACCTAGAAGAATCAAATAATTTCTGGATTTATTTCATCCATCGACGAAAGTCGGGTTTATGTTTGTTCCTCAGTATAAGAAATGATTGATTGGTATTATTTATTTCTACGCATTTTGCGGATATAAAATGTTATTAAAAGTGTTCAGGTATGCCTCTCTTCCTTTTTGTTTCTGTATTAAAAAATTTCTTTACTTTTAACTATCACCACAGCTATCTTATAATATAAAACTACCTACTTTAGGTTAATAGGTTAAATAAGAAGATAATAGGAACAGCAGTGCACAAATGCTTAAATAATGTAACATCCGAAATAATGGATGTTATAACATGTACACTGTACTCTATTACAATGTAACTTTTCGGTTTATGTGTATTATAAAAAAGTATATGCTTCGACCGATAGGTTACTGCATTAGATGGACCCAAGTTATGATTGATCAAAGCACGGAGTCTGGGGCGAGGTCTATGGACCAATCAGAAAGCAGGAGGCATGGCCTACCATGCAGAATTAAGATCGTGGAACGGTATCGGCAAATTGATTGGATTGATTGATTGATTTGATCCACTACTTTTAATTATGACTCATAATTGTTGTCAAACAAAGAAAATGACCGCCAAAACGAAAATAGTCGACAAATACGAGGCCCCCCCTTATTAGAATACTATTTTAAATTTCTAGTTTTCCAGCCAAAGGGGCCCGAACAAGTGCCGGAGTCCTATAGCTGTTTTATGAGATAGTATTACAGTTCCATTATTAGAATACTATTTCAAATTTCCCGCAGTGACAATTACAAAAATGACTGTCAAAATGGTTGCCAAAACTAAAATGGCCGCGAATACAAAGATGGCCGCCAAAACAGAAATGGTCGACAAACCACGCGTACAAGATGGCAGACAAGCCACGCCCACAAAATCGCCGCCGGTCATCTGGATAACTCCATTTCGTCTTCCTCCCCCCCCCCACTTTTAATTATGAAATCATAATTGGCGGCGATACGGACCGCCTTCTTCTCATATTAAGTAAATTAAAATTAAGACAAATTATTCATCCTAAATATTAAAATAATAAAATATTAAGGTACAAGTTACCTAACCTTTTACTGCTTTGATATTCAGAATAAGTTGAACTAGATCAGAATTGGTGGATTTAAACAAGTGTCTTATTCCGACCCTTGTTACGCAAATAAAGCAAATGGGGTGTCAAATGCTGTGTTAACTGGAACTAAAACTGCTATTGAAATAGAGTTAGTGAGCTTGAGTGTTTTCTAGTAACTCTCTTAAACAGTGCGCAGTCGTAATTGATGAAAACTATATGTACTTTGTTCTCTTTATATCTTATTAATGGAAAAATGTACAATCACGAAATATGTACAATCACGCTGGGGAGGCTTGTCGTAAAAATACATTGCATAAAAACATAATCTATTTAAATCCAATCCGTGGAAGGAAAGCTCATTAACTGCATTAAATTGTAAACCACAAAGGTTTGCAGTTTCACAAGGCTCGCTTTGAAGTACATAAATTACCTACCTTCACTTCTAGAAAAGATATTCAATCAAAGTAGTATTGTACAGTGATATTGCCATTAGAATAATGCACAAAAGTGTTATTTCTTTTCATAATGAAAGCAATCAGGAAGTTTTGTCTAAATTAAACGTTTTATTGAATTTTTGTGTGCTCTTACAACAAAGGGCTTGTAATTAAAGTTAAATTAAAAATGCATTCTTTGATGTGTGCATTATTTTGACTAATTACAAACTGTAGGTTGAGGTCAGGATATATTCACACAAATGCAACTTTCATTGTAGAAAGAAGAGCAATGAGAGTAACTACTGAAATTAAAAATTTTATATAAAGCGGCCTGTAAAACAAATCTCCGAGGGAGGAAAATTTTTAGTACAAAACTTTGTTGTGATCGTGATAACGTTGGTAGGTACATACATTTTGAAACAAAGTTTTCATGTGTATTTGCTTAATTTAATTTTTGAACTGAGAAATTCCGCTACTACATTCATACATAATTAGTTTCCTATTAAATAAATTAAATTACAATTTGACTTTGTAACACGTTAATTTAAAGTAGGGAAATTTAATTATTACGCAAAGAGTACAATTGATGTATTCCCAATACCTACATTGTGGTTGTTAAAATTGCTTTCCGGAAGATTCCAAGTAACGTTACACTTATTAACACATTTTACGTAAGGAAACGCCAGTCGTCGTGCTTCGTTAGTGCTTCAAACCCCACTTGAGTCACATATTCCGTTTATAAGTTACATCAGTTTGAAATTTAAGTTTATAAAATCGTTTAATATGGATTTCATCAGTGCAGCGTTAGCGTTTCGTTGGTGCTTCATTATGCTTAAAAATTTACATTGGGTAAACTGGGCATATATGCCTATTGAGGATAGATGCCGATATACCAATTTAGCCAAAACGATATGTTAGATCGCGCTTGCGCATTTGGCCATTATTAGTCACCTAAGAATTAAACGCAGTGCATCATAGGTCGCTTCATAATAACATCCAGAACATAAATTAAAGCGTTAACCGGTAAGTACCAGTTTCAGTAGTAACTCTCGACTATGCACCACTTTCGAGAAGTATGAATCTCCCTTCTTGAATGTATATTCCGAGGTAAATTTTAATTTTATATTGCTATTGTGAGAAGTGAGGTTATGCACGAATTTTCCGCCAAAATGAACCAATTAAATAAATTCGTGGGTTGGCATCTATCCCATCATATAAACAAGTAGAGGATAGTTGCCTACAAATTACTGGAGATAGATGCCACTTTTATAGTGAATAGAAACGCTATATAAAAGGCGGGTGTTTTGAATATCTAGAAGTGCAAATCTTTGGGTAAAGTTACTTATTCAAGATAAAAATATAAGCAAGGATTTGATGTTTTTGAGAGCTTAAGCAAATTCTGTTTTAGGGAAAACCATGCCTCGAAAATACTCCAGAAAATTGAGCCGCGGCTCTTGGACCGAGGATGATTTAAAAACAGCACTAAGTCAAATTCAAGAGAAATCACAAAACATCAACAAAGCGAGCAAAATGTACGGAATTCCATGCCGAACATTGAAGAGAAGACTTCAGAGCAATAACACGTCTAAAATAACGATGGGAAAACATCCTGGGCTTGGGTTTGAAAACGAAAAACGACTAGTTACGCACATAAAGCGACTGCAAGAAATAGTATTTGCACCAACACCTCAGATTGTCCGTCATATCCCCTTTGATTTTGCCAAAAGTCTGGAGAAAGAAAATATTTTTGGCGAAAAAGGAGTTCTAGAACAGTCAGCTGGGGATCATTGGTTTAGATCTTTTATAGAACGAAACACGGAACTATCGGTTAGAAAAAGTGAAGGGTTGTCTTTAGCACGCGCCCAAGGACTGAACAGAGAAGATGTGGAAAATTTTATGATTTACTGCATTCTACCCTTCAAAAAAACAACTTGTTGGATAAGCCGCATGCCATCTTCAATGTGGATGAAACAGGTATTCAACTAATAAACACACCTGGAAAAGTAGTTGCCATGAAGGGAAGTAAATGCGTACAAAATCTTACTCCTAAAGAAAAAGGCGAAAGTATTTCATTAATGGCGTGCGTCAATGCAGAAGGTAACTTTTTACCTCCAGTGTTAATCATGAAAGGTGTGAGAAAATCCACACATCGGCTAGATGGGTTACCTCGCGGCTCAGGTATATATATATATATATATATATATATATATATATATATATATATATATATATATATGAATAAAAGTCTTCCTACATAAATTCTGAATTGTTTTATGCTGGTTTAAGACTATTTTTTTGCCAAGAAAACCAAATGGGCATGGATGGCCACGCATCTCACTGCAAAAATTATAACTTATTAAAAATTTAAGATGAAAATGAGGTTGTATTGCTGTGTTTGCCAAGTCGCACCACCTAAGCTCTACAGCCATTAGACCGTTCTTTTTTTAAGCCTCTTAAAGATTATTTTAGACAAGAAACAAGAAACTGGATGATGGTTAATCAACATAGGACTATTAACAGAAACGACATTGGAAAATTAACAGGCAATGCTTGGAAGAGAGCAACCACAACGGAAAATGGAGTATCTGGCTTTAAAGCCACAGGCATCTATCCTTTTAATGTTAATATTTTACCTACCTACTTTTTCCAAATCTCTGATAATGCTCAAGTTTCGCAAGCTGACAATGTTATTCCAGATCTCGAGTTCGTAGAAAACGATGAAAACTATTTATTCGCTTTTGATGATATTACAATAGAACAAGATGAAGGAACTTTCAATAATATCGATGAGGTAGAACTTGATCATAGCTCCACTCAGGAACAAAAAAACGATGTTAAACTGAATGCAAATACATCGCCAGGCAAAACCATAACTTGTCCTAATGAAATTGAAACACCTCTCAAAGTGCTGTTTGATATTGCACCTGTACCAAAAATTCCCATTAACGTATTAAAAAGGAAACAAGGTGCAAAAATCCTAATTCACGACATAACAATTATACCTCCGCCAAAAACTGAAAATGTAGCATTATCGAAAGAAGATGCGGAAATTCCAACCACATCTAAAATAAAAACTGTCATTAAGAGAGGTAAAAACGTTCAGAAAGCAAAAGCTAAGAAGGGCAAAGAACTAGCATCGACACCAAAGAAGAAAGAAGACAAGAAAGAAGATTGCAACTGTGTAGAATGTTTAGAAAATGATTACGAAACTATGGAATCTGTAGACTGGATATAGACTGTGAACAATGGCTGCACGAAAACTGTACGCTATATGGTAATAGATGTAACAACTGCGGAAAAAACAAAAAACGTGAGGAAGTAAAGAAAAAAATTTGTTATAGAGATTAAAATCATCAAATTTTTTTATTATATTTAGGTATTTTTAAAATTTCTGATTTTGTTCTTTTTCTAATAAAGGAGTAAAAATAACTTTATTTTGCTTTACCTAATTACATTCTGTTATTGGCATCTATACCACAATATTGGCATGCATCCCTTATCCTCTTGGCATCTATCCCATGACTTTGGCATCTACCCTCAAAGTGCAGTTAATGACACTTTGTCTTAATTTCGTCCAGATGTCAACGTAGTCTCTTTCTACCAAATAAACATCAACATAAATGCATATTTAACCAAATTGGTCAAAAATAAATTGTTAAAAGTAATTGTTTTGGCAATTACAAACAAAACAATCATAGGCATTTATCCCCAGTTTACCTATATATATATATATATATATATATATATATATATATATATATATATTAGAATTTACATGATACTAAGCACCACTATTCTGGTGTCGTTGGACAGTCAGTGGTCGTTAAATGCTTCATAATGCTTAGTATTTGAGCTCATCCACATTAGCAATTTTTTGAAGAAACACAGCTGCCAGTTATTGATATTCTACGTTAAGCTGGCTACGAAAACGAAGCAATAATGCTTCTGTAAATTCTACTAGGTAGTTCTAGTGCTTCATTGAAATTTCGGCCGTATCTCAACATGTATGGGCCCACAGCTAGAGATCGATTAATGCCTCATTATATTTCATTTACGAACTCAGCCATATTAACCGTTCGCAGGATGCTTCGTTATAAATTATTTACATTAGGTGGGAACCCAGGCGATTTCACAACGTATATGAATAGGCGCAAGACCGTTTAAACATATTTTTTGGCATAAATTGGGGTTATCTCGAACGACCTCTGAATTAAAAGCAGTAACTGCTTTGGTCATGTTAATTTATATCTCATTTTGTTAAAATGTTTCTGTTTTGTTGTAGATTCTAATCGTAAGGAATAAACAATAATTGTGTATTTCTAAATAGTTTGTAGTGAAATGGCAATATTCGATATTTCAAGCACAAAATCATGAAAACTAGTATGTGTAGCAATATGGAAGCCTTAATAACCTCTGTCTAAGGATTCGTTACTAATGCTGTAACATTAGTTACTTTCATCTAATAGCTGTTAAAACTCATTTAACGTTCAGTGATGTTTTTTTAATATGGTCATTAGATGGTTCTAGCAAAATAGGTTCAAATCCTACTCAAGGTAAACTTTTTATTTATGCATTTAATAAAATTAATAATAATCTTTAGTTACACAGTTCTTTAAATATATTACTGAATTGAATAAATTTTTTTTACTGGAATGTTTCTAACATTTATTTTATTTTTACGGTTTGGGGTCACTGGTTATGCAGTTAGTATTAACCAGTACAAAAGTTCATTTGAAGTTCTTTCTGAATTCTGTTTAAGAGGGTGACATTTTAATTCGTGCGGAATGCTAAATATTTTCTGGATTTTATTTAATCCATGGACATGTGTTGGTATTGTAGTTTTGAAGTTATTCCTTATTAGATGAAGTAATTATTTCCAGTTTATACTTTCACAGGCTTAAATTGCTTCGTCAAGGATGAAATTTTACAGGTGAGCCATGTTGTTTGCCTTTCTCCTTTAAAGCATTCTTTAATTTTAGCCAACACAACTTAACATCTATCTTAGATATAGCTAAAGACTTCAAAAACACACCTTATAAGTATTAAATGTTGATATTATCTATTTGGTTTACGTACATTACCTTTAACTACGAATGCTTTTGCTGTAAGAACGCAATACCCATTTTGTTTGTCTTATTGTATTCCTGTCTGTTAGTTCTTATGTACTTATTTTAGGGGTTGTAAGCCGAATTTGGGTTTCGAAATACACCAGACACGATTTGTGATCGAACCTACTTTCTAATTTTTTATATTGGCTTACCGTAGTATAACTTCGGATTTTGAAACACTATAGACATGATTTGTCATCGAATCTACTTTCTAAAACTTTACATTGACTAACATTGGTATTAACACAATGTTATTTTACGTCAGTAAGTTAAGATTTACTTTAATGCTATCGACTTTGTTATATTTAAGTATTTACAGAGGTAGTTATTGTTGGGGCGATTATTGTAAACACAGTTCTATAAGCTGACTATTTATTTGTTCCTCTGCAACTATACATTTATTGGAATTGGTACAACGCCAATACACCTTATTCAGTCTACCGATATCATTTTGAGTAAAACAACTATTTCCATCTTTATTACATTATTATAATGGGCATCTAGAGTATTTACTTTTTTTAGTATTACCATTAACTTAAGAGACATTAATTAAACTTCTGAATTTGTTGTCATTGCTAAAGGCTGTTATGAGTGAGCTACCAGCTGGATCCTAGACTATCTTTGATGTTATTAGTTGTCCCTCTCGTATGGTAAGTTTTGGTACAGCGTGGAGATTTGCACTTAACAGGGAAGTTAGTTTTCTGGCGCCCAATGTGGGGCCAACCGTTCTTACTCTATACCAACATTTTCTGCTACGCGTTTTCGATATCTAATTATGCTGATACTCGTGTGAAATGTAACACTATTTTTTTAATTTTGGACATATTCCTATAGTTACTAGCTTTTGTGTTGAGATTGAATTTGCGTTCGCAATTCGTTCAAAAATTACCTTAGGTTTAGAATTCATTTAATGACTGTGAATAGAGTGTAAACACTATTTCACGTTTAGTGCCATGCCTTTAGCATAGATTATTAATGTTCAATGGTTAAACATTTTCCTGCCTACCATTACTAGCTTGTGGAAAATAAAGGCAAATCGCTCACTGAAAACTAAACTTTAGTATAAGTTAACCTCGAGAGATACCTTCCGACATCCCAGTGGAACTTTGCTCTTAGTTTTGGAATTTGAAACAAGCAACTGTTTTCGATCACCAAATGGACTTACTGATGTATTTGCTGCACATTCATCAGAAAAAGAACTCACTACCGCTCTTCCAACTTACTGCTTCTTTTGAACGTATCCTCGCACGCTCAACGACGTTGTGAACGTACCCGAGCTAGCTCAGCTGGGGAGGTTTCAGAGGAAGACCAACTTCTCTCTTTTCAAATGATTCGATCCGAAGTGGAATTCAGCTACAAAATAGGTCAATACTCTACGTTGCAGCAAACTTTTCATAGCGAGCCTGAATACCCTTCCTTAGAAAGGTTCCTACACCTATACTTATGTCTGCAGTGCCTACTCTTCCTTCTGGTGTTGCTAAGTATTTTATGCAGCATAACTTATTTTAACCTTTTCATAGGAAGGTAGCACTTCAGTCCTGGAATTCCTGACACCTATCGAGGAACTTGCTTCTGCTAGGGTTTTGCCTAATAACTATTTATACTCAGCTTGTTTTGAATTATTGGTTGGGAAAGCTTTATTACTTTTTAAAATTTACAAAGCGGCACAGTCTTTTTGGGCACACCTTCTACATGAAACCAAAGCACAAACCATGGGTTCTGCTGAACCAATAGGGATTTATGTAACTTCCGTATAAGAGCTATTTCAGCGACTTCTGGCCTCTCTTTCGGAAGACCGTCAATAAGTAATTATTAATAGTACGACGTAATCCTATTCTTTACTACCAAACGTCTCTGCGTCTAGCAGAGATCACTTCTTCTACCCTTCTTTACGTCGACTCTCATACTGACTAGACCCGTGATCGCTACTGCTACGCTTACCTTCCTCTGCTTCTGTATGCTGTTGCAACTGTCGCAAACAGGGCCATACTTTACCGAGGTGTACAGAACCGCAAAACAAACTTTGCCACGGCTAATGCAAATTGTGGCTTTACCAAAATGAGTTGTCCTATTTGTACTAAAAATCAGAAAAACCTATTTCTGAGTCTCGACCGAGGGGAGGATTCAACCATCTTTCTAATTTTGGAATCCCCTTTTTCCGGGTTAGTTGACAAAAACGCTATTTATTACCTTATTTCCACGAATATTCGCAATGATAAACGACCTTATTTAAACGTTTCAATTTTTGGTTATGTTTATCGTACAGGGGTTTTTTGCGTACTATAGTGGGTGCTACGAGTTGGCATTCTGTAAAAATAACCACATAGATAGATTGCAATTAAGCAAATCGTCGTTATTTATTTCTATAACAAAACATAAATTGCAATTAGTGCAGAACTATTGAGTACAGCATGTGATTACGTACAAAAATTAACATATAAAATAAAATGGACGTAAATATAAAATAATTATAATGTACTCATAAGATAGTTCTGAAGAAGGAACAAAGAATATTGTTGCGAAAGCTTGACTAAGTTTAATAATTGAGTTTCGTTAAGCTCAACAAAACGCCCTGACTGTAATTCCCGTTATTCAACCTTAGCAACTTTAACAATGCAGTTATTATTTTCAAGCATATATATATATATATATATATATATATATATATATATATATATATATATATATATATATTCAAAATGACAATAAGCATCTAAACACAAGGAGTATAACACTTAAATAAAATTTATATAATCTGATTTGGAATAATTCCTGCAGGATTCCAATAACCTAACCGTATATATTTTATCTATATGATAAATTTCTAAATATCAAAAATAAATCGGAACAGTAATAACTTTGTTGAACAAGTAAATCTGGCAATCGGTAATTCGGGATACTAGCTAGCGAAATCAAAATAAAAATACAAACACCAAATGAAGTAATTAATTTACGAATGAATACCCTATATACATTGAATTGGTTTCTAGACGTTGCTTAAATAAACTTAAACAAAAGGCGTATTCATCCTGCCTGAACAGTACAAATATACATTTTGTTAAAATCACAAAAGTAAATTCAGAAACATAGTTACCTCACAATGCAGCAAAACAACCAGTCGAAACTCTACCCTTCTTTCTCAAAACGGTACGGAAATTGACTTAACCAGCATTTCCATTGTCAACAAACCCAAGCTTCTTAATTGTATTAGATTATAGTTACACAAATTTTGTTAACGACAAATCTTCAAATCAATACCATCTCCTTCTATCACTTTTCCATCCGGTTCAACGTATGTATATCAATATTACTTTAATACATAACCACTTATATAAATTTATTATTGCGAAAGTTATATTTACACGGCAACTATTTACAGCAATTCTATTATTCGATTTGGGGTCAGCTGTATACAGGAAGTTACCTTAAAACTGGAACCTTTACTTTAATGCGACATAACTGCGACACCATCCACCAGAATAGAGGATCGGCACTTGTCGAACACCTAACCCTCTTCCCTGAACACGGCACTTACAACGATAAACCATAAAAGTACCGGGGGTGCGTGAATCGTTATAATATCTCCGAAATAAGGGTTGCGGAAAACTCTTCCTACGATAGATACTTCACTCCAGGTATAGCGTAAAGCAATACCACCGTAGTGCACATTTTATGTACGCGACCAAACCGCAAAACTCGAGCCTTGACGCTACAGGATCCCTATCAGGACACTTCAACATCATCCAGATCTTGCCATACTCAATTTAATCCTCTATATCTCAATTATCGAATTCCTTACTTTAAATCATCACACGCGCTAAAGACGAAAAATGAAACTGAAGATTACGTCATAAAAAACATTCCACTCTGCACAAGATCTCACGGAACTTTATCAATGAAACCTGATATTTTCGTCAACCAAATTCCTTTCCTTTTTTTTTGTTAGTATGCTCATGCTTATGGTTAGTTATTTCTTATTTTAGCTTATATATATATATATATATATATATATATATATATATATATATATATATATATATATATATATATATATATATATATATATATATATATATATATATATATATATATATATATATATATATATATATATATATATATATATATATACGTATATATCTTATTGTAGAATGTTCAGGAGTCCTTCTCCTCTTCAACCCTGATGATTCCCATGTTGTTGGTATTGCGCTGTTTTGTGTTATTGTATTGTGTACAATCATGAGGTGTGGTAATTTTTGGTAATAAAAAAAAAAAAAAGTGTTTAAATTGATTTGAATTTTGAATAGTGTGTGGTTGGGTTGTCAGGGTATTTTGAACACCCTGTATACGTATTTGGTAATTTTGTTTGTAGTCTTATGTATTTAGTTAGATTCCGTATACACATATATTTTTTTTTGGTCAAGTTATGTTTTATAGTAAATTTGTTTTAACGTGTGTAGCGACCTTTAGGGATGGTAGGTGTGTGGTGAGCTTTAGATTCTTTGTTTGTGAAATTATTATTCCGAAATTTAGGTTGTTTTTCCTTATTATTTCCCGTTTATAGAAGTTTGATTAACGTTTATTTGTAAATAGTTGTCTATAAGTTTAATTAAGGTTTATTTCGTTTGATTTCCGTAAAATATAATAGAAAATTAAGTACGTTAAATAAATAGTGGAATTATCGGCGTATGATGTCATGGTAGCGACATAAAGACGCTTAAGTATAGTTGTCCAGTTTATTATTAGGTATTTTGGTTTTGATTCATAGAGATTACATGTGGGCCTTATTGTTCGTACTTTAAGGTAAACATAGAGAGGCTGTACAGGATACTTATGCTGACGTGTAGTTTTTGAAAATTTACCGAGTCCTTACGGACGGAAACGAATTTGTGTGGTTGGGGTACCTTATTTTCCCCTTCCGTTTTTTTAATTGGTTGAATTAAATTAGATAAGATTTTTTATGAGTAGTGGGATTAAAAATCCAAGATGGAATTTGTTAATAATTTTTGGGATTCTAAATCTGACTGCGCTATCGAGTAGTAGTATACGTTGCCGTTGAGTGTTACGCTTTAAGGGGTGGTTTAGAACGTTGAAATTTTGGGACCTGTGGTGTTTAACGAACGTACTTTTTTGTGTAGTAAGGGTAGTTTAGCTACTCCTGAAGATTACCTGTGAAAGGGATTTATTAAAATTGTTCATCACCAAAGGATTATACCTAGTGCCGATTTCGGTTTTACGTAAGGTTACCTAGAGGACATCGTCGTGTTGTATAGTGCTTCAGTGACCTCTTTGGTTCATATCGCTTCTGCGGATTTTAAAATCATCGTTCTTCCAAGTGCCACCTATTTATCGTACAAAGCGTGTGTAAAGATAAAGAAACTTTCGCATGATATTAAAATTTATAGTTATTTAAACAGTTATTAACATTTTGGATTATTAGTGGAAATAAAACCAAGTAAAAGCTAAAAGTTATCAAGTCATTTGAACGCTCATATTAATATTTTAAAACAAGTTAGTAATTAATGCAGTAACATTTTAACGAGTTTAGTCAAGAAATTGTTTGTGTATAAAAGAACAATGGTCAACATTTCATTCATCATTTCGCCAGACCAGGGAGGGTTCATTTCCGTCACAGCCGTAACCGACCACCTGGTTATCTTCCACATATATTGTAACACAGAAGAGGTGTAATTCTAGACCTCTAAGGTAAAATAATATTGTTTTTTTTATTGCATATTTCAAGATTTATTATTTTGTGTGTTTCGAATTACTTTTTTTTGTGTCAATGAAGGTCTGAAAGCGGTGTCGTAATCTTTTTTTTGTTATTAAAGTAAGTTGTTTTAAATTTATTTAGCGTAATTAATTATAGTTTTGACGCTCCGCCTTCACCCTTTGTTATTTATTTTGGTATTAAAGGGCAATTGACCCTATTGTAGTGTGGGTATATTATCCACGAATTATATATTTATAGGTTAAACGATTTAGACTGGCGTAAAAGCAGATTTATGATCAGACATCCTGTCGCCTTTTAAGTATTTGTTTTTTGTTGATACGCATTATCGTCTGTTTATATTTTTTTTTATATTTATCCTTTTTTTTATTATTTTATTATAGTTTTGTTAGGTTTTACAAATGTGTTTAATTTCTATGGAAACCCTTTTGTGTTACATAAGAGTTTTTTTTTGCAAATTGCAAATTACCGGTGTTTTAGTTTTTAACGTAACGAGGTTAGTTTTTTTGTTTTATTGAGTAATAGCGTTCTTAATATTTAGTATTTTATTTGATTTTTTTTAGTTGAGTATTAATTCAGTTTAGAGTTCATTTTATAGATTTTTTTGTTTTGTTTTGATTATTATTTAATGCATTATTTACACGGAGGTGTAGTAACGTAAATTTATTGAGTGTTTATCACGCTTTTATTTGACAAGCGTGTAGTGTTTTTTTTGGAGCCCGATTTCAGGTAGTTTGCTGAGTTGCTGTCCAGCACACCTGGAATTGATTACGGATAGGTAAGCGTATGTTTTTTGTATGTTTAGACACGCTATGTACTCGTAATTTTGGCACGACAACCCTTATTTCGACTACCAAACATTCTGGCGCCCAAACCCTCGATTTTGTCTTCAACCCCTTATGTGACTTACGTAAGATTTACTATTCTGGATGCGCAAAATTTTTCAACATCTGACCTACACCCATACGCTGGCTAGTCGGGGCAAAAAGGCCAATTTATCTGTAATCCCGTTCTACCACCCGTTTATACCGTTACAGGGTTTAGGTGTGCGTGTGGGTTAGTGTGGTGTGCAGTGTGATTAATTAGATCGTTGGCCGGTGTCATGCTGGGTCGTCATCGAATATTCGGGGGGATGCGGAGGGGATATGGGGTATTATCCAGGGATTCTTCTACCTCCTCGGGGAGGTCGTCGAGGAGTTGTGTGAGGATTGCGGGAGGATGTTTGAATTTTAATTTGGGTTTTCTTCGAGGGAACTTGGGAAAGCGGTAGTTGTAGGGTGTGGTAAGGATTTCTTTGGTAGGGATAGTGCTGTCGAAAATTCTTTTATAGGCGAAGTTTTCCTGTAGTTTTTGGATACGGTTTGTGATTGGGGGTATATTGTCGTGGTGTAGGGTAGGGTCATTAGGGTACCTGAGGGGTAACCTATGTATCCGTCCAAAAATTCGGCGTTCACAGGAGGCGATTGAGGAAAGGTGATTGGGGTTAATGTTTGCGTATACAGGAGCTCGGAAATCCATAACAGGGCGGATGTATGTTGTATATGTGTGTAGAAGTGTTTTGGGGTGACAACCTCTGATTCTACTCGAAGGGTGCCCAATAGGTTTGCGCGGTTTCTAATCCTGTTTAGTGTTTTTTTTAATCGGGGAGCCAATTGAGGGTTCTAGTGAAGAGGATTCCTAGGTAGGTGATTTCATCTTGTAGTGTGAGCCTTTCTTGGTTAAGGGTGAGGGAGACGTTTCTGGAGGAAAGATTGGAGAACTTATCCTCTGCGTAATGAGGATGTCGAAAAAGGATTGTTTGGGTTTTGGTGGGATTGACGGAGACTCTCCATTAGTTCGCCCTGTTAGAGGAGTTCCGTAGGGTTTTGGATATGAGGCCGTTTCGCTGTTCCGATTAACCACCCAGAAGGCAGTGTCATCCGCGAACTGCGCTACGACTACTCCGGATTAGGTAACTTCGGGAATGTCGGATGCAAAGATTGTGTAAAGGGTAGGGGCTAAGGAAGAACCTTGCGGAACGCCTGCTGTAGGTTGAAAAGGGTCGGAGAAGGTTTTCCCTACTTTGACCCGAACTGACTGATTAGTCAGGTACGAGAGTAGGAGTTTGGCGAAGGGGTTGGGTATGTTAAGGTTTCGGATCTTTTGCAGGAGACCGGCGTGCCAAACCCTTTCAAATGCTTGCTTAATGTCTAGAAGCACAGCCAGATTGCATTGCTTGCGATTGAATGCTCTGGTGGTCTCTGTAAGCAGCTTCAACAAGGGATCGTGACACGTTCGGTTAGGACGGAAGCCGAATTGCCTGTTGGAAAGGAGGTCCTTGTATTCTAGGTGGTCCCTGAGTCGTCTGGCTAGAATCTGCTCAAAGCATTTTCCGAGGCAGCTCAGGAGTGAGATTGGTCTGTAGGAGGAGGGCGAGGTAAGATCAGCGTGGGGTTTAGGTATCATGACGGTGGAGGCCGATTTCCAGTCCGTCGGAAAGTGCTATAGGGTAAGACATTTATTGTAAATAGTGGAAAGTAAACGGAGGGCTGGGTTGGGTATGTGGCGGAGAATTTTACGGTTTAGGCCGTCATGACCTGGGACAGGATTTTTACCTTTTTTGAAATATGAGCTGACCTGGTCGGGCGTGATACGGGCGCAAAGAGGACTCTCGTTATCGAGTAGGGTTTCGGGAAGGTTAAGGGTACGGAAATCTTCAAGGCGACTCTCAAGGTGAGTCTTGAATTGGTTACCAAATTGGGGATCGTCTGGGGATCGGAAAATGGATTGGAGGTGGAAACCAAAGAAATCGGCCTTTGCTTCTCAAAATCAAGCTTAAAATAGCGTCTACCGAATCCAACCTCCTTGTTTTAATAAAATGAATTCATCAAAATGACCCAACTAACGCCCAAATGCTTTTAAAACTGTAACTATGCTCCATACAAAGTAGTAACATTAATACTGAATATAATTTTACAAAACGTAATTTTAAATCTATTAACTATAGTTATCGATACTTAAAATAATAGGAATAACCATAATATTTACACAAAATCTAATCTAAAATCTCTTCCACTACAATGTAAATATTATCGCGTGGGAATGAAACGTAATTAAAAACTTCGATTTATTACACCAAAAAACAAATATCCTGTATGTCATTACAGAATTGGAATTCTAAATTTTAATTTGTTATAAAAATCCGGCTATCTTCAAACAACGTAAAATTTGCAGTAAATTAAAGCTTCTTACATGTTCAATTTCTATGAATTATACTACATTTCTGATGACGGACAATAATGAATAACCTTACGTTCGATAAAACAGCTATGGTTCGTTAGATTTTGATCACACGTGACAATATTAAACTGAATAGTCAAGACGAATTTTAACGATTTAAACGTGAAAGTTGGTAATCACTCAGTGGGACCGCTACGACCTAACGAACGTCAATTCTCAAGTCAGGGGTGCGCTGTAGTGCACCAGCCTCATTCCTTGTGGCATCCTGGGGTACTTCATTTATGAAAGTGTTTATATCGAATTTTATTCCATACGAACATCACATGTATAGATTACCTGTTAATAAAACTTAAAATTTTACAGACGTGTTGTAAATATTTATTTCTGTTGAACTTTGGAAGTAACAATACTGCATCAATGAAACTTTTTCTAATAGTATCTGCTCATTTTATTGATAGTGGGGTTATGTGTGAAATCTAGTCCGCTCAATGATGTGTGGTATGGCAATTGAAAGACTAAAATATACAGAAAGATAAAAGTATACGATTTCCTAGCACAATTATTTAATACCAATTTTCCGAGACTCGCCTGTTCATAGAGTATTACTCCAAAAAAAAAAGAAAAAAAAGCGACTCCTTGAAGTTGATATGACTCCTACAATGCTATTCTTTACATGAATAAAAATAGAGTGAAGAAAACTGTAACAGTTGTGTTATTTTTATTAAAACCTTATTTTAGGAACTTTATAGGTCTAAGTACGTAAGTTTCATCCGACCCTTTCGGGTTTTCAAAAATATTTATTTTTTTGTCCAATAAATACCAAATCGTGGTAGCATAGGTAGCGGATCGCGAAAATGTTATTATTGCAAGAAATATTTTTTAATACGAAATTGTTGACGAGACAGGTAAGTTAATTAATGGGGTTTAACATATTTTATTAAATATTAAGTCGTTATTTGAGCATGGTTTCCGGGATATTTAATTTTTGTAACTAATATTTGGCTAAGGGTTGAAAAACGTGTGTTAGAGGTTTCACGCTTAAAAGCTACTTCACGGAAGGGGCATAACGAATAATTGGAAATTCTTATGCGCACATTCTTGATGTAAAAATGTCACTAGTTAGTAACTAATTCCGTCGGGACACACTGCAATCAAAGACGTCTTTGTTTGGTGCGATGAAACTTGAGACCTAAATGTAGCGCTTGTTACTGATGAATGCATATTTTTAAAATTAAGATGTCGTTCAATAATTAATATGAAACTGTTCCAACATAATCATTTTTTGTTTTTTTATTTCTTTAGAAAAATGGGGGTTGATTGCGGGAGTAAATGTAGTTAAGGTGTCAACGGAGCCAGATCGATTTGGTTATTTAAATACCTTCATTGTAAACAGTTTGTCTTTAAAATATTTCTTGCCTGTACATTTTCTTTTGAATTAGCCAACGCTAATTTGTTTTTTCTTTCGGGTGTTAGTTTAATGTGGTTTTCAAGTATTAATCTATAAATAACAATCACCTTTTTTGAAGTTAAACCGCGTATGTTAACGATTTGTGTCTGTGATCAATTAAAGGAATATAAGTTCAAGTGTAAGTAGGTATTTTTATGTAAATTGAGGCTGGCAGCAAAAAATTTTACAAGCCTATATAACCTATTAAAAACGAACATTGCCTAGCAAAGGCACGCGGGATCATTAAGCTGAAATCTGCTAATATGAAAGACTGTACAGGGCTTCCTTACTCTTGTATTTGTGTGAGTTAGCACTCTAGTTTGTTGTTTATATTTATACTTGTGTAGTGAGGGAGCCTGGAGAACGGGTACAGGATAACATTTGGTTACTAATTGTTATGGGCAATTGCCAGGTAGTTACACACTCCCGGTTTCAGATGACCATTAAACACCTCGCATTTTATTTTTATTGTTTTTATTGTTGTATAGATGAATGTGTAATCTGATAAAAGGGTACTGTATTTTTATAACGCACTCAAACTTATATATCGGTCACGATGTTATGATCTATTTATAGCTTACCCTTGTAAGGATTTGTTTTAATGAGTTTTTTGGTGTTAGTTTGTTAAGTAGAATTGTTTGTGAACTAATTTCTCTTTATGTGTAATTTATTGTAACTGTACGGATGCATTTTGTGCTTTAGTAGTCACTGAACAATTGTGTACGTGTAAACTCCTTGTATATTTTGTTTTGTCCTTGCCTTTACCTTATTATCACCTGTGCAGTTTTACTGTTGTTGTATGTACCGTAATTTGCCTTTTTATGTGCTTATTCATTTAAGGACCGGCATGATTAGTTTTAAGCGGCCACATGTTTGGTATTACGATTACATGATTATTTATGACACAATTGTGGATGTGACTACATGTTTTTTTTATTGTGTTTATGTGTAACTAAACTTTTTTTTATTCATTTTCTCTTAATGTTATAATTTTGTAAACGCTTTAACCTGATTTGATGGTGTTTTGTTATATATTTAACCCCTTCATTGTTTTTTTTTGTGTTATTTGGTTTATTAATGTACTTGTGCAATTACTTGTTTATGAATAAAGTGGGTTTTATTGGTGGTTCTTTCTCACAATAGTACATTAACGGGCTGAACCACCTTTGCGCAAAGCTCGCTAATTTTAATTTGAGTGGTTTCATTTTTTTACCTGCTCCACATGATGCAGCACTGACCTCATCCCGTCTATCTAAATCAAATAGCACAACGTACCTACCACTAGACGGACAATTCGTTTTATCAGATTTAAGGTTTGCGAGTAATTAAATATCAGACTTGTAAATAAATTCTAATGTTGCAATTATTTCCAGGAAAGCCCATGCAAGGCAAGCAATTAATTTGAGTAATTAGTAACATTATTGTCAGCAAACTCAAGATAAATCACTTAGCGATTGTTTCGTTTTTGAATTTCCATTATTGCGAATCAGTTCAAATTACACTTTTGAAGATAGGGTACCTAGGGGGCGGTACAAAGTCAAAGCCTGTAAGGTAGGAAATACTACACATTTTTTATTTATTTTTATGTATAGAATGCGATTGTGTACCGTACGCCAACGGTGCTGTGACACACTATATAAAACATTGCTAGATTTGTAAAACGCATTGTCATGTATCGTTGAAAAATAGTCACATAAGTAACCATACCAATGAATACACTTTCTCTCTGGATTAGTATAATTGTAAAACACATTCAAAGTGTATTAATTCCGAAATTCACTATGTTAAAGCATTTTATGTACCTAGATGAGCAATAACTTGAGCATTTCATTAAACCCGTGGGTGCTCATAAGGCCATTTAATTATACTTTCTCTTTGCTCAACATAATTGTATTGGTCATACTCACCTGCTGTTTTATTAAATTTGAAAAACCTGCAACTTCTAAGAATGGTTTTTAAAACGAAAGCTAAACAAACGACGTACTTTCTTTGCAAAGTATATGTTACTGAAATGTCGTTTACCCTCATGTGAACATTCAATTTTTTTTTATAGAAATTCTCTTGACGTTTCTGCTACCTAATACTAATGGAAAAAACAAAGCTTTGAGATGATCAAAACGACTCCGATTGACATACGTTTACATAATTTAAAATGTATATTTCTTCACGAGTATTGAGATCTGTGATGATTAATGGATAATGATCACGGTCATTACAGTATTGTTTTTTGTGAGTTTTAATACAAATATTTTTTTAATAAATGTTATCTTTTCTGTCGCAAACAAAATGCAATATAATTTATGACAAACAGATTCTTAGAATTGGTCCAGCATCTTTAAATATGTTTGGTGTTATTCATACAGGTAAGAAACTGATGTAACTGTCTATATGCTATTTCAGTCACCAGCCGTTGTTCGTCATAGCTTAAAATTTACTAAATCAATGACGTGGTAATCAGCGTTGCCAAGTGTACGTGTTATCAGACTGATTGCTTTTACAATTTTTAGGTTAGGAAACGAATAGATACTGTACGAGGTCTGGCTACTATATAACGAGACTGCTTATGCAAAAGAGTTGTATTTTAAAAATCATTTACAATCGAATGCTCCCCTTCAATATACTCCCCTCCCCTTGTCACACACCGTTCAATTCGTTTTTTCCATTGGTGCGTGTTCGAGCACTGGAATGCCTCTAGCGACTAAATAACGCTTCACAGCGCATTATGGACAAGAGCGTTGTCCTGGTGCAAGATCGACGACATGTTTTTCCACAACTCCGGCCGCTTCTTACGAACTCGCTCTCGCAGTGTTGCAAAAACTTTCAAATAGTAAGTTTCGTTTACAGTTTCGCACTGTGGAACCCATTCAGTCATCACGATGCCGCTGATGACATTCATACTTTTTTTATTCTTGGCGATGCAGGAGTTTTCCAGTGCATGGGTTGCCGCTTAGTTTCAACATCGTATTGGAATATCCCTGTTTCATGGCAAGTGATGATGTTTTCCATCAATCAAACCTCTCAAGAAAATCTGAGCAGATATCGGTACGAGAAAAAAACACATTCGTTTCTGACCTCTATAGAAAAAATACTACTACAACGACAAACACGTGTTTTCGTACTGGAGTAGTAGACACTCCAGCTATCCAACGGTGCATTTGTTTTCCCCCCTACGCTCTAGGACGTCTGCTGTGCACGCAGTCTCGTTATTTAATAGCCAGACCTCGTATACCTATTATATGTAATAATAAAATACAACAAAATGGTTTAGAGAAACGATGTTCTTGTACTTTCCTAATTTTGTTGACCTGCTTTCACACTGCACACCTATTAATGTAAAAAATCCTTTCGAGAATATCAATAACTGTAATACGTTTTGTTATCCATTGCTAGAACCAGTCCAATCTTACCCGGGGTAATAGAAGATTGCTTAAATATGCTGTATGTATGAAGTGCAAGGCATGATTTACTTATAAGCTTTTAATTAGAAAAGTACAGTGAAAACATGAAACAAATAGGTTAAGTGCGCACCGGCGAATTTAATAAAGTAAACAAAAATTGACGTGACAACATCGAGATATTTTATGAGTTTATATTCGCAGTACGTTTTAAGTTATAAATACGTACTGCAAAGTGTGCCACAAGGATAAAATATGGCTAACCCTACACGATTAATGACTTTTGATACCAACTGTACTTACGATGACATTTTGGCTTTAATGCAAATTTTATTAAAGTTTTATAGTAAATTATAATTGTAGTGTTGGTATACGATTAACGACGTGACTTGAATAAGGTATACCTTGTAATGAGTGGTAATTGATTTAAAAATTTTAATAAATTAATAAAGAAATAAGTGTAAAATGTTCTCTAAAACAAATCGTTAAACTAACTGGATATACAAACCATTCACCAAAAATAATGCTTTTGACTCAATCGGTAAATTAAAGTAGGGTGGTTCAATCTTTTGATTTGCTTAATTACCACAAATTTATGCTGTTATTTTCGCTTAACATAAATAATAAAAATGCAATGTAACACTAATAAAAATGATCTCGGACGCCAAGTTATTTTTGATTATGCTCGGAATAATTAAATCGAGGTTGTTTAAAATAAAAATTCTATCAAAATGTAAAAAAAAATAAAAAATATACAAACTATGTTTATTAACGGTTAAAATGATAGGGTTAAATTAAATATATCTTAAAACTAGCTATAGCCTTAAATTAATAATTAATTGTTATAAATATAAATACCTGTTCGTAAAATTTTGTACACACACTTTTTAATAACCTCTGGTATCTAAACGATTACGGAAATGTCAACCAAGGTGATGTCATCTTTGCACCAATATTGCGCAATATCTCGAAATAATACTTTACGTTGTAAATCACACCCAAAAATGGAATTTTCCTTCTTATAAATTTATCTTCATGAAATTGAATAATCCGTTTATTGCCTTTTCTTGAAATTTTGAATGCAAAACTTGCAATCATAAAATGAAAGCGTACGTAAAAGTAAAATTAAATGCGTACTTAAAATGTAATTAAAGTAGAAAAGTAAAAGTAATAACTCAAAGTAAAAAAAAAGAAATTGAACACAAAGAGCAATTGTTTTAATTTTTAGTATAATGTGTTAAAATATATCTTACCATTAAATCAGTGGCACTTTTCACAAAATTTACGTGGAAACCCAAAAAATATGGCTTCCTGCATCTACAGCGTATCACAAGAAGTGAACAAAATGGACGCCTACAATATCAGACGATGTAGCAGTGCGCGAAAAGATTTGCGCAAAAAATTAAGTCAACGATGACGCTGTTGCGCGAAAATATTGAGCAGAAAATATTTTTGATAGAAGTAGAGGTATAAACTTTTAAGAAGATATGCACTTAAGTTACACCAAAATGCAAATTAAGTTGCCTACCTCACACTTACAAATCCTTAATAAATAAAATTTTTCGTATATTTACAACTAAATGAATGAAGAACCTAAATTATGGTATATTTTAATACAACTCAAAATGGGTTGTTACAACCTAGTTTTTGCTAATGTCTTCAAATCGACTTTATAAAAAACATACAAAATTAACAATTCGTAACGTTACGAAACATGGTAGTTAAATCCATTTTTATTCCAATACAGACCGTTCATTAGAAGTTTATAAGGTTAGGGCCAAAATAGAAACTTGAAAATTTAGAATAGGGTATAATTGATTGCGTTCTCTTCAACTCAAATATTTTCAGACTAGCGCTTCCAGTTATACCGGAAGTCGCCATATACTTTGAAATTTTCAATGGATCACACTATATATTTTTACATTTTTGGATAGGAACCATAATTTTAAATCTTTTTTATTGAAACTATGCCATGAAATTATTTTCCTAAATCTTGACGTTTACAAAATAGACTGTAACTCTATTTAGATTAAGATAAAAAGTTAAAAAAGAAATACCCTATTCTTTGTTAGGTAATCGAATTGGCGATAAGATTTGCTGCAAAGTGACATGATATGTTATACCTAAATCAAACAGTTCTAGAGTTATTTCCAAACAAACGGAACTACATCTGAAATGTAGTATAAAGTCATGCAGTTGAAATTAATAACGCATCAATCTTTGGAAAGCTTTTTGATTGTAACGAGTTATTTTGTCTTTCACGTATTTAAAAAGTTTTCCAATTATTACGAAATAGCGATCGCATTTAGAATTCTCTTCTAAAGAACGAGATAAGTTGTGTTTATCAAATTTAGACAAATGTTTAAAAATTAAGATGTGTTCTACGTAATCACCACGATTGTTAGTGAAACCTTTTACTAATTTGAGAGGAAAAATCAATTAGTTTCTTTGTAAATAGGGTTTAGTTTTATAGATATCGTTACATTTAGTCACTTACGTTAAAAAAGCGAAAATTACAGAACACAATATTATTACTTTGCATTTAAATGTAGAGTAGAAAAGCATAATTCGCATTTTGTTCAGACGTTTTAGGCGACAAATTGTCGGTGTATTTCGACAAGAGGTTTGGTTTTAAACAAAGCGTGTAGCTTTATATACGAGGCATTAAGGTCTAGCGTCAGTACGAAAATGTCAAGTTGCAAGGTATAGTTTACATTGATAAGGCTTGCTAGCTACGAAATGTTTTTTTGGGTATACAATTTTTCCGACGGCTTTCGCGTTTCATTTGTTTGCGCGCAGTAAAAAATTTAAGTAATCTTTTTTATGGTTGGCTAATTAATAGCAGAGATTTAAAAAGCCAATGTGGCGACAAATGAATTTTTGACGAGGGTCAGGTTTAGTTTAGATGTATAAGCGTTCAGAAGTTATCGTTGCGGTAACGTGTAAATTACTGCGGAACGACGTTATCTATAATCCGTGTTCAAAGAACTTCCGTAGTAGAGGCTTACAGCCTATGAAGGGATCATATTAACTTGTTCACCCATCACTAGATTGTTTTCTGGTTAAGTGTAGTTTGTCCAAAGGTGCGTTGTCAAAAATATAGGGATGTGTAAGTGTTTTAACTAGTGTTTTCACTGTTACTTGGAGTGGTTATCATTTTATGTGGAAGAATTTAAACGTTCGTTCCTAATGTCCAAACAGTTATTTCCCGGTTCTCCGGTAACGCATAACTCGCTGTAAATAATTAATCTTTTGTGTATAATTAAAGCAGAATAATAAGTATCAAGTACCCCAGGTCATAAGTAAAGTTAACAAATAACGTGTAAATATAATAATTACTAGTACGTACAACCAATTGTAATTTTACTTCGAACGCAACTTGGAAGCGAATCATTCACGAGTTGGGCCATCCCGAGCTTCGAACGTAGTCACAACATCAATCAGATCGCTGATGCTACCGTAGAGTCCACTTTCTGGGTTAACCCCCAGGTGTCTGTATAACAATGGGGCTACTACATCTTAACTAAGGTAAACATTTCCGTTGTGGTTGACAAGTGCTGATAAATTTTTGTTTGTATTTTATTGCTATTTTTGTACATACAAACGGTTGAATACGCTGTTCTTTTGAGGTTACCTTTTCCTATTTTTTTATATCGAAATTATGGATCCAATGCGTTATGAGAACGCAATTGATTTGTTAAAACTATTTGTTATTTTGGCATATGAATCAGATTTGGAATAATTTTAGTAAAGGCCAATACTGAAACTAGCTAGTTTCACCGCATTTTAGATAAAATACGTGATTTAACTCGGATAGATAGCACTTAATGTAATAATTGTGGTGATGTGTCGATGGTTTTGTTTATTTTTTAATTTATCTATAACATCTCTTTAGGTTAATGGACTTGTGTTTTTTCAAGTGTGAACCTATTTGTTGTACAACCAAGTACGTACACGCAATTTCAGTGTTTGCTTTATTTGAATTAGATCATTGCATTAACGTCACTATTTTTGGTGTTTAATTTAAATAATTAAATGTAATTACGTTCGAAAGCTTTATCTACTAATTATTGAATTATAACGTAACTTTTAAAGTTTGATGCGTCAATACAATACATTATTTTTTTGGATTGATTAATTTAATTTCAAGTAGTTGTACACAGATTTAAATTGAGTTATTGAAGTGAAAGTTCATTGAAAATCAGAGCAAAGTAACGTAATAACAGAATTATTGATTTTGTTGAAGAGATTAGTGATTGATTGTTTTTCCGTGCGCAATTACTTTCGAGAAGCGTACGATATTATTTATAGCCTTTCATGTTAGCGAAGATCTGTTGGTCCCAGGACTACCTGCGATTACGTTCAGGTAAACGAGTTATTTGAGTATTTTGAGTGAACTGTGAGCTGGCGTAATTAGGAATTTCAACCCCTATTGTGTTATTTCAAAATACTTTGGCGCCGTTTCGGGTTTTATGTCGATTTCAACCCTTTTTTGACTTACTTACGGTAAGCTATTCTATTGACCGCAAAATTTGGTACACCGAACCCACACCCGACCACTAAGCAGTCGAACAAAATTTTAACTGTTATCCCGTTTTATTGCCAGTTTATACCGTAACATGTTATGGATACGAGAAATCATTTTTTAAATGTTAAGTTTTTAATGTTTGTGATTTAGTACTTATCTCTTAAATGCCTTAATATTATTGCTAAAGTAATGTTTATACAAATGAAGAAATTCTTAACTTATTTTTTATACACGGAAAATGCTGCAAGATTTTTAGTAGAACTTGCACAATATTTAACGAAAACTATTCATATTTACTGCAAATGCCAAAAAAATGGATGTAAAGAGCTAGAAACAAATTATAATAAATGCTCGAAATGGTGGCTGTTTGCATTCAAGCATGATGTTGAGTGTACTGCTGTTCATACTTCTTGAGGAGTTATCTTGTCGAATGCTGCTAGCATGCGTGCCTCTAATTCTTCCCTCGTGTTCACCGGTGTCTGGTGGACGTGATGCTTGATATGTCCTCAAAGTTGTAAGTCTAAGTGTGTCAATGTATGTTGCAGGAGAGTTCCATGGTCCTAACTGCCTTATCCACCTATCTTCGAAGATCCTGGATGCAATGGGCTGGTGCTCCATCGAATTGATAGCAACAACTTCTGGTCGTGTTCAACGCCAGGTTATCAAGAAAATCTACTACCACAGTCTGTAATATATTGAGGCAACCCGCCGCCGTTAACACGCCGGCATAAATGAGGCAAAGAACCTGTTGTCTATCATAAGGCAAATGACATTGAAACTAAACTTGACCTGATAGTTTCTTTCTCGGATATCATGCGGGTTGGCTGAAGCCCAGACACGGTTGTTATGCCTAAAACCTAGATTCGTCCATCAGGTAATTTTTCTCAAATTTTTTTCCTCCTCTTGACTTTGAAGATATAGCATCTCACACAAGTTAACTCCGCCGTTGGGATCTTGAGGATGAAGGTCTTGTACTAACGAGAATTTGTAGTCATGGAAGTGATGCTTCTTCAAAGTCCTCTGTATTGAATATCTACTGATTCTCAGATCTTTTTCGGCAGCACGAACTGAAGCGTTGGAATTGGCCTCGAAATAAGTCAAAGTATTTAACTCTCCCTTTTCATCATCAACTACAGTTTTTGGTGAATTTAACACTTGACCAATTCGTCCAAAGCGCACAAAATTTACTCCTATTCTTCTAAATTTTCATCGGAGGTATATCTGGATAGTTCTCGTTAAATATTGTGCAAGTTCTACTAAGAACATTGTCAATTTTCCATGTATAAAAAATAAACTAAGAATCTTTTGATTCGTATAAACATTATTTTTGTTATTGTTATCCATTTTCACTCTTTTTAGTAGTAATATTTGGGCGTTTAAGGAATAAGTACTAAATCACAAACATTTAAAACTTGACATTTGAAAAATTATTTCTCGTATCTATTGGAACCATTCATATCATTCTGGAAATAATGGCTAAGGAATTAAAATTTTCCATTTTTTGGAAATAACTCTAGAACAGTTTTATTTAGGTATAACAAGTCATACCACTTTGTAGCAAATCTTATCCCCAATTAGATTACGTAACAAAAAATGCGGTATTCTATTTAAAAATATTGATTTTTATATTTCTAACTCTGTCTGAAAAGTATAAATTTAGGCATTATTCTCAGGCAAAGATATTTATTTTAAATAATGCATACGACAAAGGCACCTTTAAACTACTAACTTAATCGGGTTTTAATGTTTTATCTCAATCCAAATAGGAGTTGCAATCCATTTTGTAAACGTCAACTAGCTGTCAAGATTTCGGAAAATGATTTTTATCTCAAAAACTGTAATAGATGGGCATGGTATAGCTTCAATAAAAAAGATTCAAGATTATGGTTCCCATCCACAAATGCAAAAATATACAAGGTGTTCCATTGAAAATAACGAAGTAGATGGCGACTTCCGGTATAACTATAAGCGCCAGAAGTCTGAAAATCCTTTACCTGAAGAGAACACAATCAATTATACCTGATTCTAAAATTTCAAGTTTTTATTTTGGCCACAACCCCATAAACTTCTAATAAACCCTGTATATTTGCACCTAAAATACAAACAGTTCGTTATTATTTCACGGAATATTCCATACCCAACTAAATTCTAACGTTCCTTATCGCTTTAATGTTGTTCAAATTTCAATTCAGATGAAAACATTTTTTCCGTACATTTTAGTAAACATTTTGATGCAAATGTGATTAATTAATGAGTTGTTTATAAAACTGCCAAAGGGCTGTATGAGTCAGAGGTGTTTGTAAAATTTGGTTTTAAGAAATATAATGTTTCAGTACTTATAGTGTTTGTAGGTTTCCATCCGGGCTGCATGAGTCAATGATATGTCTTTAACAAAATGGTATTTCCAACGTGCAAACCCCTTTCATCTTTAATGGTTTAATGGCATATTAAACAATGTTAGATAAATATATATGTAAATTATCAATCCTGTTTTAAACTATAAACCATATTTTCAATCCGTTACACATCTTATGTGAATTTAATCTGAGCGAATAGAAATGGATTTAATCGGAAAAAGCTAATAAAATATTTGTTGCAGAAAGATGTGCACACACAAGCACACACACACACAGACACACACACACACACCCACAAACACCCCAAGCACACATCCACACACGCACCCACGCGCGCGAGTACGCTCACACTTACGCACATACACACAGACGCACACACACACACACACACACACACACACACAAACACATACACACACGTACATACACACACACACGTATACATACACACACACACACACACACACACACACACACACACACACACACACACACATACACACACACACACACACACACACACACACACACACACACACACACACATACACACACACACACACACACACACGTACAACACACACACACACACACACACACACACACTCACACACACACACACACACATCACACACACACACACACACACACACACAACACACACACACACACATGCACACACACACACACACTGACGAGCACCACACACACACACGGACACACACACACGGCACAGCACGGACAGGGATACAGTCACTGAGACAGCGCAGGCACAGGCACAGGTAGTGACAGATACACACTCACACGCACACACGCGCGCACATACACACACGCACACATACACACACACACACACACACACACACACACACACACACACACACACACACACACACACACACACACACACACACACACACACACACACACAAACACACACACGTACGTACGCATACACGCACTCACTCACGCACGCACGCACACATACACACGCACACACGCATGCACGCATGCACGCATGCACTCACACAGACGCACATACATTCACACACTCACACATACACCCTCACGGTAACACGCAGACAAAGACACACGGACACAAACGCAAGCACGCACGTACATATGCACGCACGCAAGGACGCAAGCACGCGCACACACATACACCAACGCACGCGCTCACCCTCACTCACACACACACTTATGCGATGTTAAATAGCCTGAATAATTGTAGAAAACAAGATAATTAACATATTTAATGACCAATGCATCGCCTTAGGCTTTTGGGTTTTCCCCGAAGCTGGATTAATTTATCTATACTAATTACAACGGTCTGCCCATTATATGGTGTAGTTCCTTATGATTGAGAACGTATTTTCAATCTTCTACTTTGCATGAAAATTTTGTGACGTTATATATCTTCAGCAACAAAAATATAAATTGCATGAAGCGTTCACCCTTCACATTAGTGACTTGCAAAGTAATTCTCAATGTAATTGCAAAATTTGGTGGGTAGCACTTGGTCAGCTACAAAGATGTACACAAATAAATTTAAATCGTGACTTCTATTCAATGAGAGGTTTTACAGAAGAAGGAAGCAATCAGTTAATAAATTAATAAATAGATTTTGAAAGTAAAACTAACCACAAAGGTAGTTCCTTAGAACCAATATCTGAATTGTTAGTTACCCATTCCACATACCAACAATATAAGTATGTGATTGTAGATGAATACGAAACCCAATTATCAAGTATACTTTCATAACTGATAGTGAAATAAAACAATCAAATCCAACAGTGCAAAAGCAACTACTCGTTCGCTCCCGAAAGAAACTAGTCCTACTGCACTGTAACTTCCGAGACTATCTGAAGCAGCAGAAACCAACTACAAGTTCGTTAGACCTTAAAGTCGTTTGTTCTTAGACGGGATCAAATATTTTTTCTTCCACTCAATACTTAACATGTCACTAATCGATACTTTATTTGAGTACCTGAATAGTCTATCACTAGTAGAGTTGCTTCTTCAGGAAACATTTTTAGCAGAATTTGCTTAATACAGTTTATTCTACGTTGGTATGCCGTAACATTCATGCATTTTTCTATTTTTTATGAAATTTTGAACTGGCAAGCACATTAAATACTTTCGCGTTACACTTTACTTCGCATTAATGGTCTATTTTTAACGAAACCGTCACTTTTATACATTGAAATGCTTTAATAAGTTTTAAAACAATTCCTTTCGTCAACTAATTTTTAAGGACTTTTATAGCTATACGTAAATTTAAAATCAAACTACAGCACGCTAATAAACCTGTTCGAC
This sequence comes from Vesta saturnalis, assembly GCA_036346205.1. Taxonomy (NCBI): domain Eukaryota; kingdom Metazoa; phylum Arthropoda; class Insecta; order Coleoptera; family Lampyridae; genus Vesta; species Vesta saturnalis. Next base: position 1,964,982 of record JARFJB010002075.1, read on the forward strand.
AGGCCAAAGCAGAACTTATGTTGCACCAAAGCTAAATCTGCAATTACCATAACGTGATAATCATCTAAGGATTGCCTTTACTTTCACGTGATAATCATCTAAGGATTGTCTGGGAGCTGACTACTCCCACCATCCAATTTCCTTTGATACCCATATTTCGGCAAATGCCTCTTCCAATTCAAATTTAGACAATAATGTAGACTATACAGAGGGTCACTTATGTACACCATTGGGGCCTTGGAAACGGTACGAGATACAGGGTTGGTTAAATAGTGAAAAAGTTGAGAAATTTTGGTCTCTTGAAAGAAATAAAGAGTAATCGGAGGTAGCTCTTGTAGTTTCTGAATTATCCTGAAAATACTTTTGTTATTAAGATGAGTAAAATGAAATCTTGCATGTTTACATAATTGAGCAAGGGCTATCCATTGTACTCCTTAAAAATGTTCTAGGCAGACTAGATAGTTGGGTTTTGGATTTTTGCACAAAAAGGTACAGAAAAAAAATTAGAAATTCATCCATGTGTCACAACATGGTCAAAAAAATTCGATTCCCCCAAGAAAAAATTTTCAAGGCATCATGCGAAATTAGAAATGCATTTTTCAAATAACAAAAAAACACACAACTAAACAATCTAAATTAATAAATGGACAACAAACTAGATTAATGCACTTTAAAAAAACTGCTCAAAGTGACCCCTTTATGTTCGATACAGAGCGCTGTTCTTCTGTCCATGTTTAACACTGCCTCACGAATGGTTTCCCCGCTGATAGGTCGGAACAGGCTTATTATTTTTGCGTGTAAGTGTTCCTAATTTTAAATATGTGTGTCGAACCCCTTATCTTTCACAGCACCCCATAAAAAAGTCTAGGGCTTACCCAAGGGGATCTTGCTTGCCAACGCACAGGACCATGAGCTCCATTCCAAGATTCTGGAAACCACTCATTCAAATATTGTCTAACCGTTTGCGCATTGTGTGGACCTTCTCCATTCTGTTGAACCACTTTAAATTTCTCAAGGTCGCTAAAGATATATTTTCCAGCATTTCTTCAAATTCATTTTGAAGGAAATGTAAATACAATTGCCCATTCAATCGTTACGGTAAAATATAGGGTCCCAGAGCTTGTTGTTTATTAGGCCGCAGCAGACATTAACGGAAAACCGAATTTGCGGTCTTACTTCCTGCACCAAATGTGGATTTGCAACCGCATAAAATGTCTATTTCTTCTGTTAAACATTCCACTGTTTGTAAATAATGTTTCGTCGGTCCATAAGATTGTAGCCGGGAATTCAGCATCTTCCGCCAGTTGATTGCGATAGTACTGGCAAAATTGAAGCCTTGTTTGGTAGTCTCCTGGATGAAACTTTTGCACTGATAAAAACTTAAAGTCGTGATATTTATGTTTTTTAAGAATTTTTTGGGCGCCAGATTTTGACAAATTACATTCTGCAGCAATTCTACACTAAGATGTTCCAGGATTCATATGCACTTCTGCCAAAAGCATTAATTTCATTTACCTCACCATTATGGACAGGGTGTCTTCTAACATTTTCTATTGCGTATGTAAACGTTATACATATCGAATCTTTCACGAACAGAAAATCTAGGCATTGCTGTTACGAAAATTTAAAACTTCTATACAACAAAACGGTCACAAGTCAATAATTATTACAAAACGTCAAGATTTTAAGTTTTTGTCCATGGCAACTTGATCAAATACAAAATATTTAGTAGGTACTCAAACCCTCCCCTGAATGCGCTTTTAACGCTGCAAATATTTTGTTTTCTCAAAAATAATTAGCGCTATGTCAATTTTTTTCTTGGGGGTATCGAATTTGTTAAACATGGAGAGAAGAACAGAGCTCTGTATCGAACGTAGAGGGGTCATTTTGAGTGATACATAGATGAATTTCTAACTTTTCTCTGCATCTTTTGGTATCAAAATCTAATATGGTGGCCATACGAAAATCAATAGTTACCCATGAAAACCCAACTATCTATTCTGTCTAGAACATTTTAAGGAGGTCAATGGATAGTGACCACCCTGTATAGACATATCATCGGGTGAAATAAGTGATGTCTAATAGCAAATGAGAGACTTAGTCTTAAAAACCTAAAAAAATCTTAATTTTGTTCATAAAGCAAAGCATATGTTGCATATCTATAAATTGTAATAGTCTCCTCATATCTGAAAGGCTTATTTGGTAATAATTTGAAATTCAATATTGTCGATTAAGCGTTTCACATGTATACAAATTATGACATTTGCGTTATAAAATACTAAAGTCGCTATATTGTGTATTAAAGGAAAACTAAAAGGAATAATTAAACTGTTTATGTTACTCCCGCAAATGGGTTTTGAGCCTTTTCAAATGAATTTTGACATTCCTACGAAAAGTGATCTCTAATTTCTATGACAATATGAATCTAATTTTTATATACGTTCAAATGTAAATAAACTAGTTCCGTTAAATCATACAATCTGCCGTTTGACATTTTAATTTCACAAATATGGCAAGGCCCAGTGCCGTGGCAATAATCTTTAGCGTTTAAAATATTACTCTTTGGTCGAATATTTTCGTTCTAAGTTTAAATACCATCGTTAATGGTATTATATAATACATTAACGAATTGCGTTTCGTAAAATATACAAAAACATTCCTCATGCACAAATGCTCGTTTAAGTAATTGAAATAACTTACTAAACTTCATCAAACCGATCGTATTGCCAGACTCTTATTCTACGATCCAGGAAGGTTAAATTCATTTATAGTGGTCAATTATTTTCAAGACGGTTATCAAGTGCCAAGCATCTAAAATCTAAAATTTTGACTTAACTAAGGGTGTTTCACCCTCAGCAAGGGATCTTTAACGTTTTAGATCACGGAGGCAGTTCAGTCAAGTATAATACCAGCTTTACGGGTAAATAATATTTTAACAAAGATTTTTTTTGCATTGATCGTTAAAAAGAACTGTTAAAAAATCATTTAATCTAACGCTAGATCGGCAGTTTTTTACACTCAGCGGTGGTTAATAAATAAAATTTCACTCAGCTACAACCACTACAAGGTATTCTAGAAACACACTTCATGAAATGAGGAGTATCATCTCACTATACATGTACTTGGATGAAACGTACCCACAACCAAATTGCATACGATACGCTCAAGACAACTGGAAAAGATTGTGTGAGAACATAGCGAGAGCTTAAAACTTGAAAACATACCCGAGCCATAAAATGTCAATAATGGACATCACGCATGTTTAACGGTTTTTATTTCATTGCTACCATACAAATTCTCGTACCTATGATATAAAATGCGATTTTCCGTAAAATTAAATTGGAATCGTTTACACATACAGTAAAGGAAGTGGAAGCGGCATGATGTTCAGGCCTGGAAGATTGCTTTAACATTTCCATAAAGAAATATTAAGCATAGTAATTCTAAATGGAATTTTTATTTTTTAACATAAATACTCAAAATTACTTAAAAAAGCAAGATATGAATATATTTACGTAACAATTTATATCAATGTTGTAGACACGAAATATATTATTTCACAGCCCAATTAATGTTGTTTGACTTTATATATCAACAGTTTTGATTGACTCCATTTATTATGTTTGATTAAATCTACATCGAAAATGTAATTTACCATTTCGTCTCTGTATGTATATCAGAGCTGAGTGCAATTATTTACACTAATTTAAAACAGAAAATTACCATTTCAACGTACAGTGAATAAAATGATTTGACGCTGTAACACCCAAATGATACATTCAAACCAATAATTAAATTAAGCTTATTTTATAAAATTTGTTTCTTAGTTGTCATGTTACGCGTTCAAAAGGTCTATTAATAATCAATTTATTAGGATATTAGGGAACTAAAGAAAAAAAGAAGTGATGAGAAAAATTTAAATTGATGGACCTCCCATCGTTTGCCTTAAAGATATGAAGTTGAGTTATTCCATTCTGGCTTTAAAAGCATAGAAGCCTGAATTATTAAAATCCTCATAAATGTTTTCGTAGTGGATCACGAAAACATTTTAGAATTATCTCAAAGGATGTGAGGTTTTAGTTGAAATATATTGAACATCTTTTAAACAATAAACTTCACTACATTCTACTTACAAAATTGTAAAATATGCCTGGCATTCTTATGTACAAGAGAAATTTTCAAAATTCATAATACGTAGCTGTCACAGAAATTGCATTTACGATAATCTTAAGATAAGGATTTGAACAATGTTTTACTTTTATTGCAGGGATTGGGAATTTGCCTTGAAATTAATAAAAGGAACGTAAACTGATAGCGTTAATGTCATTTCTCATCTATATTTTGTTCAACACATAAAAAGAGGAGAACGTACCAGCTAAAACCCTTACATTAAAGAAAAAAAGATGTAAGCTGTCACTGAAACTACAATGAATGTGACAACTGAATGGATTCCTCCATGTCAAATTACTGGCAACATGTATTTTCAGTTTTAACGTAAAATACAAATTAGAATATATTATTCAGATTTTGGTTTGCAAACAGATCAAAATGTATTACGCAAAATTAATCCCGTTGGTTCTGTCAGTTCGAACTTGTGTTAATGTAAACAAAATTCGATTCAACATTATCAACTTTTAAGAGTTTCATCGATTTGTAATATTATACCCATGCTGGCGTAATCATAAATAAGGTTCAATCTTTAAATATATTTTTAATAGGATGACGTAAATTCGATTTTATTAACCTTACGACTTTAATCATAAATTTCAACATTGGATTATATATTTGCAAAATTATAAAGAAATGCTACAATTTCAACCCAAAAGTTATTTACAAGAAACATACTAGGTAATAACGTAATAGTAAATTAGCCTAATTGCCTATTATCTAGTTGCAAAATCAATTTTTTGAATTCTACAACTTAACCCACGACTTTTTACTTCTGGATATACATACTGTATGGGCAACATACAATTTCAACCCTAGAGGATTAGGGATTACTTTATATCATTTGCAATATAAACCCCAATTTAATAATTACATCGTACCTGTTGTTATGCGCCTAAGTTTTGTAAAGTATTATTGACGCCGAAAAGTTTTTTAGACCATTTTAAACTTAATTGTCCTTTCGAGTGCGTGTTTGTATGCGTGATGCAGGTGAGTGCGTGTGTGTGTGTGTGTGTGTGTGTGTGTGTGTGTGTGTGTGTGTGTGTGTGTGCGTGTGTGGTGTGTGTGTGTGTGCGTGTGTGCGTGTGTGTGTGGGTGGGGGGCACGCGTGCGTGGGTGGGTGTGTGCATGCGTGTGTGAGTGCGTGCGTGTGTGAGTGTGTGAGTGTGCGCGTGCGTGTGTCCGTGCATCCGTGCGTGTATGGGTGCGTGCGTGTATGTGCATGTCTGCGACCGTGCTGTGTCTGCGTCTGTGTTTATGTCTGTTTCTGTCTCTTTGTCTGTGTTTGTGCCTGTGTCTGAGTTTGTGTCTGTGCCGCTGTTTGTGCCTATGTCTGTGTTTGTGTCTGTGCATATGCCAGTTTCTGTGTCTTTGCCTGTGCCTGTGCCTGAGTTCGTGTGTATACCTGTATCTGTATCTGTATCCGTCTCTATCTGTCTCCGTGTCTGCGCGTGTGTGTGTGTGTGTGTGTGTGTGTGTGTGTGTGTGTGTGTGTGTATGTATGTGTGTGTTTGTTACACGTCCATACCGCACTAGTCGTTGAGCAGTCCTACCAAAGTAAGCGGGTAGCCAAGCTAGCTACAGTGGAAGTGGACGGGGTCGACATAAGGAGTAAAGTGATTGAAAGGTAATATCAAGTACCATGCAGTTACCATATGTTTATAACTAACAATGCTCAAGTCGGGAAAAATTGTCTCTGGGTGTCACCACAATCTTGGACTTTTCTAAAATAATAGTCTTAGGCGGGATGTTAAACTAGTCCTACCTGACTGTAGAAGATAGGATTGTAGCCTACTCCGTACAATCATATCCAGTTCAATAACACTTGAAAAAAAACTTATCCAAAATGTTAATAAAACTTTGAATTATACGGGTCGTCGTAAACTTACTGATCACTCCCTGTACATATGAAAATTCTAAATGATAAAGCGTTAATTTGAATACCATGTAAGTAGCCCTCGTGTAGACATAAATCCAACTGCCATAAAATTCGTTACTAAATAAATATTACCCGATTTAAATAATTCTAAATGTAAAGTCGGTTTAGTAATTTTTAGACCACCACAACATTCGTTAGTTTCTGGAAAATTTAAAATGTAACGATCAGTGCTTTCGTCATAAATACCTATATATATATATATATATATATATATATATATATATATATATATATATATATATATATATATATATATATAATTTGTCCTCAAAGATTTGTCAAAAGGTTTGAATTGCCATACCTCAAATCTGTAATTTCTATTTAATAACAATATGCAGTTATTAGTGTTCTGTTTTTACTGACTATATAGCTCAAAATAATTAAGTTTTGTACTCGGTCTGGCTCAATTAACAATCTCAGATCAATCATTAAACTTAAAATATTAAAGATTGATTACTCCTTAAAATGTGTAACCCGTTATGTGCTTTTACATAAGTTAGCGTTAAAATTTTCGCCCACCTTACACAAATAAACAGAATAACATAATTAATAGATATCTATATATATATATATATATATATATATATATATATATATATGACTAGCTTGCAGCGATAAGTAAATATACAAACATTGCTCCAAAAAGCACCACAAAAACCAATTTTTGTAGATTAAAAATCCCTAAACATTGTATTCTAAACACATTAAACCAGATAAAGTTTGATTATACTTTTTTACTCGTAATAAGATATTATTAACCCAACAAGCAAGAATGACCTTAAACGATAATCACACTCTTCATCCTTCAAACAAAATCTAAAACTATTTCTTACAAATTACAGTAGCTAATCCCTTATCCGAAATACCCATATAGAGATGCTTGTTTCATAATCCTTAATTATGCACCCACACTTTTCACAAAAGGAAACAGAGAACAACCGTAATAACTAAGTACTTCTGCCGTTATATCACACGCAAACGTAATTGATTTTCAGTCGCGCGCAAAACGCATAAACACCTGGGCGATTGTTTGCCCTTCAAATAAACGTCCGTCACAACATAGAATGTTTACTTCCACTTGTATAATAATATTCTTATTTGATTCATACGATCGATTTTATGGTATTGTCGATTGTATACATACGACAATCAATGTCAATAACGACCACTACTAACTCGCTTAAACCACATACTATGAATATTGTTACTTAAGGGGTTACTTCCATTTTATTTATTATTGACTCACGCGCTTAATTACTGAACACTGTTAACAATATTTAACCATCTTTCTGCAACACTCAAAGATTCTTTTATCTGACACACAATGTTCCATTAAGTTCCAGTGACGTATCATTTACACCAACTTACATTCTGCATACAAAACGAAATATTTTTTTGTGAAAACTCACTTCATCTCAAAATACGTTCCATACATTATAGAAATACTGCATGTACACGATACGTCAAGATAACCTTACATGTTGTGTGCGCTCGTGTGTCTGTGTGCGTTCCTGTGTCTGTATGTATGTGTATGTGCCTCTGTGTGTGTGTGTGTGTGTGTGTGTGTGTGTGTGTGTGTGTGTGTGTGTGTGTGTGTGTGTGTGTGTGTGTGTGTGTGTGTGTGTGTGTGCGTGTATGTGTGTGTGCGTGTATGTGTGTGTGCGTGTATGTGTGTGTGTGTGTGTGTGTGTGTGTGTGTGTGTGTGTGTGTGTGTGTGTGTGTGTGTGTGTGTGTGTGTTTGTTTGTTTGTTTTGTGTGTGCGTGCGTGTGGACGGTATGTATCTATGTCTGTGTGTGCCTGTGTGTGTGTGTGTGGTGTGTGTGTGTGTGTGTGTGTGTATGTGATGGTGTGTGTCGTATGTTGTGTGTGTGTGTGTGTACGTGTGTGTGCCTTGTGTGTGTGTGTGTGTGTTTGTTTTGTGTGTGCGTGCGTGTGGACGGTATGTATCTATGTCTGTGTGTGACTGTGTGTGTGTGTGTGTGTGTGTGTGTGTGTGTGTGTGTATGGATGCGTGTGTGCGCGTATGTTTGCGGCTATAGGAGCTCGCATATGTGCGTGTCTGTGTCTGTCTGTGTCTTTGTCTGTATTTGTGTGTGACTTTGTGTCTGGAAATGTGGCTAGATGTGTGTGTTATTATTATTATTATTATTATTTTTATTATTATTATTACTATTTATTTGCAACAATATGTAAATATTACTTAACCACGTTACATTACAAATATAAATTATTTGTTTCACTTTAAATGTTCCGAGAATTCTAGCCAACCTTGTTTTACAACGCACATGTCGTTCACACACCAGATATTCACAAACCCTTCCAAGTTTTGTTTCCCTGAGAACCAGGCATATTCATTTGTTATTCTGTTTCTCAACGTTTTTACAAATACTTCTTTCTATGGTACTTCTGCATTCTTTCGTAGGCAATTTGTCAATGTTTTGTAAATAGTACTCTTAGCCATTGTTATTAGCAAGTTTGCCAAGTCAACTTTTATTGTATGGCCAGGTAATCCACTGTACAGGTTTTCGATCGTACACTATTTCCGTGTTAGTTGATATACTATCGTGTTAACGAATTCCCACAACTGTTTAGTTTTTGACATTCTAAAATTATGTGCCACGCTGTACCGATTTTTGTAGGGCAGTAAGGACAAATATTTGTGTCTTTTAAACCAGACTTCTGTAAAGAAACTAAATCAGCTAATCTGCCTTTAGCTAATCGCCATTCTATTTCGCCGTCTGTGCTATAAGTCAATTTATTGTGAAAGGACCCCCAATTGATTGACTTGTCATTCCGTCGTCCTTCTCTATTATCTGTTCTCCTATACCATTCAACTGTCAGCTTTTCTCGAATTTTCTTTAAGGTTCCCTTCTTTATTACAGACCTGTTGTTTATGTTTGCAAAATTTAATTGCAACTGCTTAAATACTTCCTTTATTTCTTCCATTGCTTGTTTATAGACTTCTTCAAAGAAATCTTTTATCTTCTGGTAATGTTTTATAAATTCTTCGCCTACGTTGGTGGCTTGCTTGTCTAATTTTGCAAGTAACTCTTCGTCTAACAACCATTTATTCCCTTTCATAAAATCGGAGATTGAGTTGTATCCATTCTCAGACCAAGCATTTACAAACAGTGGCCGTTTAGTATTTTGAATTAAAGAAAAATCTGTTGTTGGAATACCTTTGATGTCCCTGAGATCTCTTGGGAACCTGTCGATATTAATGTTTGTAAAGTTCGTCGCCGTTTTTAGAGACTGTATGAACGGCGATATTGTGCTCGTTTCACATTTGTCTTTTGCCATGAGGTTCCGTATTTATTTGACTCGGTAATTATCGTTTTCATAATTACCTTCCATTTTTGGTGTTTGTAGTTTGGCAGTAATTTATGAACGGTTAGTAGCCGAAAGGCATTAGTTTAGATTATAGATGGACAAGAACTTGACTGACATGCATAAATCTTTTTCTCTACACCAATGCTTGCCTTTCCAGAAAAATTCACAAGCATTCGTTGGAGCTCTTTTAAATGACTCTCTTTTAATGGTAGGATCTGGAAAAATGCCACAGTTTTGGCGCAATTGCCTGATTAATAATGATTTTTTTGCTGTCATAGATAGTGGGGACGTAAGACACTTCCATTTTGCAATTGAATCTTTAATTGTTTCTTTTATCTTTACCACCGCTGATTCTGCATCAGCTTCCTGATTCTGAGAGAACTGAATCCCAACAATTTGTATGTACTTGTTAGTCCATTGATAACCGAGTGGCGAATCCATCCTATTTTTCCATGCCCTGTCCAGTATCCCATTGATTTTTTAGTGTTTAATTCAGATCCGGACTGTTTCGAAAAAAACGTCGTAGTTAGTACGTAGCACTTCAAAGTCACTTTCTTTAGATATAAAACAGATATGTCATCTGCGTACGCACTAACCACCAGTTTAGAGTTCTCGGTTTCAAAAGACACGCCCGCAAGTGTTTGTCTGCATAAGGACAGGAAGGGTTCCAGCGCTATGGAGTAGAGGAAGCCGGATAGAGGACAACCTTGACGAACACCTTTAGAAATTGGTATTTTACTCGTCAACAATGAGTTAATTCTTATGTGACAACTAGTATCGTTGTATATAGTTTTAACGGCGTCAATAAAATATTTCCCAAAATTTAACGTTTCTAAAACATGAAAAACGCATTCGTAAGTGATACCATCAAATGCTGCTTTTTGGTCCAGATTTAAGATGGGTAATGGAGTATTAACGTTATTTGCGTAAAATATAACGTCTATGTAAGTGAAGAGAATCGTAAATGGTTCTCCCGGGAACGTTGTAATTCTGATCTGAGCCGATGATAGTATCAATAACTGAAGAAAGTTTTATGGACAAGGCCTTTGCTAAGATTTTATAATCTGTAGCTTTGACACTGGTCTCCAATTATCCAAACAGGTTAGATCGCCTTTTTTCGGAATAAGGTTAATTACCGCTCTGGTCATTGATGACGTCATTTTGCCTAATTTTAAGCATTCGGTTGCTACTTCGTGATAAATATGACTAATCTCCCAGAACGTGATATAGAAGTTAGTAGTCAAACCGTCTAGTCCCGGTGAACTTCTCCTGCTCAGCGAGAATAGAGCATACTTGAAATCTTCTGACCGGATTTTCTAACAGCGATTTGCATGTATTTGATAGTTTTTTTTTTTAATTTTTAAACAAACTAGAGTTCCATACATGTTCTTTTCGTATTTCTTTTCAAAAAAGTTCCTTACTATCGAGCTTAATTCCAAGGGATTGGAGTATGTTACACCACCTTGGCATATTTTTGAACGTGGTTTATAGCTTGTGAATTGGGTTTGCGAAAGGGGTGGTCTATCGGTCTATGTCTTAGAAGTAGTTTCTCGCTTCTTCTGTTATACCAATCTTGTGCGTTTCTCATAACCTGTTTCGTGGTTGAAGACGGTTTATTTGCTAACGTTGTTTTAGTATTCCAAGACTCTATTTTGTTTTGCAAATTTTTCATTTCAAGACAATCCGCGTCCCTTTTTTGTTTGATAAATAATGTAATGATGTATTTTAGATTGATTTTTAACTTTTCCCACCATACAAGTATATTACCTTTAGGACCTTTTTTTCAAAATCTCTGTTTCCAAGAAGGTGTTTACAGCACTAGTAAAATTTGGGTCATCTAATAGAAAATCATTAAATTTCCAGTATGCTGGCTGCGTAAGAGTACTTTCCTTAATACCGAATGCACTGACGACTGCTAAGTGATCTGAAAACGACAGTTTCAAGTAACTGTTTGAGAGTTCGTGAATTAAATTATTTGAACAGTATATCCTGTGTAGCCTAGAAGCTGATTGTGGAGAGTAGTACGTAAACCCTTCTTTTTTATTTAACAAAATCCAGACATCGTTGAGCGAGAAATCATCCGTAAGTCTGCTCAGTTGTTTACCCAAGACTGCATACCATTCTTTTGAGAAACGTCGATCGTTGATGGGGTTTAGCGTACAGTTAAGGTCCCCCCGACTATAACGCTTTCTTCAGCAGCACCGAGTTCTTGAAAATCTACGCATAATGCGTTTACAACTTATAGTGCTGTGGTTAAATTACATGGCATGTGCGTATTCCATATTACCTATTTTCTTCCATTAATTATAAAAGCAATTCTTTCTACGTACGATTTATAAACAATTTTGTGCTGTTTTCTCTGGTTTAATGCATTTCTTGATCGCTATTAATGTACCACTGTAGTCCACAGAACACGAGTTTAAAAACAGATAATGTGAGTTACACTTTGACTCTTTTGGAAGTTCCGTCATGTTACATTCTTGAACTAAAAGAACATCTGGCGTATTTACTTGAAGGATGATTAGAAAATCATGCCATTTTGTTTTCGATCGCAAACCTTTTGCGTTAAGTGTTACAATACTTAATTTATTGTTGATATTTCTATTATCATCCATTTTTTTTTGTTAAAATGTAACGCTTTCTACCGACGGTGCTCGTTCTAGCTGTGACCCGCTTAATGATTCTGGAGGAGACGAGTTATTCTGCTTTTTATACAGATCCCTTTTGATAGAATTAATTAACCTTTTACATCTTTCTTTTGTTACTCTATGTGTAAAAACGGGTATAGTTTCTTTTATTAGCTCTACTAGATCTTTATATTTTCCGTGTAACTTCTGGCAACCTCAATTGCATTATTACTTCCTTTCACACTGTTGAGAAAGTCGGTATATGTAATATAATCCAAGGTAAAGTTGTTTTCTTTTGTCAAAATGTGCTGTATTTCGTCGTAACTTTGCCATTGTAGCCGTTTGATCAACTTTCCGCTTCTTTAATAATACGTTGGTTTCCGTCGTTTTGGGATTTATGGAATTTTTATTAGCATTAACCCAGCCTTCTTGTTCTTCCTCTGTTTTTTTCCAATTCCGTTGTTGCATCAGTTTCAGTGATGTCTATGTTACTAAGTTCTTGTACTTCTTCATCATTTTCAGAACTGGTTTGTGTTAATGTTTCAGTTAACCGCCGTGGTCTTTTGTTAGATGCTGCCTATACAGTTGTGAACGGCTGATGAAATTCCGAAGTAGTGCATTTTGCGGCGATGTGACCATAATTATTACATCTAAAACATTTTTCATTCTGGAAGCAAATAATGTATCTTCAGGTTGTATGATTCTTCCGGTGGCTAAGACGTAGTCTTTAACTTTAAGGCCTTCTATTACTGGTTAAATAATTGCATGATCTTCCTTTGGGAAAGCTGATCTTGCGACAACATTAGAAAAAGTTCTTAAAGGTGGATTTACTGTTTGCCTTTCATTAGATACCATTAGATACATTAGATCGGACATTTTATCAGATCAATATTGGTAAAATAATATCATAATAATTTTAAAATTAATAATCCATGTGTAGTGATGTAAAAATAAACATATTTGTCCATAATTTACCTATGAATAAGTAAGGAAAGGTGGAATGTGATAATGATTGATAATGATATCCACAATGAAATCAATGTTTGTATGCACTTAAAAATAACGTTATTTACCTGTCTTATTTTTCATAACACTATATATATATATATATATATATATATATATATATATATATATATATATATATATATATATATATACGTCCAATCGCTTTATTTGTCGAACACGGTAATATTATTTAAATGTCATTTTAATTACATCCAATGGTACACATAAATAATATTTAATTTATGTAAAACTGCACTAAACAACTGTTAAACACAAGCGAAAATTAAACATGAAACACGTCCTTACGGAACGAAATTACGAGATGTGTGTGTATGTGTATGTGCATGTGCCTGTGCGTGAGTGCGTGTCTGCGAGTGTGAGTACGTGCGTGTGTGCGTCTGTGTCTGTATGTGTGTCTGTACCTGTGGTTGTGCGTGAGAATTTGTCTGTGGCTGTGACTGTGCGTGTTGTCTTTGCGTGTGTGTGTCTGTGTGATTCTGTATGTTTGTGCTTGTGCCTGTGTTGGTGTGTGTGTGTGTGTGTGTGTGTGTGTGTGTGTGTGTGTGTGTGTGTGTGTGTGTGTGTGTGTGTGTGTGTGTGTGTGTGTGTGTGTGTGTGTGTGTGTGTGTGTGTGTGTGTGTGTGTGTGTGTGTGTGTGTGTGTGTGTGTGTGTGTGTGTGTGTGTGTGTGTGTGGGTGTCTGTTGTGTTGCGTGCATGTGTGAGTGTGTGTGTGCTGTGCCTGTGTGTGTGTGTTGAATTTGTCTGTGGATGTGACTGTATGTGTTGTTTGTGTGCGCGTGTATGTGTGTGTTCCTGTGTCTGTATGACTGTATGAAGGTGTACGTTATGTGTGTGAGTGCGCGCACGTGTGTGTGTATGTTTCTGTGTGTGTGTGTGTGTGTGTACGTGAGTGCGTGTGGGCATACGTGCGTGAGTGCGTGGGTGTGTGTCTTTGTTTTCGTATGTATCTGTGTTTATGGCCGTGTTTGGGTGGGCTATACAAGGCGTCTTCACCTTTATTGTCTATAGAATTTTAGTCTACAAAGATATATAAGGCAGACACCTGCGTGTTGTAAAACTATTGGAAAACGGAATATTTACATACATTCAAATACGTCTGGAGCTATAATACAATTGCTTATACGTTAGACAACTGAAATAAATATCAGAGAACTTTCAATGTCCATTTAAGACATCCACCTTGAAAAACTTGTATATATTCTGATATAAATTTGGATGACAAACCTGTTGTTTATGTGCGCGTGCCTGTGTGTATCTTTACATGTGCTCGTGTCTGTTGTGCGTCTGTCTCTGGCTCTGTGTGTGCGTGAGTGTCTGTGTGCCTCCCTTTGTATTTGTTCCTGTGCTTGTGTCTGTGCGCGTCTGTGCCTGTGTCTGTATTTGTATCTGAGTTTGTGTCTGTACCTGTGTTTGTGTGTGTGTGTGTGTGTGTGTGTGTGGTGTGTGTGACTATGTGTGGGTGGGTGGGAACGTGCGTGCGGAAGTGCGTACGTCCGTATGTGTGTGGACATCTGTGCGCCTGTGGGGGGCGTGCGTATGTACGTGTGTGCAAGTGTGCGTGTGTGCTTGTTTACGTGTGTGAATGTGAGTGTGTGTGTGTGCGATTGTGCAAGTGTGTGTGTGTGCTTGTGTGCGTGTGTACGTGCGTGTGTGTGTATGATAATGAATAACTGATAATTAATAAAGGCGTTTGACAAATAATTTACCCTTTTTTGATGCGCAATACGGATAGTGTAAAAATTTTTTAAAGAAATAAGTTAGCATTTACTGTTTCTTTTATAATAATACCATCTTGCAAAGTAGCCGGTTCAGGATTACGGTGGTTTGTTTGAATAAAACATTACGTAATAGTCTATTTAAGGTTAATGTCACTTTAGAAAGCAAATGTTACAAAATAGGTCAGTAGCAGAACATCTCATAATATTGCTCTAGAAATTTGTTTAAATGTAATATATTTGATACCATGTAAGCTGTTGTCATTGTATTATTGTTTAAAAAATAGCGTTGTACTGTTTAACACTGAACATTTGGCTGTAAGTGACCTGAAACGTACAGGAGATGCCTCGCAATTATGATTAGCTAAATAAAAGCATATTGTAGCTCGTCTGTTATAGCTGTTCAAAACGTATTCAAGCAATATTACTGGTCTGTAGAATATCGCTTTCTATTTAACCTATTAATGAAAGCATTTGCATAAAGTGCGTATTACGGGAATTGGTTATATAGTTATAAACGCCAGTTGGAAACAAACAATGAGTGTCGTGGTAACAGCTGCTTATAAGTGGGAATCTGTATTCTCGTGATGCCACGCATCCTCATCTTTAATTTCAATGACATGTAGATTAGCTCTCAATATCTAAAGATAAGGGATTGGATATCTGGTTGCTTTCTTCTTCTAATAAACTTTTACAATCTTCCAAGGGGTCGCACATGTTTTTAACCATCTTGCTGTAAAAGGCGACCTCTGGTCTTGTAATATCGTGCTGTTTAACCATCCTATTGTGTTCTGCTCAATATGACCCAATCGCGTTCTTCTAATGTGCATAATTCGTTAATTTATTTAAATATTTCGTTGCCACTGTATGGCTTTTACCTAGATTGATATTAGAAAATTATGGTCAGTTTTTTTTAATGCATTTGTTACACTCACTGTGTTTGAGTCTATATGACCCGGTAATTTGTGTGCTTCAAGTTAGAAGAACGGGTAGCAGATTATTATCATAGACGAATGCATTTTATTGGTTTTGTTTTATTATCATAAATATAAATAACTTACATAATATTGCCACATTATTGCGCATATTGCATACGTTATTTGCGTACCGTTAAACAAGCTTATTCCTGTTGAGACTTGTCTGTGGCTCCGCGTATAAATGCAGCCAGTGAGCATCTGTGTGTTCGTTTCGTAGGAAATATCAAACTTGATGCTATACTCTAACAATTGAAGTTTATTATTCAAAATGCGTAGTGAGATAGTGCTTACGGATAGTGAACTTGAGGTATATAATAGCGAACCGAAACCTAAAATTATAAACCTAATTTTGAAAATGTCAAATTTAGAAGGCGAAAGACTACGTGGCGACACGTTTCAAGAACCAACATTAGTTGAACTAGAAGCATATTTTGGCCTACTCTCTCTAGCTGGAGTGTATAAATCTGATGAAGAGGCAACAGCCAATCTGTGAGATGGAAATGTAGGTCGTCCAATATTCAGAGCAACAGCGTCCTTACAATGATTTCATGTAATTGCAGGAATAATTCGCTTTGATGATAAAAAACTCGACCATAACGACGCCAATCTGATATATTAGCTCCCATATGGGACTTGTGGGATGAATGGGTTGCAATTCTACCTAAGCTCTATAATATTCACGAATATGTGACAGTAACTGTTACCTGTTAGAGGCCGTTGTCCCTTTTGACAGTACATCGCGAAAGATCTTACTTATGGTCTAAAAGGCCACAACGTAACGTGTGATAATTGTTTTACCTCGTACGGGCAGATGTTATTGGAAAAAAGTTTGCGATTTGTCCATGTGATAAGCTCATGTAACATGTTCTCACTAAACAGTAAGTCCTACGCTTGTATAGGGCTAGCAATTTCACCCAGCATTTTCGCAGGACCTCGTAATCCAGGTAAACTAACCACCAAGTTATGGCTTCATGTCCTAGAATTGGCAGGGGATGATTGCTTTGGCCTAAAAGTAACATTAATGTCACTTTATACTGACATTATAGATTGAAAAGAAACTGTATTACTAAAAAATATAAGTGAGTTATAGATTTCAAAAAAAAAATATTTATTACCATCTAGTGGGATATAGCTTCTCACGCCCATAAAAGAAATTTTGTAGATTTTCATCTGTTTCATTATGTTCTTCTTCTTCCATGTCTTTGTTTTCTTCTTCAGATTGCTCTGACTCTGTATTATGTTCGCTTTTCATACCGTAACTTTCATCATCGTCACTTATAAAATCGACTTATAAATCGTCATTGTCTAACTGTTCTAAGCATCATCAGGATGCATTCGAGATGGCCATGCCTGCTGCGACATCCTTATCTGATCAAAATACAAAGAAACTTTAAAACTGATAAATCAAAATAAAGCGCGTCAACAATCCTTGTAACACTTCCGCTACTCGCCGGTGTATGATTCCGTTAACACAAGAAATTTACTGAATCCAACAGGTCTCACTGCTTTCATCGCTCCGTTATACTAGTTTACGTTTCGTCATGAACTCGAAACGTACTGAAAATCTGACGGTCAACTGGTTTCTATTTTTGGAAGCACAGTGGGGGTATGAGATACCGCTAAGTAGCGGTTAAAGGATAAAGTCAAATAGTGGACGCCACACTGTTATTAAGACGATATCGGTAAGAATACACCTGAGCACACGCAGACAAATCATCCTTCAACAGTCAAGATCTCACTTACCTTACGTTGGCTACCTCAACGTGCACGTCGGAGATGCTTCGAAGCTTTAGCTCTAGATCAAATCCTAAAATTATCCACACGCTTAAGTACTAAGGTAGCATGTGAGCAAATTGTCTGTTGGGGTTCAATGATTTCTTTAACCTTCTATTTCGTTACGTTAACCCCAACGCTTGTGAACAAAATACACTCAAACACAATAAAAAGAATTAACGTTAAATGTTACGCTTAAATCTTATTAACTCAAATTTAATTACTCTCAATTCCAAAGCTCTGTCAGTAATTGAACTCCAAACTAAAATAATTAGACATAAACTACATAAACGTCATTCAAAAGTCCTCTAATTTGTTATTTTAAACAACTCAAAATATTTGGTAAAACTCATAAAAAAGCTGTATGAGACAAAATGCTTCAATTGTAGGAAATTACCACTGGTTACTTTTAAAATGAATCAATAAAATTTAAATCAAAATTTAACTCTCAATTAATTCTTTTTAGTTTGCATAAATTGTTACTTTCACTGGTCGGGAGGAGATGACAAATAACACTATAAAATTCGATTAATTGTTCATCTATTCTATCAGAATATTCGTATACCAGAAAACACACAACAAGATACATATATTTACACTAATTACGGTTCAATTTAAAATCTTAAATTCTAGGATACGGGAGCATAAGTAGGTCAAACTTGTAAGCTTACCAGATTGCCTTAATTTTAAATTACGGAAATGAAATTACCTAAACATGGTTAAAATTCGAAACATTACGTAACCAAATGGTCACTCAAAATCAATTTTACCATAGGAAATTTGCATATACATAAATTTGCAGTACATTTAATTAAACAATAGAAAAACGAAATACCAAAGATAGAGCAAATAAAAGCAGTTCATCAACCTTTTAATTGAGACGGACGTGAGAGCATTAATTTCCGCAATATAACACCAAAAAACGACTGCTCATCAACAAATAATTTCAGCAAATTTACAAACAAAGATATGATAAAGCAATCACAGTAACGTACAATATTGAGTTACCTTCTGCACAGCACTCTTAGATACGTCTCCTCCATGTGTCAACGAAAGCAATTCGGGCGTGAACGACTCCAGGATACGTGCTGAATAACTTCTCGATCGGCAAACCAATGCGGCAATTTCCCAGTCTTAATTTCGATTGCGAGACACTTAAGTTAATTGGCCAGGACGTTATATAATTTATGTGCATAAAACAAATAACTTTTACGCACAAGGTATTTACACACTTCTGCTTAATGTTCAATTAATTCGGTACAAATCTGTTTAATATTAAAACAAAAAATGTCTACTTACAAACTACTATTTAAAAAGGCTGTTTACAGAAGCACGTAAGACTTAGGGTTCGGCCACACAATACTCCACCCAAAAACAGTATCTTAAATCCTCAAAAGCGATAAAAACTCCGTAATTCAGGATGCACTGGTTAAACACTGTCCCGATTTCGAAAAGGTAGGTCTAGTAGACCACGACACACCACATAAAGTTCTCCGGCCTTGTGAATCACAAAACAAAACCCGCACAAAGGCGAACGGACCTAAGCTCACGATACATTCGATGGAACCGGGAACATCGACGATAAAAGCGGTGCCCCCGCATACCACAACTTCCTTTACCGAATCAAGATCAAGACTGAGGACATACATTCAAAAAGTCTTCAGTTACGCTATATCAAATTTTAAAAACGACAACCAATCAATCATACTGCTCATACATTCAAAACTATAAACGCGGTAGATACTATATGCCCCTTCCCGTAAACGATCAAGAAAGATTGCTTCATAATTTCACCTTCACACAAGAAACTGCAAGGGAAGCTTTTCAAAGTAAGCAACGCTTATCTACTCTACAGTACATATGCACTTAGTTTTAATGAGTTCACATTGTAATCTTTCCTCCTCCTATAATGATGATTTTTAATTGAAAACTGTACTGCAAAAGAATCTTGGCTCCGTTCCTCAAATGGAAACATAGAACATAATACGAAAAACAACTTGGAACTTTATTTCTCAATAACAACTGCGTTTTTAAATATATTTCAAACTTATATCAAATTTTCAAATATTCAAATTTATATGATAATTACGGTCCTAATTAAATTAATTCAACCAAAGAAATTCACTTTAAACTAAATACAACAACTTCTAATTCGAAATACAATATAAAGCAAACGATATATCAATTTAATTTTAACTTTATGAATACACATGAAACAACAAATTTCGATATATATATATATATATATATATATATATATATATATATATATATACATATATATATATATATATATATATATATATATATATATATATATATATATATATATATATATATATATGTCCGTTCAAACACACATTACACTACATTCTCTCTAACTGGGAAAAATTTATTTAGCTGAATAATGCTATAACTTCCTAGTTGTTGAATTATCAGTTAAGCAAATATAGAATCACCGCACCAGTATTTACCTTCGTGAAACGAAAGATATCACCAGAAAAATACGAATGTACCCCAATGCTCATAGGCGTGGTAAAATATCTTGTGTCGAACAACTCACGACCTTCCAACCAATAAAGTAGAAATTAAAAGAAATGAAATAGTTTTAACAATAATTTTTTTTAAATAATTATACAACCCCTTTTTTAAATATGTTCAGAACGATAAATAGGCAACACTGTAAAAACAAAAGTAATAATCTATGTCAGGTGGACGTTTATGACTATCACTTCAAATAGAGCTCGATAGAAACCCAGATGCTAATCTAAATGCGTTTTCTTAAAATATCGATAATATAGTTTAAGCATTTTCAATTGCGTTTAATTTTTAGGCCTTTTTGGCATTGCGTTAAGAAACTTTTCAGAGAATAGTTTAGTAATGAGAATTATTAAGCAACTCCAAATCATGCATTAATAGGGTCTATTAATAAACCACTTAAATGAAATTGATAGGAGGTGCTGCATTGATTTGTATGAAACATCTAACAATGAATGTATTGCGGAAAGGAATGAGAACTGTCAGACGTTCTGTACGTTCATTACGAGCCTGGTTGACATAAAATTTTCACTTTGAAAAACAGGAAAGTTTAAGAAAGCGATTCTCTAAAAAATATTGTAACAAACTCGTGTATTAATGCGCGATTAACGATTTCGACCTTTTAACGCGCTCACGCGTTAAAACGTCTCGTCGTGAATCGCCTTCATCAATATACTTGATGGTTAAATAACTATTATAAAGAAAAGCTACATAAAATTAAATTTTTAACATACTTTGCTTTTTTGGCTATTCAATGGTATATTTTTGTATTAATGTTTATACAAGTCTAAACGTTTCGGTCGCACGTATAGTTATTTTCCTCAATAGTAATAAAATCTTACAACAATGTTTAAGATGTTGAAATATGAAAATTGAAAGCACAAACATAAGCGTGCCATTAATATAACAGTTTGATAAACCTATAAAGCCATAATACAGTTTTAGTAAAGACTAACCAGATCTTTAATAAATTATATATTGTTAAACTGCTTTGAAGGTGACATATCAAAACACCATCTAACGGTCCAAGGCTATCAGCGAAAAATGTCAAAATTTAATAAAATTATGATGTAAGTGTAAAGTTCTGCAAAACTTTAATTTGAAATTGATAAAAGCATTCACAAATAGAAACTTGACATCAATTAAAAATCCATTCAAATCCAACAAATAAATAGTAAACCACCTACTCCAAGGCCTAGGAAAAAACAGATTATTGTAGTCTACAACGAGGAGCATCCTGTAAAAATATTTTTGTATATACAGGGTGTCTCATTTTCAAGTACTGCACTAAACTTGTATTTGTTTAATGGAACACCCTATATATTCTTATATACTTGAATTCTCTGTTAAATGCTGAGCAAAATGATATAAGGTACTATTGTCTACGACTAAGGGTTCCTAAGTTATTGACATGTTTATGTAACAAAATTAGTCAAATAAGTATTCTCCTGTTTTGCCATATTGGGAGACTGACATTTTGCGATTTTTTTTTCCAATCTGTCGAGTTTTAACTTCTACATTCAGATTGCAGACTCTTTTCCTTGCATATACAAGGTCGTCCCCTTTTGCTCAATGTTATTTTCCTCATTTTTTTTTAATAGCACACCCTGTATTTTATTACAGATTTGAATAGCATTTTTACGGACTTTCAATTGATACTCACTTTTCACTACCTATTCCTAAGTGTTTTTGAATTGTAAACATTTTTTTATTTTTGTTGAATTTGTAACAATATAAAATAAATAAGACAATATCATAATTCACAGAAATACAAAAACGAAACAATACTAATTGCTATAAAACCGTGAAGCGATAGGTTTATGACACAATTCAACATTTTGCACTATAAAAGAGCAACGCTTAATAATTATTTACTCTCAGAACTGCATAACTATAAACTTTAACTCAAAACTTAACGTAAACTTTAAAATGGAACTAAAGAACACAATGAATTACAAATTTTATATTAAATATTTAAAAGTTTCATATTATAATTTAGGAACCGTCAGTTGTAGACCCATAGTACATTATATCATTTTACACAACGTTTAACAGAGAATTGAAACATATAAAATATACAGTGTTCCTAAAAATTAATATAAATATATATATATATATATATATATATATATATATATATATATATATATATATATATATATATATATATATATATATATATATATATATATATATATATATATATATATATATATATATATATATATATATATGCAGGGTGAGTCAGTTTTTGTAGACAAACTTTAACAGGAGATAGAACACATGTTTCTAAAAAGAAAAGTTCCTATAAACATATGTCGTAGAAGCTTCGTTTCCGAGATACAGGGTGTTGAATATAATTTTTTTCTCAAATTTTCATTATAACTCATAAACGAATGCTTAGATTTTTTCATGTTGGGGGATAATGTCTATTAATTAAGGGGCATAAAACAAGCGATAAGAATGTTCACAAACTTGCACAGTGGCGGAGTGGAGGGGGTGCTCAACCCTTTCATAAACAGAACTTTTACGCCAATGACTATTTTTAAAAAACTGTTATTTTCATTATCTACATACAGTTTAACAAAAATAATGTACCTTCTTCTGTTTCGAAATTCCTGTGCGTTTCCGAGTTATTTTGATTTTTAGTGTTTGATGTGGTACTAAGTTAAGTAATGTGCTTTATGTGAATAATTGAATATAAAGTTTTTAATAAAAAAGATATAATAAAACGTTTAGAGCCACTTTAGTACCTAACGATCGATTCTTTAAAATTTCAAATACATTTTCATTTATAAATAGGTAGGTTATCGGTTTTTTTTAGTATCCATTGTTATTATCCTCGTATAAAAAGAAATGCATAATTATTATTATTATGCGGTCAATACTTTCTGTATAATTATGTATGTATCAATTTCGCCATAAACATGTATGTGGTTTTTAAGTGAGATTCTAATAAGTTATAAACCGCTGCTCACTTGCTCTCATTAAAGAGCCGCCACTGTATCAAGCCATACTCAAATACAAGACTTTTGTAAATTGAAATCTCTTTAATACACTAATTTTAACAATCCTTATTTATTATTGTAACAATACTTAATTAATAATTGTGAGATAAGAATTCTTAGCAATAACGATTTATAAATAAATAACAATAACACTAGTATAATAAAATTAGACACTTTGTTCAAAATGTAAACCGTTCTTTTCAATACACATTTCACAGCGATGTACAATAGAACGTCTTAAGTTAACTAAATGATGTGGACGGTGCCCCGGCCCACTTCAGCATTTTGGTGCGTGAATATTTGAATTCAGTTTAGCCAAATCGATGGATAGGTCGTCAGGGGCCTCAGTTCTGGCCACCGAGATCGCCTGGTCTGAACAGCTTAGACTTTTATTTCTGGGGGCATCTTAAAACACTAGTTTATAATACACCAGTTCAGACGTTGGAAGACTTACGCAATAGAATAATTGAGGGCTGTGCAATGATACAGAACACACCGGGAATTTTTGAAAGAGTGCGTCGTTCATTGAGGAGAAGAGCAGAAGCCTGTATAGAAGCGGATGGTTTTCGGTAGCGCCAAGGGATATTTGCCTTACCCGGTTGATATTACGTTCCGATTAATGTCTGAAATGATATAGTCAAATGTCAATTGTCATTTGACACCAAATAAATTACAAAAATGTTTATTATTGAAAAGAATTACAAGGATTATAAGGAAATGTAAGTTTACATTACAGTATGTAAACGTGAACCTACTAATCAAATTATTTTTCAGAAGTGGAAGAGAAAGTGCAATTATTGAAAAGTCGCACATTTACAGTGCAATTACTGCACTCGTTGCGCAAATTCTCTCTTCGCTGTCGCTCATTTTAACAAGGTTTAATAAAATTTAAGAATAGTGACAGCTGATTTTAGTTTTAAACATGTAGTCGCAGAACTAATCACGTTACCAACCCATCATTAAAAAAAATGAACGTTATTTATATATTTTTGACTTTTTTAACGTTATTCGTCACAAAAAATATTGCACCTAACACTTTCGGAAAAAAATTTCCGCATTCGCACTAAATGCGGTCGTGCAGCAAAGAAAATGCTCATGCGGGAAAATTTACTTCCCAAATTAGTTAGGTAAATAACTGTTTCAATCACTTGCACATTCATATTTAGGTGGCGGTAGCATTACAATAATGGCCCAAAATTAAATGGTGTATGTTGTTGTTTAGTTATATTTACATTTGTTTACACTTCTATTCATTTTAAATGAAAAATTAACAAGGCTATCACAAAAACTTGATCATCTGATCGTTGAACGAAAATTTTGTTAAAATTTTGATTTTCCAACAATTTAGTGCATAGTTCAAACTTGTAGCTTTTTCTTTAGTTGAGTAAATTAGCTTTAATTTGTTCAGCGGCATTATAAGTACTTTTACTGACGTTATGAGCGTGAGTAAAAGTACCTTTACCACCGATCAAAAATAGAAACAGACAACGGCTGAGAAATATCACATATCACAGTGCGTAATCTTAAATTTCGTACAGTCCTATAGGATAAAAAAGGGGACAAACCTCGCAATGAAAGATAATTCGCTGTAATCTTATATAAACCGCGCTTTCCCATTTTAAAAGTTGACTCAAAGGTATCATAAAATCTCGTGTACGCGAGTCAAGGTATTCAAGGTCAAAGGTTGCGAAAATCGGTTTTTTGTAAATATCTCGTTTCCTATACTTTAAATGATATACTGAGTCGCTGTTAAAGATGGAACCAAAGCCCTAGTGCTTACACGGTTCAGCATACAAGACTGAAATTTCCGAACTGAAACTAAAAATGTATTAGCTCATATTATTGCACCATTTTTTTTTAATTAAGATTTTTAGCATGACCGCCATCTTGATTTTTTTTATGTAGTAGCATAGGTCATCTGATATACCATTTGAAAGGGTTCAACACCTGATTACAAAAATGTATCACACATGGGGTGTAAACACAACAGAAAGGACATTACAAAAGTAATAGGAAGCGTAGGAGGCCGTGAATGTGACACAAGACGTCAATATAACAACTTTATGTCGAGGATTATGTATGCTTATGTACACTTAAACTATTTTATTAAAGCCATATAACAATTTAATGTAAACCCTATGTTACTTTTGCATTTATCAAGAAATAATTTGTAAACAAAATAAATTTATAATTAAAATAAACATAACATCTACGTAACTGTGTAACGAGTAAATTGCTCAGTGTTGCCCGTTTACTTCTTGGCAATAATGTAAACGACTTCTAACTTCGTTTAGAGAGGTACGTAAATACTCTTGTGGAATATCGGCTATTTCATTAGCAATACGAGCTTTTTATTGTAGGTCATCTGTAGGTCTGTTTACATAAACCTTATTTTTTAAATATCCCCATAAGAAAAAGTCTGACGGAGTTAAGTCTGGGTTTCTAGAAGCCCATTCTTCTCCCTATACACCGCCCTGGGAAAGTTTGGTTCAAGTAGTTTTAACTATAACTGCATAATGCGGCGTTGTACCATTTTGGCGAAACCAAATATTTTCTGCAATTACATTTGGATCATTAACACTTGGAAAGAGATGCAATATTCTAGGAATAATGTTATTCTGTAGCAGCGGGAGATATTTATTAGCATTGAGATTGTCTTCAATGAAAAAAGGTCGAATAATACGTTCTCCTATTATTCCGTACCACACGTTGACTTTTTCAGGAAACTGAGTATGTAAAGCCCCCATGCAATACGGATTTCATCGGAATAATTATGTCGATGAGTACAGCCAATTAAAGTGACAGCACATTCATCATAAGATAAAAAGTGCTTTCGTCATTTCTTCATAAAATGTAATACGTCTGTCAAAATCATCCGCCAATAATTCTTTTGCCATTACTATTTTGTGGGATGATACTTATGTGGTCGTAATATGTTTTGAATAGAAAATATCGACATACCGTGATTTAAAGCAGGTTGTTGCGGAGAAGTTTTAGGTTGCTAAACTACACCCATGAGTACTAATAAGAAATTTCTTCGTTTGTCACAGTTTTTGGTCGACCTGATATGACACTTCCTGTATGCCTGTATTTTTGTAAAGTTTCGGTGACAGTTGATTTACGAATGGGATCACGATTATGATTTAATTCATTGAACATTGTTACCTTCGTGCGTACGTTTTCTTTCTCCATACTAAATCATTATAAGTAATTAGATTGTCTCATTTTCGGTCAATTGATACATTATTACTAATTGCTTTGAACTGAGACTGAACTTAACAAATTATTATAATATTTAAGACTGTTTCTTGCAACTTAATCGTGAATAAATATGGGATCGTGGCAGTTTTGAACTAAATAATGAGATTTGAACGCTTTTGTCACAATCATAGCATCCTACGCTTCCTATTAGAAAAACGTTTGTAATGGCCTTTCTGTTGTGTTTAGACTCCGTGCTTGATACATTTTTGTAATCAGGGTGTGAAACCCTTTCAAATGGTATCACATGACCTATGATGCTATTTTTTAATTTTTTAATTAAACAAAATAAATTGTGCAAAAATATGCGCAAATACATTTAGTTTCAATTCGGAAATTTTTGTATGTTGAACCGTTTAAGCACGAGAGCTTTGGTTCCATCTTTAACAGCGACCCTGTGTATTTCATATAGATAATAACATAATAAAGTGAAATATATTTTAATTGTATTTTTATCTAGTAACCATGTATCATGTATCACTCAGTTATTACAATTCAAGTTCATATGCGGGGGGGGGGGGGGGGTACTTTTATTATTAATCGCAAATATGTGACTTAATTTCCTTCATCTTCATCACCGTCTTCTTACGGTCGCTCAACTTAAATTTCGGTCCTTCAAGGATATCAGGATCATATGCGTTGAGCATGCTTGTCCATTACACTGGCCACAAAATGAAGAGTGGTCTAACCCTGAATATTGTAATGAGCAGTTTAACTGGTGCTGGTGGTAATAATATTGTTGTCAGTTGCAGGATTTAATTTTGCATTCCGAGATCCATTCGTGGGGTTCTAAAGCGTTCCCCTAACCAAGTTTGAGTTTGAAGTTTGTTCGTGGAAGAGTAGATAACCCCACAGGTTAGCTAAGCCTTGTTGATTTGATGGATTACATGTACCAAAAATTAAGAATATTGCGCTCAGATTCTAAAGCGTCTTAGTGAGGAAAATTCAAGGGTATATTCTACATCCAAAATATAAAAAAAGGTCATATAAACATGAGTCCGGAAACGCTCTCTTTTTATGATACGGGGTGTTTAAATAGTTCCGTCTTTCATAATTTATTTTACATTAATCGAAAATCGTCGATACGTTAAAATGTATCATTAAAGGTCACATTTTCATGTTCAAAATTGTTTTCTAAAGCACTTACATAAATGGCGTTCGTGCCGGCAACTTCTTACGTTTAACGAAAAAAACTGTACAACTCGGGTTTTTTCAAAAATTAGTGACGCCTTCTTAATCCATTAGCGCCGGAATTTCTGAATTTCTGAAATTCAAATTTTTAATGACCTAGCGCATCTAGATAGCTTATCTAACAAAAAATTATAAGAAACAAATTATCCCATTTTAACGGTTTACGAGATATTGGCCGTATACCAACACCTGGAGCTTACACTTCCTAGTTTCGTCGGCGGCCAATATGAAACGTATACTGCAGTTTTGAAAGGACAAAAATGTGTAAGTATAATAACATAATCTATTACTAATAAGGTTAAGCTACATTGATAACTAAGCTACTTCAAAGATGTTTAACGGCATGGAAAGCAATAAAACATCTACACATAAGTCAACATTACATTTTGAGCACATTGTTCTGACTATTGATTTACAGGTGTAACGATCACAGCGTCTTTTTTTCTTTGCTTCCATATGTTGAACCAAATGATCGAATCTTGAACCAAATGATCGAATCTGTCAAATCGAATTTTATTCGATATTCGACTATCGGCTGATGAAGATAGTGAAGGTCTTCCAGGTCGTCTCGACTGTGTACCATATCTTTTCAGATATATGCTACCTTTCTTTTAAAATCTAATTGGGACACCTTACTACCTCTTGATTTATTATACAAAACCCAATTGTTTTGGAGCGCAACATCCACCATCCACGTGAAAATCGGCCAGTACCATTTCTTACAACGAACCCCTATTCGATAGCAACTAACATTTTGGTCCATCTGATACGTTCCTCCCATAAATGAATTGTAGTGTTCAATTAATCTTGGCCAGGGTATCTGTACGTGTCATTTCTGTTGTTGTGAAAATCGTTTAACCTGAGTTACAGGTAACGTACCGCATGAGGTGGAAAGCATGGTCACTACAGAATTGTCGATCCATCGTACATATAATAGACCATCAGTCTCTTCAATTGCTGTTTACAAATATCCACGTTCTTTTTTTCTTAAATAGTGCCTTACTCGTCAATGGATATCCTTTATGAATACGGTTATCACGCGTAGATCTAATTGCAATATAACCACGAAATCTTAAAAATGAAAAGAGGGCTGAAAATAGATTATCCAGGTACATGTTGTTCCCCAATTTCCTTATTTCATCCGATAATTCGTCCAAGAGAACTAAAAAGGACCTGCTGCCTTCCCAAATAATGTTTCATAATCATTGTTTAATTTAGCATTTTTCCATTGGTAGAGTTCAAAATTAACCAAATACCCATCCTTTATGTTCAAACACCACATCATATAACCAAACCTTGTTGGTTTGCCCGGATAAACTGCTTGCAGCCGTGTCTGCCGTAGTATTTAAGCGTTCTTTCATCATAAGCGAGATGGTTTTCGGGTACAAAGTTTGTAGCACATTTTTCTTTAACATTTCCATTATAGGACCAAGCCTTGTCATTTATAGATTGAGATACGGCACAGTTTTCATGTCATCATTGTAATCCCAGTAATGGCGTTTGGATGGTAAATTATATCCAGTTACAAATAAAATGACAATAAATACTCGAATCTCCTCAGGTGTGATGTTTGGGTCCCCACAATTGAGGAATAAAGAGTAGCGGCGGCTTTCATTCACCATATGATCAATAAATTGTTCGAGCATTTCAGTAATCGATAAATGTTCATATTTGGAATAGTGAGGAGTTGGAAACACTGAAATTATGTCCTTGCCAAAATCAGCTCCCTCTATCCACCGCGGCTCAAAATTATTTTTTCCATTATCATGTAAAAACATATTTTACATCTGTACCTGTCACTTATATATTAGAAAATTTTACTAAATATTGTCCACATTGCACGGAGAATACTACTCGAAGCGAATGTCCATATTTTAATCATGTCACGAAAAATTTAAACTTAATCAACCTACACAGTTCAACTGATATTCGTAGACTAATTCTGCACTCATCACGACATTGGGTATACCCCTCCTGATCAGTGGATGTAAACGTCCAGCTGTGGAACTGATCTGATTGGCGTTATTAGCTTCCTAACGGAGGTGGGTTCGGTATGGCAACGCACTGCGGTAATGGGTAGTCGGATTAATTCTGCTTAAAAACTGCTTCTACCTTTTCGTTCTGACCCACTCTTTTCGAAATAAAATTTATTTTATTAATCAATACAATAAGCTGTCGCAATCGTAATTAAAAAATAGTACAAACAAAAGTGCCTAGAGATTTGAATTTGTGGTGTTTCAATTAATTTTTGGGAAGTACTTACTGTGGTGAATGATTCGGTTGAATAATTGGCAGACATTAATTATATAAATGGAAAAGCTAATGAAAATTCGTACGAAGCAAGGCTTCTCTGTGCAGATGCATTTTCTGATCGCCAGGTTCCTTGTGCTAACAGATTGTAAGCGTCCATAGACGTTTAAGAAAAACAGGGAAACTAACAGGTAATTTTGTTGATTGTGGGGCGCCAAGAACTGTTCAAACAAAGGAGAATGAGAACAATTATTTAAAGTGCGGTTGAATAAAATCCTTTAAGATGTAAAACGAATTGGGAAGAACCAACCACTTGAATATATGGCGAATACTCCACGAGCAGTATCACTATCCTTACCATTTTCGGAAAGCACAAGTCCTTCCTGAAGCACACCTTCCAGCGCCAGACTGAAGTATTGCCACTGGTTAAGAATAAATGCAGAACATCGGCAATTTATTTTTTTTTTGTTCACGGACGAAGTTTCATTTACCAGAAATGGAATTTTTATTTTCATAATGAACATTACTCGGCGGATGAAAATCGCCATATTATTCATCAATCCTGACTCCAGCAGCAGATTTCAATCAATTTGTGGGCAGGAATACTTTAAAATTACTGGTTGGACCCTTTATTTTACCCAAAAGATTAAACGGACAAACTTATCGGCATTATTTACAGGACAATTTAAACAACGTACTAGAAGCTATCCCTTTTAATATCAGGCAACATTTATGGTTTATTTAAACGTTACATTCCAAGAAAATTGGATTAGTTGGGGAGGATCTATTTCTTGGCAAACCCAGTCCCTGCGATTTACACCTCTGGAAGTATCTAAAACAACTGGTGTATTCCACTCCCATTGCGAATTAAACCACATTAGTGGAACGTTCTACTAATTATTGTGAAAC
Source organism: Vesta saturnalis (assembly GCA_036346205.1). Lineage (NCBI taxonomy): Eukaryota > Metazoa > Arthropoda > Insecta > Coleoptera > Lampyridae > Vesta > Vesta saturnalis. The sequence continues at coordinate 1,995,696 of JARFJB010002075.1, forward strand.
AATACGCCAAAGATCTCAAAAGTTATTAAAAATGAGATAATAAAATTAAAATAAATCATTCTGAAGATGACCATGTATTATTTTACTTATTAATATCGAAAACGGTATTATAAAACAAAAAACATCTGAGAGGCTCTTGTATGCAGAATTAATGTAGCTTTAAGAAAACGACACTAATTTTTGCAAAAAGCAGTGGCGTACAGTTGTTTGCTAAACATAAAGACTTGCCGGCACGAACGCCACTGATGTAAGTGGTTCAAAAAACAGGTTTTGGACAGGTAGATTGACCTTTAATAATAAATTGGCGTGTACCAAAACTCATCTCAATATCTCAACAAGGTTCCGGTAAATGTAAAATAAACTATTAAAAACTGAAAAGTTTAAACACCCTGTATCATGAAAACGGGAGTATTTCGGGATGCATGTTCATATGTATTTTTTATATTTTTAGATCTCGCCTTGAATTTTCCTCATTACATTCTGTAGTACCCTGTACATTGCTAACAAGGTGCGTACTCCATTTTTAAATAATGTTTACACAGGACAGTTTTCTTGTTGAAATACTTCAGCCAATTTCAGCCAAGTTTGTGTCTTTATATTGTTTTTACCATTTTTTTAATTTCGTGTTGATGTGATTGAGTATGCATAATTAAGGTAACTATTAAATCAACACCTTTTCCTATGATGACGGAAGTCCTTTCATGTTCTGATTCTGCAAGAGCTGTTTCTGCAATAAGAACATCTGCATCTTCTTAGTTGTTCTATTGCCTTAATGATTTTTACAGTAGTCCGAGTACCGTTAAATACCCGTTAAATACAGTAATGCAATAATGAGTTTGCAAATATTTAATGTATTTATCTGAAACAACGGAAACAGTATCATCTTTGCTACATACGAAGCATTGCAGAAGAAATCCTCCATCGATAATATACGTATTATCTTCATAAAGTTCGATATCAACAGGTGTCACATCATCATATACTGGCCGTCATAAATAAATGAACACAGTACATGCTGATGTATTTTAATCAAATTTTAAAAACGGTTATTTTATTCCTATTAATAAACGATGAAAATTTTAGAAAGGTACAAACATTGTTAACACTAATAATGCGTCGACCCTCCTCTGTTTCTCACTCATTCAGCTAGCCAATTAGGCATAGTTGAAATGAATGGATCTATGCTAACGTGAGGTATACTGTCCCACGCTTCTAAATTCCATTGTTTGGGAGTAGCTGTAGATCATTTATTCTCCGTCTAGCATATCCCACAAATGTTCGATTTGTGATAATTCTGGCGAACGAGAAGGTCATGGAATCAGATCAACATTAGCAGTATTTAGAAACTCCATAGAAAGCCTTGCGGTATGCTGAACAATTGAATTTTCTATTTCTTACAGATATGGCAGTAATACTGGTTCAAGAACGTTGTAAATGACCGATTTGCATTTAATGTTCCCTCAACAACTACTAGAAGAGATCTGCTTCCATGGCAGATACCCCCAATAGCATCACACCTTTAGTGAGTGCAGTATGTCCTTGTACAGAAAACTGCAAATTGCGCCTTTCTCCAGGACCCCTTCTAACCAATCTGCGACCATCATGAGCCCATAAGCAAAACCGAGATTCGTCGCTAAAGATGACTTGATTCCATTGCATATTCCAATGTAACCTCTCGTTACACCATTGCTGCCGTGCAGTACGATGGCATGGAGTTAGAGGTAAATAAAGCAATGGTCGGTATGATTTGACCACAAAAGATCGAATTCTTCGATACGTCGATCGTAAGGAGATTTGATGATCAGTTAATCCTCTCCATCAATCACCAATTTCCCTTGTTGATGAAAAACGATCCCGGAGATCTATAAGCAGAAGAACACGATCAGTGGCGTTCCTCATTATTTTCTGACCATCTCCGCCAATATAAGGAAATTGTGGCAATACTGCCTACCATGCGAGCGGCAATACCACGAATTGATAATCCGGCTTCTGATAGATCGATTATTCTGCCACGTTCCTACTCGGTTAAGTGATGGAAATTTGCACGATGTCGTACAGGACGCATTATTTCAATTTAAATGTGTTTACTTATTAAGCTTACAAATATGCTTAACATTGACACTTAAGTAACTAATGTCAAATGAAAAGAAAGAGGTTTTGTTTCATTGTCGATGATTACTTGATTAATCTTTATTGTATCGTTTCTTAATATGAATAAAATACACGTTTTCTGAAAATTTCATTAAAATACATCAACGTTTACTGGATGTTCATTTATTTATGGCGGCCAGTATGTCATCTTGCTTTCGTAGTTTTCACATTGTACCATTGTTATTGAATAAAAATATCGGATACAGACTTCATATTGAACATATTCTTTTGGATTTCTTCCAAACATTTTGCTTAGAGTTATTATCTGGACGAATAGCATACGATTTCATGGGTTCTGTGACAATTGATTTGATCATTCCTAACAAGCTACGAATCCCAACTGTTTCGTATTTGGGAAGGGATTCTGAAGAGTAATCCAATCAACTAGTACATTGGTTTATCATCTATTTTCACTTGTGAATCTCTAGCATCAACGTGTTGTTCTGCTGAATCTGAAGAAATGTTACAAACTTTTTCAATTTCCTTACAAGTTGCATACGCCCACTTACGTGCTTGCTTCGCATTGGGGATACTCCCCTTTCTGTCTTCATAGGTTTCATAAGACTTTGCTCAATTACCATGTTTGTCTATGTGCTAGAATTAAATTGTTCTGTTAGCTTTACAGCTAAAATCCGTTTTCAAATGTCTGCTCATCCCTTATACCTTCCAATTTGATCATATGATGAGGACATAAATATGCTGGCTTGGCATACAGAAAATGACCACTGGCGTGAAAATACAAAAAACATGTTTCGCATTCCATCAAGGTGTTCTTTAAAAAGTCCAGTCTTTCAGCTCGAACGAAGTCTAGTGCTATTCATACCATTTCAAAATATTGCAACCATAACTGCACTGCGGGACCTCGATTTGTATAACTCATTCAGTTTATTCTGAAATTGATCAATTAATGATTTCGAGTTACCAGCACGCGCTTCTATATTTTAATACAAAACAACACGGCAAGTTATCTGCTCAATTAACACACAACTTTCAATTTTCTTGTCTTCAAAAGCATCATTGATAATGCAAGTTGTACTAGCGTATGACTTTTGACACTTCTTGAATCAGCGTGAATACTCCTAGTCTCACTTCTGTTTCAGATAAGTCTGGATTAGCATCTGACGCCGCAATAGTTGTACATGCTTTAGGGTACCTGCGTTGATCAAAAGTTATTATGTACATTTTTTGTCCATGTTACTTGGAAATATCTTTAGTTATTTATTATTATTATTTATTTATTCAAAAACTAGAAAGAATAATACAAAGTTGTCTGCTTAAAGTAACCGCCCATGTTTGCTGAACAAAATAAAAAAAAATTATCTTGATATCTTAAGTGGTTTTGGAGAAAAGGTACATAATTTTCGGAAAACGCAGGTTAAAGATAGGCTACCATAAGATAACCTATTATTTATACTTTAGTGCATCCCAGCTCCATAGGAAGGGTTATCTTAGTCCTCATCCTCTTCATATTTATCTTCTAATCTTCTTTGGCCAGTGTTCTCCTTCGCTGGCATTTTTTTCTATGTTGTTTATGGCCTTGTCGGCTTATTTTTATCCTAAGTGTGCCTATTAGTTCTTGCAATGTAATTTTTACCAGGAGGGATCCCTATCTTCTCAAGTGCTTTGAATTTAACAACATTTCCCTCATTGCAGGTGACTATTGCCTCAAGTACACCAAGTTCCAAGGTTTTTTCCTGACAAATGTCGATTTCGGTATTCGGGACCATGTGACGCTGTTTAGTGGTTCACCTGCATTTTGCGTACCTCCATGCAGACACCTACGAAACAAATCACGACAGACTAGGTCTTTGAAAGTAGGTTTTATTTTTAATATCACTGCTGTTGGGAAGTGTGTATGCTCTACAAGGTCATACGATTTATTATTCGCTTCGTCCTTACGGTATTTGCACCAATTTTCAGGACCAGGAGGACAGAACCCATGGCTTAGCGACACATTAAAGAACAATAGATGAAAATACTCTGCCCATGCTGTAGTCTTCACTTGTTTTACAGTAGCTACAGCATTTATTCGGGTGACCAGGCCGTAGTAGTTCTGAATTTCGTTAATTGGAGTGTTTGTCGGGCGACCACGACCTCCCATAGTGTTTGCATCATCCAGTTTGTTTTTATCCATCTGTGATTTCAGCTTACGAAGGCGTGAGCCAATCCGTTGCTGGACATGGCCCACACATTCTAGCTTTTTAGTGACAAAGCCTTTCCCATATGGTTTTTTTCCTGCAGTTGGGTACGCGGAACTATCCCATCACCGAGAAAGTACTTGTATCCGATGCAGTCACTGTTCAACGATACCGTGAACCTCCATCCCTCCACTTACCCCCGAAATAATTGGTAGTGCAGTTAGCTCCGTGCTTACTTTCTAGCCTCAGTTTACATGTACAACTCTTTGTAAAAATCCATCACGTCAATTACCTTACGTGTAGATTCACCAATAACACTTACTATACCGTTTTACGAGGCATGTCCGCCACGCTGCCACGATCCATCAAATATTGCTGCTATCTCCCTACTTCCCATTTCTTCCACAGTCTGTTCAACAGCATTTTTCATAATTTCATTACACACTGATTTTGTTGCTTCAAGTAATTTATTAGTGTAATGTCTGAATTCGGAAGGATTTGGTAAATTCATTATGACAAAAGTACGAGCCGGTTTTTCACCTTTACCTATGCGACGAAATGCATATGCCTATTGTACGTTCACACTTTTTTACAATTTTAGTGTTTCTTTCTGATACCTCAAAGTTGCATGAGCTACACTATGTATTTATTACAACGTTGAGGCCTGGATTGTGGTAGGATAAATCCACGATGGCTCTTGGCATTTTGAGCATACTGCTATTTTGATAGTAAATTTTCAAGCTCCTGTATTGCAATAAGGTTATAACAGTCGCTTAAGGTATATTTATCATTGTAAGACTTATAGCAATCTAAATTAGGGCTCAAGTTTTGACTCGATAAGCTAAACTTACGTTCAGGAGGTTCACAGTCTAGGTGTGGGTTTGTAGGCCGAGGATTATACTCAACACTTTGCAGAATTTCACTGTCACTGTTATTACCGAATCGTTTTGGACGACCAGTAAAAACTCATTTACGTTTCTTAAATACCTTCTGGGCATTTTGTATTTCTAAACACTGGAGAATACAAAAATCGCAAACCAAGCTTGAATTCCACAATGTAACGTTTTGATAATGTTTACAAACAACAGCACGTGAGCATAACAAATAACATCATCTGTTTCTAAGGTGGAAAAACATCTCGATACCAGCTGGTGCTTGTTGCCAACACAACAAAACTAAATTATAACCAAAATTGTAACCTACTAGTATATTCACACTACAGCAAATGAAACCTTTCATCATTATATGACCAAAACATTTTGTACATGCGGAGTTTATAAATCCATAACCTTAAAACTACTGCACCGATTAAAACGAATTTTGCAGTAAATTATGATTTCTAACATTAATAAAAAAAAATGAAAATAAAATTAGATTTTTTTCGATTTTTGACACCTGACATCCCTTAATACAACTGGACTTTAATGCAAACTATGCTAATACGACTCCAACAGCGAGAACTAGAGGGATATTTTTTAAGCTTCATATGTGGTTGTATTTATAGATTGAGCGTATATTTACGGATAATTAAATAATTAAATTATTAACAATTTGTGAAAACTAAACTAGTGTTACATTTTTTCTGTACCTACAACTACAACGCAACTCGGAATTTATAGCTACCTGATAACATACTGGGCTCAACAGGTACACTTGGTACATATATATATATATATATATATATATATATATATATATATATATATATATATATATATATATATATATATATATATATATATATATATATATATATATATATATATATATATATATATATATATATATATCATATAAAGAGCACATTTTCATTGACATTTCTAGCTCTACTTAATGCTGTTATTCAATTTTTGATACAACGTTTCGTTTGTTAGCAACCATCATCAACTTTACCTTTTAAATACACGAAAAAATTATTTTTGCCATATTTAAATTCTCTACTTGATTCTGAATTCAACGATATGTCACACTTTATATTTTTGATACGTTTCGGATGAGAAAATTCATATTCAATGTAAAACATCGAAAACGTACAGTTGAAACTAATACTAGAAACATTAGGAAACTGTATAGTTATTTTAAAATAATGTTTTCTCATTTTCTAATGCCTGTTGCGAATAAAATAATTCACAAGTATGTATTTAGCGAAAATACTATTAATTAAACAGATAAAATACATCTTCCGTCGTACTGATGCATTTGATAAAAATAAGTTGGCTTTGCATTTTGTTTACCTACCTGTCATAATTGATTGGTGTCCGTATTACGTTTGTTTGGTGGTCTTTAAGTTAATTACATCTTGTGTTTACCTAAAAACAATATGATGTGTTACATTTTGTGTCAACGTAATTGCTCTGAAGCCGAAATAGTGTATTTAAACAAACATCCAGAAAGGTGCCAACCTCACAAAAGAACTTTTCGCACATTAACAGTTAATCTAAAAGAATATGGTGCGTTCAAAAAATCTGTAAAGTCTCGCAAAAAACATTGCAATGAAGAAAAAGTCAATACTGTTTCACTAGCTGTAACGGAAAATCCACAGGTTTCTACTAGGGAAATTGAAGAGGCAGCTGACAGCCCATTCCACTGCTCATTATGTTCTAAAGAAGGAGAAAGTACATCCATATAAATTTAAAATTTGCCAAAGACTTCGACCAGGTGACTCAGAAAGACGTAGAATATTTTGCGAATGGTATACACGTTAATATCAAGACAGTGAATATTTTCCGAATAAAATAATATGGTCCGATGAAAGTATGTTTAATAATAATGGAATTTTTTATCGTAGAAATGATCATTATTAGGCAAGAGTAAATCCACGTCTGTACAAAATGGCCAAACACCAACACCGTTTCGGATTTAATATGTGGGCTGCTAGATTCGGTACTCGAATTATAGGTCCTTAAATTCTGAACGTTACCAAATTTTACTCCAAAATGAATTAGAGATAGCTTTGAATAATTTGCCTTTCCAAGAAGTTGAAGGTTGTTGGTTTATGCAGGACGGTGCACCAACAGATAATTCCAGAGTTGTCAGAGAATACCTGTCAGTTAGATTTCCTGAAAGATGTATTGGCACTCATGCAAATGTACTGTGGCCAGCCCGTTTTTCCAGATATATCACCTTTGGATTTTTTCTTTGGGGATACATTAAAAATTACATTTATGGAAACGATATTGAAAACGAAGAAATTTTACAAAGTATATGTTCTCGAAGTGTTTGCTAGTATTACTCCTCTAATGCTGAAGAATGTTTTAGATGCTACAGTTAGAAGATGCTATCTATGTTTAGAGAATAACGGGTATTTTTTTGAACATCTTTCGTGAGTTTATTAACCTTTAAAATAAATTTGTTTTTTATTTGTCTATCATTTAAAATTACAAAACATAATTTTATAATAATTATACGATTTTCTAATGTTTCTAGTATTAGTTTTAACTGGACGTTTTCGATGTTTTACAGTGAATATGAAATTTCTCATCCGAAACGTAAATGTACTCTTCTTTTCTTGATAGCTCTTCTAATAAGGTCAGAAAAAAATAAAAACGAAAATTAGAAAATTCAATTTTTTTCAAATATCTCAAAAACTAGAAGAGATATTACGAGTTCTACAACGACCATAGATACATCCTCTCAAATGCGTAATTTTAGTTCAGTTTAACCGACCTTCCATATCTTACCGTTTCCGAGATCCCCATAGTGGGCATCGTTATCTTGGACACGGTATATATATATATATATATATATATATATATATATATATATATATATATATATATATATATATATATATATATAGTGTTTTATTTTAAAATTAACTTTTCCATGACCTCCACTTTGCTAGAGTACTGAGCTATCGAGTACTGTATGTACTTACCTAGTTACGATGTATTATAATTTTTATACACAATGAAGGATCACAGTCAACTTTTTGAATCGATTGTGACTCGCCTCCTGGATAGCACCACTCCAGCAAAGTGGAGGTCGTGGGCTTAAGTCCCGCTCAAGTTAATCTTTTACTGCATGTACTTTAAAAGTTAGTTTTAAAATAAAATACAATTAATGATTATTAAAGTGAACTTCTGTGCGTTAATTAGAAAATTATTTATATATATATATATATATATATATATATATATATATATATATATATATATATATATATATATATATATTATACGTGCGTTCATAAAGTGTAAACATTATCTCACATTAACTATTTTCAGAGGTAAAGCTCATTTTTATTTTTGTTTTTTTATTTTTACCACCAGTACCTTATCAGATGTGATGTCATCGAGAATTTTTTAAATAGAAACCATACCAAATTTGTCACATAAAATATTTCAAGCTACAGTATTCTGAGTATCATAACGTTTTGTTTTTAAATATTTAATTCACTATTTATTTAACAAGAAAAATTAGTAATAAAAATTAACAAATAATATTATTGTAATAAATGCTCGAATTGAGCTCCTTGGGTTAATTGACAGTACCCAAGACGTCCAATGAACTCTTGGGTTATGTTTGACAACATCACTTGTGTATTTTGTTGCATTTCAGCACGGATTCTCTCTTTGAGATTTTCTAAAGTGGTAGGTCGGTTTACATATACTTTACTTTTTAAATAACCCCAGATCGAAAAGTCCATGGGATTTAAATCTGGCGACCTAACAGACCATCCAATTTGACCGCGTCGTCCAATCCAGCGATTGGGAAAAGTTCGGTTTAAAAAATTTCTAACTGTTACATTATAAATAGTGAAAAAAATATTTTATTTTCATTATACTCAGTATACTGTAGCTTCAAATATTTTATGTGACAAATTTGGTACGGTTGAACTCGGAAAAATATGGGCTGTTAATTTATGATATAAAAATATAGTTTCTATTTAAAGAATTCTCGATGACGTCACATCTGATAAGGTAATGGGGATAAAAATTATTTTATGTTAAACAAATAAAAAATAAAATAAAAATCTACGTGTCCGAGCTTTGCCTCTGAAAATAATTCACTCGTGAGGTAATGGGCTATTTCCACACTTTATGAACGCAACGTATATATAGTTCGGGTTGGAAAATATTTCTTCAACAATTATTATTAAAATTATTTCACTTGTTTTAATAATGTAAGTTGGAACGTTGTGTGTTGTTCCACACAAGATAAATAACTTAACTAAAATTAAACGGAGAGTCGTCTGAGGTATTGTAACTGAGAAACTGGTTTAACTTAGGAATTTAAAGTTTTCTGGAGACACAATTATATTCGGTCAAAACATTGGCAGCAAAGAAAATGGAAGAAATAAAAAAAAACTGTTACAGCAATAATTGGAAAAATATTTTTATATTTTCTAAATATGTAATCTGACAGTTACGCTTTGAACTCATTATTACAGCGAATTTTTTTATACATTGTATTGTGTATTAATAAATTCTGGAAAGGTAAAAGTTTTTGATTAAATTCAGCCATGTGGATGTGAAAGTGTATGGTGTTGCGTGAAAAACTTTTAATTGGCTTAATATACATTGGAACTGTAATAACCTTCGTATTTGATAATAACACGTTATTTTATAAATGTATTGATGCGTTGTTTTAAAATTTTTCCATTCGATGTTCAAAGCGCCATGATGTTAAAGTAATGTTATTTTTTATTAAAGCCGCATTTTCTGTTATATTTATTTATTGGTAAATCCCTCTTCAAAGCATTACTATTACAATGTTTTCTAATTTATTTTACAGCACCTCCTTAAAAATTCTTTAATAGAATTACACGTTTTCAAATTGCTCGTCATTTTATATTAAACATTCTTTGCACGGCCAATATTTGAGCTTTAGTCTGTTTACCTAAACAAAGAAGTAAAACATAAATCAATCTAAAAAGATTTTAAGTCATATTTAATGCCAGCTTGACATTTGTACGAAATACTACCTATATAAAATAAAAACCTGAATTCAATACATTAAACAACCCACCTGCAGGACTTTCTTACCGTCCATTGTTTGAGTGGATTGAATCAAGTACTTACCTTAAATTTGAATGCAAACGCTTCTTTCTCAAGTTTTTTGTGTTATTACCAACGAAACAGAAAAATACACCCTGGAGCTCCGCACCATCAAAAATCACTGGGGTTCTGAATACTTAGGTCAAATTTTAATGCAATTACTGTTAAGTCTTTGAGTTATTGCGGACGAAAGAAAGTCGTATTAATCGCTCTGACTGCTACCCCGCTGTTCTATCATCTCAAAAATCACAGATTTCCAGCAATCCATGTTAAATTTGAATACAATTGATTCCAAGTTTTTGAGTTATTGCGGTCGACAGAAGATTAAATTGACCTCTCTTACTCCTTACCCCGAAGATCTACCACCAACAAATCAGTGTGGTCATTAATACATATATCAAAATTTGCATGCACATGCACCCACTCATGCACCCACCCCACCCCATTCAGATGCATTTATCTAGAGTTATTTTGGACTCAGGGACACCAAAATGTAGGTGTCAATTTAACTTCGTTTTTTTTACCAGTTACAATAATTTTACGTTTAGGTGTAGTCCTCGCGCTGTGGGGTTTTATCTTGCACGTGGTTGAGACTAATCATAGGCAACCTGGGAATACCAACCGCCCCCCTTTTTAATATTTTGGACTCTATATAGGCAAGTGCCACGGCCGTATATTTATCTTTTCGTTCTCACTGCTTATGTGCATAGACCAAGCGACATTTTTGTTAATGAGTATGAGGTAAAGCGTAGTTTAAACAGATTAATATAATTAAATTTAATAGATACTCGCTCTATAAGTACATACTTAACTTGTTGTAATACAAGTACCGCTCATATTTAAACCGCCTCCGTTGAAATTTAAATAAATTAATAGATTAATAGATCGTATTTATTAAGAATCATTTACTTTCCATCAATCACTGGTGAAGGATTTTGTTAGCCAAGAGGATCTGTGACCTTTGTCAACTTCCGTATTCGCCGTACGTCCGAATTAACTTTGTTTTAGGTACATCTACAACCACAGCATGAGGCCCCTGAATATTTTTCTCCGCTGTAACACCTGGACCAGCCGTTTGGAAACCGCATACGGTCAGAATTGGATCCAAAGACCGCCTGGACATTATCTTATCTTTGGGTGGCGCCCGAATCCGTTTTCAACCCCTGGAGCGAACAACCGCTATCCGCAAACAGCCCAGTAGTGGTCACACCAAAACAGAAAGTAATCACCGTAACATAACTATTTTAAATAAACTTTCCCAAACGAGTCTTAATTTTTGAATTGGTACTCGTTGAGGGCAAGCTTCACTTGCCACCATCGAAAAACCCATTACACAAGAGATTTAATTACGATCCGGCACGTTGTCCATGCTTCCAGCTTTTGATTCTAATGCCGCGAATTTAGCATGTCTCGTTTTTTTACTTCTATCTTATTTTTTATTTTAAAATATCCAGTAGATCAGTCTCTATTGGTTATGATGATGATTTCAGTTAGATAAGGAAAGAACGCTGGGCCGAAAGCTTAATTAAATATACGAGACAATAACACACATAAGACAAAGAAATAACGGTCGTTCAGCACAAATTTTTTAATTTTTCTGTAGGCAACCGCAACTGAACACGAGGCTACCGTATTTGAAAAAACCTCTCTTTAACAGGCCCAGAACAGAACTGCTCAAATAAGTACAAAAAATTATTAACTCCCGCAGGGGAGTCATGCGATATCTTAGCAGAACCAAAGAAAGATATTTTTACCCAATAACTAATAGTACACCGCTTGCCTTTTTTAGTGCTTTACTGAATGAAGGCAAATAAAAAATTAATAAAACTGAATTCAATCAAATAGCACTATCAGGCATCCAAAAGGAAACGGTGTGGCGACGGGTTAGCTAGATCAAAAACAAATATGTCATAAGCGTGATCGACCAGCAAAGCATAATCATCTAAAACCAAAGCGCATGCGGTTTCGGGAAAGGCTGGCCTTAAAACGTTTGTAAACGAGCATGTACATGCGTTTATTGCGTTTAAGAGAGATCAAACAACAATGCCCCACATAATATTTGTTAGGCTTATAAAGTAAGATCAACGCTCTGTATAAATTTATACTACACATTTAAGAAGTCAAAACTCCAGCCAAACTTAAATTTAGCATTTGGCACAGTAATGCCTCGGATATAATCTACAAAAAAAGAAGACTACATTTACGGGATAGTACAAAAACACATAGATAACTAGATAAGCACAATTGAAGGAATCATGATTAAGCGACGTATAGCATGAACTTTTCACATCAAGTAGTATAATATATATATATATATATATATATATATATATATATATATATATATATACTTTAGAGACATAAATAAGCTAGCATACAATATCAAAGTATGGGTTACCCTGTATAAGTACATTACTCTACTGAATTTATATCCAAGCACCTTAAGTAGGTGAAAAAAATTTAATTTCGTAAAACTATACCGAGGTTTCTCTTCTTAAATAGTAGCTAAAGCAATCACAAGCAGTCGCGTATAGTTGCTACACCACACAAGTAAACCATTCAGAAACGGAAGAAAATACTAACTTATAGTTACTTAAAGCACTTTCAGCAGCTCGATGAACTATTTTCGTACTCAGTAATAGTTCTTAGGCTTAGAGCATCGATAGTGGATAATAAACATTTGATTACTATTATGAGTAATAAGAACCTAAAAATATCAAAATCTTAGTTACGAAGCCAACATTATTTATGGAAATTTTTTATTTGAGCAGTAAAATAAAGGATGTAAGAGATTGGAGAACTTCCGTCCTAATGAAACGAAATGTAACTTTGTTTTTTAAGCAATATATTATTGTTATTAAAGTGAACGTTATATTTCTATAAAGCGTATGTTATAAACATAGAATGTGTTGCCTACCAGGCAGTAAATAATAATGGCATGCAAGTAAGACCGTGATTCTTGCGTGACTGGAAAAGACGTTCAATGCACCCTGCGTCAGTACTTCGATATTTTCTACGTTTCTCATAAAAAGTGGTGTGCGGTATTTATTAACTATGCAAACGACGCATATACGAGCGCAAATGACAACCACAAATCTCGATCCGGATTGAAAGTCTAGCCTCTTAATGACTATCAAACCTTCTGTTGCATCCGGGTATGCCCTTTATGCCCCAAATGATGTTTACTTCCCCTTCAGATTAAAGAACGACACTACATCTCATCCCACTTGAGCGCTACGCTGGAGTGAAGCAAAAACAAAAAATAAAGTGGATTTTATTTTTACACTTATGTTACTAACTAATCAAATAAAATTTGTAAATGAAGTTTGTTTTCATTAAAATTGCATGGTTCCCTGTGCTAGTAAAACCCACAGCTCATTCAAGTTACCAAATGTTTCGGAGTATGCGACGGTTAATATCATAATACATCAGAATAATGAAAGAGGTTTTTGATCTTACTTGGTAGGTAAAAAAAAAATATTTTATTCTTTTTAGTAGATTTGGAAATAAAAGCGTTTTTTAAAAAAAAATTTTGACTTATTTTTTTAATGTTGTGGTTAGTACGTCAAGGGACGATCAGCTGGTGTGCGTATCTCGTTGTAGTTACATGGGAACATTTTAACACACTTTCCATGTGTCCTTGGTAGGTAAGTACCGCTTTCCCAAAGCTTTAACTTATTATCAACCAAATTGCCAAATGCTCTGTGTACACTCCTCATCAAAACGACAATTTTGGGTTATGGAGTAATATTCATGAATTACGCCTATTTACACAAAACGAACAGGGTCTACCAAGAAGACTGGCGTTCGTCCGGTATTGATGTGCTTGGGAGTTGAGTCCACAACCTCGACGCAGTACTTCACCATCGACAAGGTGTGATTTGGTTACGCAAAGACGTGTCAATCTTCTGAGCGTATGATTGGTCTAGAAATATTGCCTTGGTTTCGTGAATAAACCATAGTCTAATGTTAAAGATCATGGCCTGTGACGTTGTCAAGCCATTTTTTCTCTTGTCAAAAACCTTTTGCAATATACGATGAAGTATTATGGTCTGAACTATCAACTGCACTATCAATCTCTTACATTATTCTTTCGAAAAAAGCTAAGAAGAAAAGAAGGATTTATGGATATTACCGTATTACAAGCTTTAGTAGCTTTGTCGTCAGGAACGTCCGAAACACGGTAGTACCAAATATTTAATCTCAGTTTAGACGTTATCTTTGTTAACTACTTGCTACGGATATCAACGTACAATTTCCTAATAATATATAGTGGGACAAGTCTCCCTTTTGTTGTATGTCGTTCTAGAGAACAGCCTTTTCCGGTAGTTGCCATTTTCTTTGAAAGGAAGAAGATTAGTTGCCATAGAATATTGACAAACTATTCGAAATCTTCATCCTCTGTATCGTAAGACCCCACTATCTTGACATATAAAAGTTATTTTTATAAACCCTAAAAAAATTAGAGTACTTTCGTTTTGTTTCAAACAAGTCGTGCTTCATACCTCGGCACGCTTGAAAGTTGATAACCTCCTTTTCTAACTCTCTGAATGACGATTTGACAGTTCCAATAAAACCCTCTTTAAAACTGAAATGTATATCTAACCCTGATTTTTCTTTCGTTTGCATTATAAGCTCTAAGAATACGATCCTACATCTTATGCCCAATGGGATATCAATTGTGCACTATTCTTTGTAAAGGAAATAAGTTTCATACTATTATCCTCGCCAGGAGTGTTTACCGTTATGTCATCACATACAACCATATCGTGTAATATGGAAAACGTGAGTCACAATTATTTTCGTTATAATAAATTCTGATTAGAAAATATACCCCGAGATGGCAGCATTTAAAGCTGCAGAGTCTCAAAATACAATTACTTATTTATTGTGATTTATTTTGTAAAAATTACATAGCGTTGATTATCGTAATGATAACGGTTGAAAAGCAATATCCTTGAAATAAATGATGATCAAAAGAGGTAAATGAAGGAAATGAGGAAACCCTTAAAGGATAAACGAACAAATGGAGGTTATGTAGTGTTAGTCAAATGAGAATTAAATTCATATGCATACAAAACAAATTAATTTCGCGTTTACACGTTTACTCTTTCTACTACATTTGCTTATTCAATACCGTATGTCGATTTTGTCAAAGGCACTACGAGTGTTCACCATTCTTATTTAATTCACTGTTTTATATGAGAAGAGAGTATAAAAAAATTGGATAGCTAAATTCATAAATTAATGACGTAGCGTTAAACACTCCTGGCAAGGATAGTATAGATTATCTTGTTTCGTGGCATCACATAGATGATGAATAATATGTTTATCAAACATATCTATTGCCATTTACTCTTATATATGTCTACCAAGCTTATTTATTGGCATCACTACAGACTACCTAGTACCATCTGAAATGGTAGCTATTATAACAATGAAATAAGTGAATACGGAAATAGGTTTATAATAGTAATTCTTACTTTTACTGTACGTAGCTCGTCAACTACATAAGTTATTTCGTCGCGATTGCTAGTGATCCCAACAGTTCCCTTAACCAAACTACCAATTTGTATGCACTACTCTAGGGTATATCTTTTTCTATTAGAGCTGTTAACGTCCACACATTTTCTGCTAACTTTTTTCATTTGCTATAGAAAATAAAATTGTTGCAATAAATAATGTAACGAAACAAGACTTAGAAACAAAGCGTTTATTTGTTTAATTTGAAATAGAATCGTTACTACATAAAGCAATACATCAAGGAACATTTTTGACTTATAGCTTGATATCTAAGTAACTAACAGAACAATAAAACAAGTAATCATCATAAATAATAAATGAAAATGTGCGTCAGGTTGTGCAATAATGCGTAATTGTGAAGCACTTGACGCAGTAGATGGCGCTTTCCCTGCTGTTGGATGTTTCCGCTACCCGTCAATAGACGGCGGGCACGTAAAGTTGAATCGCGCTATCGTTGCATTTATTCGATATGCCTATTACATTTTTTTGTTTTTATAACAATGAATTACTGTAGTTGATATACCTAAGAATTCACAATGGATAAAGTCAACCAAATCATATGTCTTGTTACGTACAAACTTCAACTTTGTGCTCAAACTTACCCCAACAGAGGAGATACCTTCATATAGGACATGCCGGTAGCTCGGCCACGGTACAGATGGAGGGGTCCCACAGTGATACAGATAGTAATGGTAGCTGAAAGAGAAGATAGGGCGCCAGCTAGAATGATAAAACAGCCAGCCCTAGATAACTAGTTAATTTGCTATTTTTCTAGCCAAGTAACGAATATGTGCAAGGATCTGAGCACTAGGAAAAAATAGTTGTAAAGTAGAAAGTGCCCAAAACAAAAGCGGTATATTAATTTCTAATAATGGCAGTATATAGTTTGCATTTGTATGTACATATATATATATATATATATATATATATATATATATATATATAAATAATTTTCATTCCCCAAGAAAAGTAAAAGGGAGATAATTCCCTAAATAAATAAGTAATTCACTCGTGTTACACAAATTGTTAACCACAGAGAATACATAAAATATTTGTGCTCTTAAATACACAATATAGCAAGCCACCCAAACAGTCTAATGCTAGAATTTAGAAAATGAAATTAAGTTAAATTTATATCCAAAAATGGCAAAGTAATATACAGAATTGCAAAGTTAAGTTATGCTAAAACATAGGTTTATAGTCTTTAATAAAATACAGTAAACAGGTAATTTAAGCATTCCCCAAGTTGTAAAGGCACATATAATAAAAGATTATAGTAATAATACAATTGCTATGAATAACTTGCAGTAAACAAAAATAATAGAAATGATCAGGTGGTTAATAAAACCTTTAACTCGAATCTGTTGATCTGAATGCATCCAGTTACACAGTTTCTTACAAAACAGTGTTTAAATACATAGATTACCAATAGACATGCTATTTTTATACTCAAACAGTTTACCCAAAGCAATTTACCATAAAAACGCAAAAATTTGTGCAAAAACACTTAAAGTTTTATCACAAACATGTACATAGGTCTATACAACTTTTAGGATTGGTCACAGATTAAACCGAAGAGTCTGAATATGAGTAATTTGTAACTTATTTTTCGTATCCCAGCCTGTCGGAAAGTTATAATTTCAAATTTTCACTGGTGCTGAAGTCAAATCTCTTGCTAATTATGTAATAAGTAACACACTTCATCAGACAATTGTCAGTATGTACGAGTTATATACAAATGTACATATATTTACACAGCATACCAGTATATTTAGATGGTGTACGAGAAGCATATTATGTGGCGTACCAATGGTACCTCTTCAATGAGGTAAAGAATCAGAAAAGTATTAATGGTAACGTTGAGAAATGGATTCAGTTAATTTCGAGTAAGAGTTCCCCAGAAAATCTAAAGTGTGAAAACAACTTCGTGGTTAGAGAAATTTGTGAGGTTAAGTTTAACCCCTTTAGCTAATTGGTTTAATGATTTTCTTAATGGATTTAGTTCTTGAATCGAACCAGATCAATTGCCTGTTTTCAGTATTTCCTACATATCCGATATAAATCGTTTGTACCCACTAATTATAGTAATTCGGCACAAAATTTAGAAAAATGTTATAAAACCGATAATCATTAATGGGCTAAATAAAGTCCAGAAATTTACATTTTTCTTTTAGGAAACACAAAATGGCTTTTCTTTCGCCAAGCACAGACCGGAAGGAAGTGAAAATTAAGTCAAATATATTCGTATGTCAAACGGAAATATACCAGTGACTCCCAACACATGAAGTTGAAATATAGCTTATAAGTGACCATCAAAAGGTTTACCTAACCACTACAGAAATGTTTTTAATTGTGAACCGTAATATATTCAAGAAACTACAGAGATAAGCTTAGAGAAATGTCATTATTTAAAAAAAAATAGAAAATTTAAAGAAACACGAGCAATTCATTAATTCTAATAGATAGCAAAAATTTACTTAATAGTACAGCAAAAGTAACGAATGTAACAGCCTTCAACATGAAAGAATGGAAAATATCAGAAGGGATCAGATCAATTATGGCAAACCACCAAAAGTCAGAATTACTCTAAGTTACTCGTATGGAAAATTTAGAAATTAATGGGAATGCGTTTCGAACACTTACGAACATCTGGTGGCTAACATTCCCAAAAGAATCACGCATCACTATGGATTATTTTAATAAAACCTATACGACTGATGCGAGAATTCTTTTATATCAAAAGATCGAATTGAAGGCAAAGAGAAACGACTTACGTGCTACACAAACGTCGACTCTATCAGAACGAATTAAAAACAACTACCCAAGTGAAATTACCGATGATAAACATGCATCATTTTTCACACTGAATGTCTATATCATTTCATGGTTTACTTAATTATATCATACACATTAACGATTTATCGCTCTGTATGGACGATCTGATAACAGGCGATTGCAATGAAACACCAGCTATATAAATATATACTCTTTAGTAAACGGATTGTTACAGAAGTGATCGAGCAATTCGGAACATCTTCTAAATCTGATACAGAAATCTAAAGAGCAACTTTCAATATAAAAGGATAAGCATCATAGTCCATCTCAAACACGACTTGGAACATTTATACGTGTGCGCGTGCGTGTGTGTGCGCAAGTATGCCTGTGTGCGTTTGTGTGTGTGTGTGTATGAGTGAGTGTGTGAGTGTGTGAGTATTTGAGTGTGTGAGTGTGTGAGTGTGTGAGTGTGTGAGTGTGTGAGTGTGTGAGTGTGTGAGTGTGTGAGTGTGTGAGTGTGTGATGTGTGTGTGTGTGAGTGTAGTGCGTGAGTGGTGAGTTGTGTGTAGTGTGTGAGTGTGAGTGTGTGAGTGTGAGTGTTGTGAGTGTGTGAGTGTGTGAGTGTGTGAGTGTGTGATGTGTGTGTGGTGTGTGAGTGTGTGAGTGTGTGAGTGTGTGCGTGTGTGAGTGTGTGAGTGTGTGAGTGTGAGTGTGTGAGTGTGATGTTTGAGTGTGTGTGTGTGTGTGTGTGTGTGTGTGTGTGTGTGTGTGTGTGTGTATGGTGACGTGAGTGTGTGAGTATGTGTGATGTGATGTGTGAGTGTGTGAGTGTGTGAGTGTGTGTGAGTGTGTGAGTGTGTGAGTGTGTATTGTGTGTGATGTGTGATGTGTGTGAGTGTGTGAGGTGTGTGTGAGTGTTGATGTGTGTGGTGTGTGAGTGTTGAAGTGTGTAGTGTGTGGTGTGTGAGTGTTGTGGGTGTGTGATGTGTGATGTGTGTGTGTGTTGTGAGTGTGTAGTGTGTGAGTGTGAGTGTGGTGTGTGGTGTGAGTGTGTGGGTGTGAGTTGGGTGTGTGGTGTGGTGTGTGGGTTTGCCAAAACCGAACCTCTTGAAATCCAGCTCAGAGACACGGTAGACGCAATGCACCCTCCGTCAGTGCTATTGCTTCGATATTTTGTACGTTTCTCATAAAAAGTGGTGTGCGGTATTTATTATCTATGCAAACGACGCATATACGAGCGCAAATGACAACCGCAAATCTCGATCCGGATTGAAAGTCTAGCCTCTTAATGACTAGCAAACGTTCTGTTGCATCCGGGTATGCCCTTTATGCCCCAAATGATGTTTCCTTCCCCTTCAGATCAAAGAACGACACTACATCTCATCCCACTTGAGCGCTACGCTGGAGTGAAGCAAAAACCAAAAATGGAGTGGATTCTATTTTTACACTTATGTTACGAACTAGTCAAATAAAATTTGTAAATGAAGTTTGTTTTCATTAGAATTGCATGGTTCCCTGTGCCAGTAAAACCCACAGCTCATTCAAGTTACCAAATGTTTCGGAGTATGCGACGGTTAATATCATAATACATCAGAATAATGAAAGAGGTTTTGATCTTACTTGGTAGGTAAAAAAATATTTTATTTATTATATTGACATTAAAGCGTTTTAAAAGCATTGGATCTTGATAATGTTGACTGATTGAAACACCAGCTAATAAATATGGTGTTAGTAAACGTTAGTTACAAGTGATCGAACAATTTGGAACATCTTCTAATCTGAGAAGAATCCTTTCCCAAACTTTAATAAAAGGATACCAAATCCAAATGCTCTAAACACGACTTCATCAAAACACGTGGAGTAATATCATGATTACGCCTATGCAACGATGGTCTACAAGGTGGGTTGTCGGTTTGTGTGTTGAGTTGAGTCAAATGTGAGTGTGTGACCTGAAGGTGTGATTTGGTGAAAGAGGTGTCAATTTGTGAGGTGATGGTTGAAATTTGCCTTGGTTTGTGATAAACTAGTTAATGTTAAAGATATGGCCTGTGAGTTGTATTTTTGCTTGTAAAACTTTGCATATCGTGAAGTATTGTGGTCTGAATATATATTAATTTTATTGAGTGTGTGAAAGTAAGAGTAGAGTGTGTATGGATTTACGTGTTAGTTAGTGTTTGTGTGGAAGTCGAAGGTGTGCAATGAGTAATCTATTTGAGTTTGTTAATTGTGTGGATTAAGTAATTTCTAATATAGTGGAAATTCTTTGTTGTATGTGTTTAGAGCTTTTCGGTAGTGTATTTTTTGAAAGGAAGAAGTGTAGTTGCTAGAATTTGACAATATTGAAATTTATGTGTGTGTGTAGCCATTTTGACATTAAAAGTATTTGATAACCAAAAATGTGAGGTATTTGTTTTGTTCAAAAGTGTGTTATACGTGATTGAAAGTTAACCTCTTGTTAATTGTAAGAGTGTTGAGGTCAATAAACCTTTTAAAATGAATGTATTAACCTGATTTTTTTGTTGCTTAAAGTCTAAGAATGCTAATTTATGCCCAATGGATATTTGTGATATTGTTTGTAAGTGAATAAGTTTGTAGTGTGTGCTGTGTGAGTGTTTCGATGCATTACGTGATGTGTAATAGTAGTAGTTGATTGTGGTTGTAATAAATTGTGATTAGAAAATGTACCCGAGTGGTGATTAAAGTGGAGTTCAAAATAAATTTGTGTTATTGTGATTTATTTGAAAAGTGTATAGGTTGTTATGTAATGTAACGGTTGAAAAGAATATCCTTGAATAAATGTGATCAAAAGTGAATGAGGAAATGTGGAAACCCTTAGGATAAACGAACAAATGGAGGTTTGTAGTGTATAAATGAGATAAATATGTGATACAAAACAAATTATTTGCGTTTACACGTGTTCTGTTGACACATTTGCTTATTCAATACCGTATGTCGATTTTGTCAAAGCACTACGAGTGTTCACCATTTATTTAATGTCACTGTTTTTATGAGAAAGTATAAAGAAATTGGATAGCTAAATTCATAAATTAATGACTAGCGTTAAACACTCTGGCAGGATAGTTAGATTATCTTGTTTCGTGGCACACTAGTGATGAATAAATTTATCAAACATTCTATTGCCATTTACTTTATATATGTCTACAGCTTATTTATTGGCATCATACAGACTACTAGTACCATCTGAAATGGTAGCTATTA